>JALJCO010010328.1:187500-305604 GCA_023101725.1 Atherinomorus stipes
AAGTTCGGCCCTTCACCGCGGCAAATCGATCGCTTTGATCCAGCTGGATCAAAAGCGTGATAATCCCCTATAAGGAGACGTTTTCAGATGCTTGTGTGTTTTCAGCCTCACAAAGTTAGGCATGTCATCAAGCTGGCTAATGCTAACCTGCTAACAATAGTCCGCCAGCTACTACTCTGTTAAATTTTGTAAATCGGATAAACGCCAATGCCAAGTTTTCATTCCAGACTGAAGTGATGCTAAGGAAGAAGTGGATCAAAACGACCGATTCGCCGCGGTGAAGGACAGAACTTTATAATAAAACGACACACGTTTGTTTGTGGCCGGCAGTCTGCTCAGTCATGTTAGCAGGTTAGCATTAGCCAGCTCGATGACGTGCCTAACTTTGTGCGGCTGAAAACACACAAGCATCTGAAAGCGTCTCCTTTTTTTGGCAGTCCCCAGTTGTTCCACTGGAAACGGGAGGGTACAGACCCAGTTTTCAGACGCTTGTATGTTTTCACAAGCGAAAAGTTGGTAACGTCAGCTAACGCGAGCTTGCTCACGCTAGCTGTAGTGTAGTCTGCATCATTGAAGTGCCGACTACAGACATACGTGCAACCTTGTTTTATTTTAAGTTTCGGTCCTTCACTCCGACAAATCGCTTTCATCCACTTCGTCCTTGGTGTCTTTTCAATCGGGAATCCATGAAAACTTAGGTACGGCTGGCGTTGTTTATTAGATGTACACAATGGAACAGAGCAGCAACATTGAGCCATTCCTGGCCCGGAAGAGGAAGGTTCAGATGTTTCAACTTCCGGAAACCGGAACGCGGAAGCGTGATAATCCCCTATTGTTGGTGCTTTAACTTCTACCATGGAAAAGCCAGAGGGTCTACAACTTCCAGGCACACTGGTGTGTGGATAGTTAACAGCAAATGGGATTAACGGTGCTTTCAATCCAGTATAGTGCATAGAACTTGGTTCATTGGGTGGGGAAACTTTGGTTTGGTTTGTTTTCACACTGCACTTTACTATAGTGGACCACTTTGACAATGTCATGCAGTTATAACTGCTCACTGGGGGAAACATTACCAAGACAACCACAGACCATGAAAATAAGCAGGAAGAAAAGGAAAACCCGGTTCAATGTTTGGCCAGGAGTGAAAATAGAAATCCTTACTCTTCCGCTAGCTTGTTCAACAAAAGACTTGCAAGCAACTTCTCTCCATGTTTTTTTTTTTTCATGAATCATTAACTTCTTCAGAATTCACAAGGAAACCAGATGCTACTTAAATCAATTTCATGATCTAAATGATTGGTAAAGCCAAATAGGATGCAAACACAATGCATTTTACAGGGATTAAGAACACATTCACCACACATGCCAATTTTTCTGCTTTCAGACTTGCATTGTGGAATATTTGTGGTATAGTTCTCCCACTCTTTAACCGCAGTTGTCTTTTCAAATATACCGCTTCCTCATTAACTTATTGCGACCAGGCTAGGTTGACTGTCACACCTACAGCAACAGCCATCCTTTCATCCTTGTCTGGAACATTTTCTTGTGCGTTCAACCAAAATGACATGCCACAACATTTCCGCTCTGATGACATGGAGGCTAGCCAGTACATATTTGCTACTGCTCAGAGATAACAGAGTGGACCAATTGTCCGAATGCAAACTTTATAAAAGACAAGTCTGCGTTATTACCGCTTTTCAGAACAAGTCTGAAAGGGGCTTATGAGATTTCTGCATTACCAAAGGCTGGACTGTAGTTTCAGAGTTCTCATTGTTAGCATCACATTTAGCTCTTTTAATGTATCCGGGACACTCCACCCTTAAAAAGGTGAAGTGTACTCTCCTGCTCCAGGTGGAAGAGTTTAAGTATCTCTGGATCTTGTTCACAAGTGAGAGGAAAAATGGAGTGGGAGATTCAAAGGTGGACCGGTGTAGTGTCTGCAGTGATGTGGACTCTGCATCAGTCTGTCATGGTGAAAGAGTTGAGCCAGAGGGTAAAGCTGTCAGTTTACTAGTCAATCTACGTTCCTGTCTTCACCTATGGTCACAAGCTGTGGGTAGTGAACAAAAGAACCAGATCACGCGTACAAGCGTGATGAGGGTGACTGGGCTCTCCCTTAGAGATAGGATCAGAGCCTGTCATCCGGGAGAGGCTCAAAGTAGAGCTGTTGCTCCTCTGCATCGAGAAGAGGCTCGGGCACCTGGTCAGGATGCCCTCTCATGAGGTGTTCTGGGCAGGCCCAACTGTGACAAGGCACCTGGAAAGATCCAGGACACACTGGAGGAACTAAAGGTGCATTCACACTCTGGCAGTTTGGTCCGCTTCAAACACAACGTGGTCCGATTCCACGGATAGTCTGCTTCCTTTGGCACACTCTGAACACCAGTCTGAACACCAACCGTACTCTGGTGTGCACCAAAGAAGCAGTGGTTGTATTGGGGAGCGTTGCCCCCTAGCGAACAGTTGTTTAACTACGGTGGCTAAACCAGGCTGTTTGGTCTGCTTCAGTTACTGCAGTTTGAACGCAAACCGAAGCAAACAAAGGCCCAAAATTTTTTAGAACCCCCCCTCAATCAGATGGAGATCCTGGACTATCCTGGTGTGGATGCAACCTAAGTCTTGTGGCTAGCCTGGGAACACCTCGGATGAGCTGGTGGGTGTGGCTGGAGAGAGGCAAATCTGGGCTTCCCTATTTAGGCAGCTGCCCCACAATCTGATCCCAGAGAAGTGGAAGAAGATGGTATGGTATGGTACAGCTGTGATTCCCAAACCTGGTCCTCAAGGTACACTATCCTGAAGACTTTCCATTTTGCCCTGCTAGGACACCGTGGATTCAAATAAATAGATATCTGATGAGCTCTGCACGAGTCTGCTACTGACCAAATCTTCCATTTTTAAGTAAGATCATCGAAAAAGCAGTTTTTCACCAGCTACATGACTTTTTAAGAGAAAACAACTGTTATGATGTCTTCCAGTCAGGTTTTAGACAGCACTGAGACTGCTCTGACCAAAGTCATAAATGACATATGTCTAAATACCGATGCTGGAAAAATGTCAGTGTTCGTTCTACTGGATCTCAGTGCTGCATTTGATACAGTTGACCACATTATATTACTCCAACGACTGGAGAAGTGGGTGGATCTCTCTAGTTCTGTACTAAACTGCTTCAAAACGTACTTGGAGAACAGGAAGTACTTTGTGTCAGTAGGTAATTTTACATCTAAGCGGATGAAAATGACCTGTGGAGTTCCCCAGGGCTCTATCCTGGGGCCTCTTCTGTTTAATATCTGCATGCTACCACTGGCCCAGGTTATAAAGAACAACAATATTAGTTACCATAGCTACGCAGATGACACACAGCTATATATTACAGTGTCAACAGGAGACCGGGGCCCTGTACAGGCTCTTGGTAAATGTATTGAGGAGATTAATGACTGGATGTGCCTCAACTTTCTTCAGCTGAACAAAAACAAAACTGAGGTGATTGTTTTTGGAGCCAAAGAGAAACGATAGCAGGTTGTCACAGAACTTCAGTCCATACACCTAAAAACCACCAAACAGGCCAGAAATCTGGGTGTAGTGATGGACTCAGACCTAAACTTTGAAAAACACATCAAAACGATCACTAAATCAGCCTACTATTACCTGAAGAACGTCTTAAGGATAAAAGATCTGATGTCTCAGGAAAATCTGGAGAAACTAGTCCATCCATTCATCCTCAGTCAGCTTGACTACTGTAACAGCATTTTTACTGGTCTACCTAAAAAATCAGTTAAACAGCTGCAGCTCATTCAGAACTCTGCTGCCCGAGTTCTCACTAAGACCAGAAAAGTGGACCACATCAGTTCAGTTCTGAGGTCTTTTTTCACAGGCTGCCGATCCATCAGAGAATAGACTTTAAACCTCCTTCCACTGAAAACCCATTTAACTTTTTCTTTTTAAAAAGGGGGGTTTTTTTTTTTTTTTAAAAATTTTTTTGTTTTTTCTCCTTTTTTTTTTAAAAAAAAAAAAAAAAAAAAAAAAAAGAAAAGGAAAATTTTATTTTATAAAAAAAAAAATGGGGGTTTTTTTTTAGGAAGAATACCCTCAAAAAAAAAAAAAAAAAGAAGAAGGAAAAAAAAAAAATTTAAAGGAAAAAATTTTTTTAAAAAAAAAAAGGGGGGGGTTTTAAAAAAAAAAAAAAAAGAAAAACTAATTTAAAAAAAAAAAAAAAAAAAAAAAAAAAAAAAAAAAAAAAAAAAAAAGTTCTGCTATTGGTCTATAAAGCTCTCAATGGTGTAGGCCTAAAATACATCGGTGACCTATTGACCCAGTATGAACCTACTAGAGCCCTCAGGTCATCTGGATTCGGTCTCTTATCAGTTTCCAGAGTTAGAACCAGAGATGGAGAAGCTGCTTTCAGCTTCTATGCTCCACATGTCTGAAACAAACTCCCAGAAAGTCTCAGATCAGCTGAAACACTTAGTTTATTTAAGTCCAGGTTGAAGACCCACCTGTTCTTAGCTGCATTTACATAGATTTTATTCAAAAGCTAAAATCTGCACATCTCTATATTCTCTCTTTTTAATCTTAAATGTTATTAATTTTGAATCATGCTTCTAATTGTTTATTCTTTTTCCCCCCCTTTTGCTTATAATGTTTTATGTAAAGCACTATGAATTGTTCTGTACATGAAATGTGCTATACAAATAAACTTGCCTTGCCATTAACATGAATCAGCTGTGTTTCAACAGGGCATTATGGAAAGTCTTCAGGATAGTGTGGCTTGAGGACCAGAATTGGGAATCACTGCCGTACAGTACGGTACATATCCTGAATCCACAAATTTCAACTTTGGCCAACTTATTTCACATTTTTAGCATGCGAAAGTAGTCATGTTTAGAAGGACATGGTGTAGTTGCTCTTCTCTTATAGCAGTAGGGGGAGTAGGGGAAACCCTGGTCCTCAATGGCTGCAGTCCCGCTGGTTTTCTATGTATCCCCACTCCAGCACACCTGATTCAAATCAAATGGATCCAACAGCCTATCAAGTTCTGCCCAGTGACTCATTTATTTGAATCAAGTGTAGGAGTACCTACAGGATGGGAGCACCACTGTCTTATAGTACTTAGCATGAGCAGGTTTCAACTCTCACTCATGCTAATTAGTACCGCTACAAAGTAGAAAAATTAAGTAAACTGTAACCTACAAAAGAAATTCCCAAACACTTCGGTCAATGAGCTTGGTCAACCATCATACCATGGTATCCACAACTAATGAGGACTTGATGGGAATACCAGCAATAGGTGTGTTCTTCCTTGTTTAAAATGTAGTATATTTAAAGTTCTTGTTTTAAAATTGTGATCTTGTGGGGTAGTACATCTTCCTTGTCTGTTGCTGGTCAGGCAACTTTCACAAAACATGAAGTGGATCATGACTCATAGATAGTCAAATGTGTAAGCTGCAACTATCTACAGTATCTAAAACAGATAACTATAACAATATACCTCTTACTCCTAACAGTTTGCAGATGGGACCAAGAACAATTAGAAAAGTGATTTAAAAAAAATGCACATGAGAAATGTCAAGCTAAAGCTCTGTTGTGTAGAGTTCTATGAAAAAAAAAAAATATCTAGGACGAGCAATCTCATTGTTGGGCATTGACTGTGAAATAGTATAATAATTTCAGTCTCCTCACTCAACATGTGTGAGCCAGAGCTATTACTGAGTAAATGCAGAAACACAACAGGATATTGTAGATTTCCATCCTACTTTCAGCTATTTTGATGTCTCAACACTGGAGCCGAATTGTAATTCTCCCCTTTGACCACAGCACTTGGCCCAACCCCTCCATTTTTGAGAGACAAGGTAACCCTTTTCTTCTGGGCATGAAGGAGTAATAATGATCTAGTCCTTCAAATTGTGCATTTGGGGCTATTTGGATGGCTGGATGACCACTGGATGTTCCTTGAGGGTCAGGGCCAAGTGGCAGACCCAAAGGGAGGAAATGAGATTGGGTCTTAGTAGAAAGATTTGTTTCCATTCATCACATCTTTTATTCTTTAAGCTTCAGCGCCTCTTTAGAGATATATTGTTGAAAACCGGGAGCCAAGCACTGCTGGTTGTCAGATCAAGGTGAAACTTTCTCATCTTTCATCATCTCTGTGCCTTTACAATGTCTCTGAACACAGCGAGTTTCTGTTTGAGTGCAGACGGCCAGGATAGAGAGTCGAAGCTGCTACAGGCCAGGAGTAACTGCACGTACTGTACTGTACACTCCAGCCTCCCTTTGTTGTGTAACAAGATATTTGTTGAGGTCTCAGTTGAGCTTTGCTGAAGGTAAACACAATTTTACTAACATGGAGAAGGAATGTCTGAAAATGAGCCAAAAAGATTTAAAGGGATATTTCAGTAAAATATCTGCCACCGCTGGGTCTAGTGCACTGTATCCATGGTGACAGTTTACCTTCTGATGGTGTTACTTGTTTAGACACCACAAAAGGTGACAGGGATTGAACTGAATGGGATATATGCAAACATAAACATTTTATTTTTAGTTTATTTATTTAACAGTGACATTCTGTAATCACAACTGCACCAAATCCACTAATAGCTAATTTGCAACTGCAGTTCCTGGGCAGATGAACAAACAACAGTAAATACAGAACAGAAAAACAGGGCATTACGTAAACAGTAGTCAAACAATTTAAAAATTAAATACAGATAAGACAATATAATAAAAAGCCACAAATACAACAACAATGCAGTCTAAATGAAACAATAAAAATATAATCTGGACCAAGCTCTGTGAATATGAATAGTATTAAAAGGCCCTATTTTAGTTATAGCATGTCAAACCCTTACTGTGATTCAATAGTGCAAATTAAGTCAGCTAAGGCACTTAATTTTTGGATACTATGGAAGAGTATTAGGGCCACAGAAGAAAGGAAAAGTCAGAATTCTGAGAAAAAGTCAAAATTCGGACAAAAAAAGACAGAATCCTGACTTCTTACTCAGAATTCTTAAAGTCAAAATTCTGACTTCGTTCCAGAACATTGAATTTTTTTTTTTTTTTTTTTTGTGAGACCCCCCCCCCCCCCCAACTTCTGGAACGCTTCTTTCAATTTCTCAAAAAAAGTGAGAATTATAAGAAGAAAATCAGGATTCTGATTTTTTTCTCAGAATTCATGTTTTACACTGTGATATTGACAGAGTTGGACGGTAATAAGGTATACCGGCGGTGTCTTTCAATAGCAACGGTATCAGTCAATACCGTCATTGCCGTCATTTTTAAAAAAAATTAAATGCACTTATATAGCGCAACCTGAACATCTAGTGGAGAGGAGGCGGATCAATTAATTTAATTGATGTGTGTGTGGCGCGTTCTGTGCAAAAACTGTTTGAATATGTGGGTTGATTTAATTGTTTAACTGTTGTATTTGCACTTTTTTATAAGCTGCTCTTTTTGGTTATTCAAAGCTGTTTAATTTAATTGATGTGTGTGCGGGGCATTCTGTGCCAAAACTGTTTTGGATGGTTATGTTAATTTAATTGTTTGACTGTTGTGCACTTTATTAGTTCTTTTTGATAAAAGTTATTAATATTGTGCACATAACGCTTATTGTTTCATTATTAATGGTTGGTATTAGGTTTCTGAATAGTGAAGGCACAAACCAACAGTTTAGTGATGCTGTCTGAGCCGTATGTGATCATTTTTGATTGGTCACGTAATACCGTATACCGGGGTAAAATGTGAAGACGGTATAAAGGTATTGAAATTTGGATACCGCCCAAGCCTAATTGACAGGATTCCACTCCCCCAGTACTTTCACATAGGAAAGTGCTATCTGCTTGTACAGTGTCTTTGGGTGCTTTGAGAAGGTGCTTTTCAAATAAAATGCGTTATTATTATTAATGCTGATAAAAACCCTGTTAAAACATAAATTAACTGAGGTTGATCACATCTTTGGAAAGCTGATTTAAATTTCTCTAGCCACACCAAGGTTGGATTATTGCCACACCTGTTCTCAATCAAGATATCACTTAAATAGGACCTGCCTGACGAAGTTTAGTAGACCAAAAAGATCCTCGAAAGCTAGACATCATGTTGCGATCCAAAACAAATTCAGTAAAAAACTGAGAAACAAAGTAATTGAGATCTATCAGTCTGGAAAAGGTTCCAAAGCCATTACCAAAGCTTTGGGACTCCAGCCAACCACAGTGAGAGCCATTATCCACAAACAGTGAAAACATGGAACAGTGGTGAACCTTCCCAGGAGTGGCCGACCGACCAAATCTTGATGATCCCCAAGACTTCTGGGAAAATACTCTGTGGACTGATGAGACAAAAATTTAACTTTTTGAAGGTGTAGGTCCCATTACATCTGGCGTAAAAGTAACACGGCATTTCAGAAAAGGAACATCATACCTAAAGTAAAATATGATGGTTTTAGTGTGATGGTCTGGGGTTGTTTAGCTGCTTCAGGACCTTGAAGACTTGCTGTGGTAAATGGAACCATGAATGCTGCTGTCTACCAAAAAATCCTGAAGGAGAATGTCCGGCCATCTGTTCATGACCTCAAGCTGAAGCGCACTTGGGTTCTGCAGCAGGACAATAATCCAAAACACACCAGCAAGTCCACCTGTGAATGGCTTAAGAAAAACAAAATGAAGACTTTGGAGTGGCCTCGTCAAAGTCCTGATCTGAATCCAATTGAGATGCTGTGGCATGACCTTAAAAAGGTGGTTCATGCTGGAACCGCCTTTTTTATATTTTAGTTTCCCCAGCCTGCCTATGTCCCCAAAGGGGTTAAAGTATAGATTTGCGTTTCCTTTTTCCCTGGGTGTATCTGCCGACATGGCTAAGTTAGCATTCACAAATGCTTGGCAGTTCAGCCTATTTTGCTCCTAGCGCAGGTTGTGACGCCATGACTCCTAGCCAATTGCCTCCCTCCCCCGAACTACACTCTCCAAGTCCCTTCCTCTGAGACCTACAACAACAAACCGACATCATGGCGTCCAGTTCGCATCAGAACTGCTCTGTACTGTACCTGGTGTACGAAGGACAACAGCAACCTTTTTGCCCTCCCCACTGAAAAACCGTGGATGATTTTATTTCTGCAGGAATGTGCCGACCGAACTAACAGAAAATCTCCCTGCAGCTCTGTCTCCTCCTCAGGAGGTTATAACTGCTTCCACCCACTACAAAAAAAACACGAAGTTTCTAATAAACGTTTCTCATCATGTTCGTGTCTTTTATCTCTGAGGAAAACTGATGTTTGTGATGATTCCAGTTTATAATTCTTCCTGTTGCGGACTCGGGTTTGCAATCAGACCTTCTTCTTCATCATTATCATCATCATCATCACTGTTTCTGTACCGCTCCGGTCAGACAAAGACAGATCTAATGAGCAGAACTAGTGTAATATATCTTTAGTATTAACTGTTAACTGAATTCGGGTCATGGGTGAGGTAAATAATTCAGGGAAACTTGTTGCTGGAATATGATGCTGTTTTCTTCTTAAAGTTGTACTTCCGTGGTCATTTCATTAATATTTCTGTGTTCTCCATTATTATTGGATGCATTCTGCATCGTTTCTGTTTAAAAAAACCTTCTGGTTGCTTAGTATCCAGCTGTATTTGTATACTAGAAGAGAGGCTTGTGGTCCAACGGCAGGCTTTTCCGGGTCCTTCTCATGAATTTCCGTCTGATTGGCTGGCTCCCATCAGTGTATGAAGGAAGCTCCGCCCTCCGCTCTTATTTCGCTACAGACAGGAAATAGAGCCGACAAACAAGTTTGTTCCATCATGCTAACAAACAGTTAGCTAATTAGCTTCTCAACTCCGAAGCTACAGTCGTGCCGTCTTTACTTCTAGTGTGTAGTGGAGGGTTACCTGCCTTCCAATGGACAGATAGAAACCCCACGTGGGATACGCTATTTACAATGTTACGTAGAAGGGCAAGGCTGTTCCCGATTCGCTCTTTTCTTCGTATTGTTTCTGTGATGAGGAAGCACAGCCGACTGGGGGAACGCAACGCTAGCAAGTCAGCATGTGTAAGTAAACAAGGGGAAACCCTCCGTATTTCAGAAGGAGCAAGTTAAACGGGTTTTCAGTGGAAGGAGGCCTTTAAACACGATTCATACTCACGGTGCATCAGTGTCTGTGTCATGACCGCCGTACGTCCTTTATAGATCCACAAAGGCTCAATACGAACTTCTTCAAGCCTGACGTGCAGCCGTGTTCAACAGAACACAGCAACTCTTTTTTTTTTTACTCCAACATGAGTGTGTGGAGAAGCTCATGTCTACAGGTTACTGCTGAGTGTATTGGCGAATGTTTCCAGGTAACTCCGCATCACTCCGCCTCCTCTCCACCAGAGCACCATGACAACAAAAGCAAGCGTGCCTTCTGGTCCCGCCCACCGAACCTCGGTCATTGTATGCCGGTGCTAACAGTAGCGCTAACTCGTAGTGCCTGCTATTCTATGACAAGGGTGAGTTACGGCGAACGATCCTTTCATACAGTATTCGGGTACTTGGAGTCTGACTAAAAAGGGACCAAAAGTCGCCAGGAATTTCATGCCACTGGCACTTTAAAAGAAAAACAAAAATGACAAATGTAACAAAGGGAACTTTGGTTTACAACAAAGAGGAGTTTGGATAACCCCACCAGGGTTCAGAGGTTTGAGGCTCATTCATGCTCAAGACCAAACACACATGGATGGAGCCTTCTGTCTGTCCTCTGCATTTATGTTGTACACTTTTAAGTGTGGATGCATCCTCATGTAGCAAATGGAGCAGAACCATTAGTAATCATGGAGGCAGTGTTGCACAGTATAGCTCACATGTGACAGGTGAAAGCACCAAAGAAGATGACAGAAATGAGAGGACCATCTGAAGAGAGGCTGTGCAAATGTTTACAGAACTACACACAGATGAGTTTGCAAAAATCTACAAGAAAAATAATGAGGGAGAACAAAAGTACTCATATTTGAGTAATTTTCTCAGACTAGCTCAGATGGATCTCGGGTGAGCAGCAGTCATCTACCAAGACACTAAACCCCAGGTTGTCTCCCAAAGCGGTCATCCCTATGTTCCCCACTGGGGACTGGGGAACATAGGACCTTTAAAAAAACTGGGGGGGTCCTATGTTCCCCACTTTCCCTCAAAAGGACCAGGGGAACATAGGACCCCTTTCTTTTTAAAAAAAAGGTCCTCTGTTCCTCTAATTAAGAAATGGTCTGGAAACCAAACATTCATTTTCCCACAAGAGGCAAGATGTGCATGGGTTGTAACCAATTGTAGGTTTAGGGTTAGGGGATTACTCGACCCTTTTGTTAAAAAAGCGTCCGTTCTAACAAAACAGGGAACATAGGACCTTTTCTAGGGAAAATGAAGAATATGGGACCCTTTAAATAAAAAGGGTCCCCCCGGGCAACATAGGTACCCGGGGGGGTCCTTTCAACAAGGGCCATGAATGTGTGTGTCAGTATAAACTGATAGAGATGATGTTTGAGTGTGTATTATTCAGTGAATGTGACATGTGGTGTAAAAGGGGATGGGGAGTGGGTGGTCTAGTGGTAATGTCACGGGCTTTGCAGTGGAAGACCCAGGTTCGAGTCACCGAAACAGCACTCAGGTGAACCACTGTGGGCCCCTGAGCAAGGTCCTCAACCCCCACCAACTGCTGCCCGGGCACCCTAAGTAGCAGCCCACTGCTCTCTGGTGCATACAGAAATGGGTAAAACACAGAGCCCTAATTTCCCCGCAGGGATCATAACACAATATAAAAAAAACTTTTTGAGAGGTCGTGTGACTCGAAAAGCACCATACTAGTACACCCATTTACAGATAAAAATATGCTTATGTATTTTGGCTAAGGGGCAAATTCTGCTGGAGAACAGTGAAGCAACTCCTTGTTGCCCAAAAGTTGTAGTTCTCTCTTCATCCCTGAGGGGCTGGCTCCAAAACAGAGCAAACCCCTATAGACTCCCATGTTATGGAGCTGAACAGCCTGGTGTGGAGCCTGGTTCAAAAAATCATTTTAGGTTCAATAGGTCAAATTTACCTTTATGTTAAATGTGAGGGGGTATATTTTTTATAACTCATCTGTTTAGATGGTATTTAATCTTGAAATTGCACATTATTAGGGGCGTGAGCTTTTGATTGACAGGGGGCAGACCGGGTGCCAATATTAGCTGTGGAGGCTAATAGTTAGCTCCCTGCTTGCTCCCTCAACCTGTAGCACAGTTGCACAATGGCAGTTTTTAGTGGGTTAAGAGCACGTCTAAAGGTGTCTTGCCTTCAGACTGCCTATCTTTGTTCATTCCTGTTCACTTCGGATTAGCTGGGTTAGCATTTAGCTTGCCTGTCAATCATTAGTCCTGCTGCCCGGAGCAGTCCTGTCTTTGCCCATTTTAGTATTTTCCAGGAGTGATGACACACACGACATGGCAAGATGGCGACAGTGGGAAATGCCCAACTGGCTTCACTTTAGCTCTGCAGATGTGACTAACCTATTAAAAAAAAGAAAAAAAGAAAAAAATTACTATAAGACCCCACAGATAAAAGGTACGACGTGAGAACAAAAATGGAAGGGGGTTTTACCAACCAATTATAGCAAAAAGAAAAAAAAAAAAAAAAAAAACTAAAAAAACAAAAAAAAACATTAAACATATTAAAAATCCTTGAAACTGGATAGAAAATATGAAACGCAGGAAAGAAAAAAGAAATGAATGGGGAAGATAATAAAAAAAAAGAAGATGGGAAAGAAAAAAAAAATAAAAAGGAAAAGGAAAAACAAGTTGATTGAGATTCTACGTTCATTTATTTTTTTTTTTTTTTACAGTATTTGATTTTTGCACAAAACCTTCTTCCGAGCACCTTCAAGTCACAGAAAAATCAGCATAATTTACCTCAGGGTTACTCAATGCGGTCCTACGTGGGTTGCAATCCAGCAGGTTTTCCACGTCTCCCTGCTTTAACGCAATTTAATGAGTCATTGTCAAGAGCTTGATTGGCTATTGGATTTATGTAATAGAGTCAGGTGTGTTGAAGCAGGGAGAAATTGAAAACCTGCTGGTGGAGGCCCTCATAGGACCAAATTGAATAACCCCGATACATGTTATCATGAACTCTAAGACTGGACTCTTCACTGCCCTCATGTGGCACTATGTCCTAACAACCAGTGAACAGGTCAAATATACTGTAAGTACTTATTTACCAGTGTGAAGTGAGCATAAATGATCCCTAACAATTTTTGTATAATGCCATTTTATTGCTTTTTCAAATTGCCATCATGTGCATTTGCAAAAGAAGTGAGCAGGCTCAGCCAATCAAAAGCCACAAATGGTTGGAAGTGGTGTTCTACAGTGCAACAGACTCGTCATGGGAAATCTAATCGAGCAAAAATATCAAAATAATTATTTCTTGAGGGTTACAGAAAAATTCAGAGAAAAAAATC
Organism: Atherinomorus stipes; assembly: GCA_023101725.1. Classification (NCBI taxonomy): domain Eukaryota; kingdom Metazoa; phylum Chordata; class Actinopteri; order Atheriniformes; family Atherinidae; genus Atherinomorus; species Atherinomorus stipes. The sequence continues at coordinate 200,943 of JALJCO010010328.1, forward strand.
TCAGATCTCTGTTTATTGTAATTATCATCCCTTCTTGTTCTGACACCCATCACATGTCACCTGTGATCATATTTCCTTGGCAAACACCCCCGCAGGATGTGAACAGACAAGTTCAGGGGTTCAGGATCTTAACTCCAAACGGTTCCCTAAACATCTCATCTCAGGATCTTCCTCTGACAACGACAGAGTGAATGAAATATTCCCCAGGTTTTGTCAGACGTTTGATGTGCCTTTCTCCTTGCTGGAAAGACAAAGCAGCAAACAAGCTGCAGCTTTGAGCTTTTTTGATAGCTCGCATACACCCCTGATGGATCGTTCCTCGCGGAGCCCAAAGCTTTAATCAGTGCTCCTCCCATATGTTGGCAATGGTTGGATACGGAGAGAGCTTAAAATAGTTCCCCAACAAACCAGCAAGCTGGTTTTACCCTTCATACAGAGTTGCATTCAAGGGCTGCTTAACATTGATGGTAGCAAGATGGTGCTGTCATCCAGTGGTCGGGAAGCAGTGATGGACAGATTGTCTCACGCCTCAAACGCTGACAGGTTGAGAGGTGACACAGAAGCAAGGATGCAGAAAGGGCGCAGGAAAAGGCAGATTTCTGTCAAACCAAATGACCAACAGAAGATGTAGCAGGATATATTTGGCCACCTTCTCTGTCAGTCCACCATGTGTTCAGCTCAAGTGCAATGAAGTGGGCTTTGTTAGGAAGGTGAGTGATGGCAAAGCTATGACTGACATGTCAAAAACAACCGGCAGGAGCTGTATTTGCTAAGTGATGGTGTCCATCCAGCTTGAAGCTGTGAGTTGAGGCTACAATTTACTCTGAGGTGGAGTGTGTTGAAACTCCAGCTGTGTGATCTATGTCTCCCCCTGAGTCAAACACTGAGACTGAGTGGAGCCTGTGTTCCCCCTGGAGCCCCTCCTCCAGACAGAAAGAAAATTGTCACCCACTGCGCGTTTTACCGATTGACAGAACTCCTTCTATATTATCTTATTTCCAGACGGTGCCTCAACTGGTGAGTCAAACGCGTCATTACGATGCTTCAATTCAAAGGTGAGGAAAACCCCTTTCAAGTTGATTGAGTGTAATCAGAGAAGCTTTTCCTTTGTGAGGCGACCTTTTGCAGAAACAATCATTTCATCAGATGTAAAATGAGTAACAGTATTGATTATGGGTTGAACTATATGATGAAAAAGGCTCTGACAGATGCAGACATGAGCTGCATCACTGACCATCATTTAAAGGTCACTTTTAGGTTGTTGGCTTTTTTAAAGGAACTAGAGGCAAGAATGTGAAAGAATAAACATGCATGTCCACACACAATGCATGCTAATGGGTGATGAAGCGCTAAGACCAAAAAGAACGAGTCCACCCACCTCTCTCCGTTGCCTTGAACAGGCTGTGTGCTGCATAATGCGCTTCGATACTGTGGCTGAATTTCCCGCGCAGTCCTGCAGATGTGACGTCAAATGACGCTGCATCTGCATCCCCAACAGTTTTGTTACAGGAAGGAAATGTTGTGGTGAATTTAAAGACACACAACATAACTTTTAGACCTAAAAAATCTGTTTTTCTTATTTTTTTTGATATCACAAAAAAATATTATGTGTATTTTTTAGTGATAGTGAGAGGAGAGGCGCGGGGGGGGGAAAAAAGAAAAGAAGGGATTACACACCGGGGGGGGACGGGGGGGTGGAAGCAAAAATTATAGGGGGAACGGCGCCGCCAATAAAAAAGAAAAGGAAAAAAAGGAAGAAAAAAAGAGGGGGGATTTATTAAGAGGAAGAAAAAGAAAAAAAAAAAGAAAGAAAGAAACATCAGGGAGGGAGAGAGGAAAAGAGAGAGAGGAGGGGAGAGAAGAAGAGAAAAGAAAAGATGTAAAAGGGGGGGGAGAGAAAAAGAGAGGAAGGAAAAGGGGGGAGGGGGGGGAGGGGGGGAAAGAAAAAGTTGTGGTGTCTTTAAACACTGCAAGGGATAGTTATGGATCTTTCTGCCGTCAGCAAACGATCCAGATCAACTGAAAGACACAAAAAAATGGAACTACAAAGAAAAAGACTTTATCGGCGGAGTAAACAACGTTATAGCTTCAGTTTTTGCTCCCGTGCCGGCTTGGCTGGTAGCTGCAGTTACTCGCAACACCAGTCGCTTCACTGATGAGTCTCATTTCTTAATTCTTGCCTCTAGTCCCTTTAATGAAGGTAGTAGTAGTAGTAACCTTTATTTTACCAGGAATAAAGCTCATTGAGTTTAAAAATCTCTTTTTCAAGAGTGACAGGGCCAAGACAGCAGCATAAAATCAAAAAAATAAAACACAAACATAAAACACAAGAGACCAGATATACACACAAGAAAACACTGGAAACATCATTTGGGCAGTTACAAAGGCCAAAAGAAGTAGTCTCTCTGTCCTTTAAAATTGACTTAAATGAATAGTACACCCACAGAATGATGTGTGTTTATTTTCTACTCACCCTCACGCTGAGCAAGACTCTGGAGCATCTTTTTAATATCTCAAATGCAGTTTTCCCCCAACTTTCATATAGGTGAGTATGGCTGAACTGGGACACTTTCTGAGAATGTAACCTCAACGTAAATTCTGATTATGAACCAAACATCCGCATCATCCACACAGAACCTTTTTGTTTTGATCTCATGCTGCCCTACGTTGAGCTCAATGGTGAGTTTTAGTAACAGAAGTAAACACATGTAAAGATTAAGCTTAAAAGTGCTATACCTGATTTTGCACATTTGCGAACCGTGAGCGAGGTGAACAGTGTAGTTTGAACTGTAAGCCCCGCCCCTAACTGTTTCTCCCAGTGAGAAACGCTCCTACTCTCGTTTTTTTTTCTCCTCCCATTCAACATGCACGAAATAACGTGCACGTTTCATACGCGTGCACAAAGAAACTCCAGAGAAAACTTGCCTCTTCTAGTGAATTTACTGTTCTGGTTGCAGTAAATGGCTGCGGATCAGCTAACTGACATTTTCTATCATAATCGGTAGTTTACCGAAACTACAGTTATGTAAACAGATGCACAGTTATGACGAGTTATGATGTTATAGGCGACATTAGTCAGTTCTGACTTTGGGAACCTGCATTAAGATGTCCTGAGAACGCAGACCATAATGACTGGTGTTCCTACAAAGGAGTGAGCATAAATATGCAGGAAGAAGGCCAAGAAGACATTTATATATAAAAAAAGTAGCCAATATGAGAGTCTGTGATCAGAAAGTGAAGGACTGTTTGCAATGGTGTACAGTGATGGACACGATAGGTGCAATCAGTCATAAAACGCAGGGTACAGTGATGCACTGTCTCCAACTTTTTCAATAACTAGGCTGAAGCGTTATAATACTGGAAAAGGAACTTAGAATCTGCTATGAAGCCATTGACTTTAATGTTAAATGAGCTGAGAACGTTCTCTGGCAGACATCATGTCCAGTTTCGGCTAACAGCGCCACAGTCTGGTCAGATGTGCTGAAATGCAGCAATGTTTTCTAATAACTCATTTATGTAGCTGCGTCTATAAAATATTTTGGTCTATAAAACATGGAACAAAATGTCACAAACGTGTCATCAGCAGTTTAAATGTTCTTGCACATGTGCTCCACATGTGCAAGAACATCTGCTTTTGAAAAATTTTAGTTTGATTAACATGTGAAGAAAATGGGAATAACATGTGGTCAAAATGTGAAAATTGCTTTTGGAACATTTCAGTGCAATCCACATGGGAGGACTGTGAAAAAAAGGGGGAATACAGGCCATACTTATATCCCCTGTTAAAATAAAGTGATAAATTGTTTTTCTCAATTGGAAGAAATGGTAATACAGGTAGTAGAATTAAATCACATTAAATAGGCTTATAAATAAAATGAATGGAAATATTAAATTTTTTAAAAAGAAAAAAAATTAATCATGACTGGTCAACCACATGTGATCCACGAGTGCGAATAAGCGCTGTTGGACACTAAAATAGTGTCACCCACATTTCAGGAACATGTAAAACACATGTGAATCAAATGTTCATGCACATGTGCTCCAAATGTGCAAACATCTCCTTTTGGAACATTTTACAGTAGTGTCTTTCACGTGTGGGGAGCATGCAAATTACACGCAATCCACATATGCAAACGTGCTTTTGGAACATTTTAGTGTGATCAGCGTGTGAGAAACGTGTACAGCATATGTGAATTGCATGCTCATGCACATTTACTCCACATGTGATTCACATGTGCTTTTAGTATGATCCACATGGGAGAAACGTGTGAACCACATGTTTTTGGAAGACATAGTGTGATCCACAAGTGAGGAATGTGCAAAGCACATGTGAAACACATGTTAATGCAAATGTGATTCATGTAGCTTATATGGGGTGCACATGAGTGCATGTGGTCCACATGGAGTTTAAATGTGGTTCACATGTGAAATTCATGTGGTTTTTCTGTAAGGGTACTTTTATCCTGCACTCAGAGATAGGATTTTTTTCTAATAATATGCACGTATTAAAATAAGTCTTTTTCACATTTTATTTCATTTCATTGTATAATCAAACATTATCTTATTCCTTTATTGCTTTGTTTTTTTAAATAAAAGAACACAAAATTATATTTTTCCCGTAAAAAAGTGCAGAGCATCTATCTAATTTTGCATGAGCACATATCAGTTCTCCAGGCAGATCAATTTTCTGCCCGACCTCATCAGGTTTAAAGAGGTGAGACTCTGCTCACAGTCCATTAAGCTCATTAGGAAATGAGTGAGAAATGCTATGTGAGAAGAGAGTAATCCAAGAGAGTATTTGGTGTGAAATCCCCCCACTCTCTCTCTCTCTCTCTCCCCCTCTCTGTGGCTTGATCCCGTCAACCCATGTAAACTCACACGTCATACGTGTCCCTCAGATTACGGCTAGCATGAACAAGGTTCTTTTTCTCTGGCATGATCAGGGATTACGTCAAACCACGGCCACTCAACAACCCCTAAAGGAAGGCTTTTAAATGTATGTTAACGGTAAGTCATCCACAGGCGCTCCTTCCTGTATTTAATGAGTAAAATAAAGTCATCCTATCAAAGAGCTTTGATGCAAACTGCCTGACAGAAATAAAAGATGGCTACTCATTAGTTAGATAATATGCAGTTAATGCCATGTTGAATTTAACCTTGACATAAAGCTGTGTGTGTGTGTGTGTGTGTGTGTGTGTTGCCCTACAGTTCGGTGTACAGATCTATTTTGTTTTCTAGTTTAGTTTGTCAAGACAAAATTCCTTGTCATTGTGATTACAATTGTTCTACTACATTCCTTTTTGTTTGTCATTTCCACTCTTCGTCTCTCTTCCCCTTCAACAGATTTGACTGTGCTGACCCACTTTTTAGCTAAGGAAAAAAATATACAGAAAAAAAAATCAACCTTGAAAACCATGGAAGCAGTCATAGGTAAATAGGTAACTAGGGGCAAACGTCACACTTCATAATCTGTTAAATACCAGCTGTCAGTCTGCTGACATGCAACATCTACACTGTAAGATATGTCTGTGGACGACAGGTAGTAGATATACGTGTTCACTTGAGAGGCGCTTCATTCGTCCGCCTTCCTAGTGCCAGATTGGACCTTTTGCCTTTGGAGCTTTATTAATTCTTGGTGTCATAGATTCAACAAGGTGTTGGAAACATTCCTCAGAGATTTAGCTCTATATTGACATGATACAGTAGCATCACACAGTTGCTGCATCCATGATGAGAATCTCCCATTCCACCTCATCCCAAAGCTGCTCTGTTGGACTGAGATCTGGTGACTGTGGGTAAAGTGAACTCGTCATGTTCCAGAAAGCAGTTGGAGATGATGTGAGCTTTGTGACATGGTGCATTATCCTGCTGGAAGTAGCATCAGAAGATGCTCCACTGTGGTCATAAAGGGATGGACATGGTCAGCAACAATACCCAGGTAGGCTGTGGTGGGTAAACCATGACATGTTGGTACTAAGGGGCCCAAAGTGGGCCAAGAACATATCTCCTACACCATCACACCAGCAGCAGCCTGAAATATTGATAAAAGGCATGATGGATTCATGCTTTTTGACCCTGCCATCAGAATTTATTAGACGGACTTATAAGTCAAGTCAGGTCCTAGGACCCTTTTTTAACAAAAAGGTCCTATGTTCCCCTAACCCCTAATCCTGTAAAGACCGGGCGGCTGTAGCTCAGGTGGAAGAGCAGTCATCTTTCAACCAGAGGGTTGTGGGATCAATTCCAGGCTTCCCCAGACTACATGCCAAAGTGTCCCTGGGCAAGACACTGAACCCCAAGTTGCCTCCCGATGTGCCCACAGGGGTATGAATTTGTGTGTGCAACTGGGTGAATGTGATATGTAGTGTAGAGCACTTTGAGCAGTTAGTATGACTGGAAAAGTGCAATATAAGTACAGTCCATTTACCATTTTATCATAACTCTGTGATTGGCTACAACCCAGAGGAGTGGGTTGTAGTTTTAGGGGAGTGGGTAGCGTCGTGGACCCGGTTTCGAGTCCCCGACACGACCTCTAGGTCCCCTGAGCAAGGTCCTTAACCCCACCAACTGCTCCCCGGGCGCTTTAAGTAGCAGCCCACTGCTCTCTGGTACCGCTGTACAGAGGTGGGTGAAATGCAGAGCCCCAATTTCCCCTATGGGATCTTACCAGTATAACAAAAAAAAAAAACCTTTTTTAAAAATGGTCCTATGTAAGCGATCTTAGACTAGTATATGTGTTTTTATTAACAATTTGCTGTAACACAGACTCTACTACAGGCTGGATGAACTTCACCGAACACAACCAAGGATTTCTCTGCCTTTTTTCCTCAGGCAAAATAAAGAAAACACAGGAACAGAGTGTTAAAGTCATCTGCAGACTTCTTTCAAGTAAGATACAATGCAAATAAGCTGGGAGTGCTGAGACAAATTGTCTGCAGACGGACAAACTCACCTGGTGTGTAGAGGAACATGAGAGGATATTGTTATCTGTGCTCAAGCTTCTATGCATCTGGAGGACGCTAACAGGCTACAGGCCTGCCTGGAGTGAGACAGCAGCCTTATCAGAAGTTCAGCAGATGACTGGCATTTTTCTTAATTTATTTCCATCCGATTTCCAGATCAAGACTGGCATTTCCATCAGGTGCTGCTGGTTTTAAACGCGCCGTGCTGGTGTGTGCCGCCGTGCGTGCTGTTCATTTTAGGTGATGTAAGTGAATATGAAGGTGGCAGCTTGGGCGTTGTAATGAGTCGTCTTTTTAAGTGCCATTTGAATCCTCATTAATAATTTCACACAGCATGTAGGCGTTTGCTTTGTAAAACATCTGTCTGGGACTCAACCCTGGAAATGCTATTGTTCGGTGTTTTTATGTGTACGTGTGTGAAAGTGTGTGTGTTTGTCTTGCTTTAAAATTCCTCAACCTCTCTGCCTCAGTGCTTCCACTTTTCTAATTTTCACCTCTCCCCTGCTCCTTCCTCTATTGCCTCTCTAATTACCTTTCTTCACCATCATTTCCTTATTTAGCATATGAATTGGACCCCGAGCGTCACTGTGTGGTGCACTTATTATGTTTGCACCTGTATGGATGAAGGAGAATAGCGCCAGTAATGAAACACACTGAGAAATGAGTGATAATCAATTACAACTGTGACTACTAGATGAGTTCAGAGGAGGTAAATATGTATTTTGTTTATTCAGCGTAAAGTTTAGGAGCTTAAATCACAATTTGATAACACACATACTGTACTGTAGCTAACTGCTGCTCAAATGATAATTTCGCTTCAGCACAGCTTCTATATTTATTCTCCTTACAATATTTAGATGTGGAAATAGCACCAATGTCGTTATCATATGATTATCAATTAATCTTATGCTTAAAAGAAAGCTTAACTGAAACTGGGTGATAAAAATGGTATTCTCCAGGTTTCTTTCATTGTGTTTTTACTCATGCTTTTAAGGCAAACCCAACCTGAGAGTGACCACGGATATAATCATTTGTTTTATGCACCATTATTTTGAGACCAAGCTGTTTTCCACCACATAATAGGTTCGTTTTTTCATCATCTCAAGAAGTCTGCCTTGTTTTTCAAGATATCCACTACAACAGGTCATTGCCAGATGTTGAGCTTCATTTTATCAAGATCAGAAGGTGATAAATGTCAACTAAAAAATGGGTGTATACAGTGCTTAATTTGTGCCGGAGCAAGTCGGAGCACGCTCCGGGACCTCTTTGATCGGATCCGGGACCTATTTGACCTGCTCCGGGACCTTTCCTGTCATGAAAATCTTTAAATAAACTGTTTTTATCTCTGGTTTTTATTTCTCTCTGAAGTGATGCCCGATGGTTTATTTAATTGCATTTTAATCAGAAACTAGGAAAAGAGCCGGGGGGGGGGGGGTCTTTGGTTGTGACATGTGACGCAGTTGTTTTTGTTCCCGCGCCAGCACCACGTGCAAAGAGGTGACTAACAAATGTTTATTTATTTTTCTAAATGTGTTTATGTAGGAGCGATGTTTGTGCTGTGTGAAATGATGAGTGTTTAGCGAGTGAAAACGTGGTGGAAGTCCTATCCTCTCTCATCCTCTCTGCATTTGTATGACCCCGGCTTTACACCTGGTCCATGAGCGCAGCGGCCCATGTAGTCCCACCGGATCGCGCCCATGTAGTCAATGGTTTGAAATAAATCGAGCACGCTGCGGCGCGTGAGCGGTTCGTCATCGCTCCGGCATGTCGCGCTGCTGCGCTAAAGATACGCGCCAGCTCTATTTTTGACGGAGCATGCACCAACATCGCGTCAATTTCAGCAGTTCAGATCGAACCAGACAGGAAATCAGACACAGATTCAGTGTAAAACGTCCGATAACTTCCTAAACAAAAGCCACTGTGCAGCTTTTAAAGTGGAAATGCAACGCTCAACCAACCGAACTTTATTTACTAGACTGAGTCCTGGTCTTATCAATAATTATATACCAAGCATGAAAAATATAAGCATATAAAAGAAAAACGTTGCGTAGTTTGATGTTTTTAGGACAAGGGCGCCGCCATCTTGCAGTACTCTAAGCTCTGACATCACTGGGTTGGTTAGTGCTGCGGTCCTGAATGAGAGTCCTCTGGTCTGGTCCACAATTATAAAGATAACAGCTGAATGACGGAGACTGGTGAGCCAAAGGAGAAGAAAAGACAAAAGGGGGACCACTACTGTATCCTCCTGGTCTAAAAGTAAGTTTTTCAAAGTTTAAGCTGAAGACAGGACAGTTAAAAACCTCCAGCTGAACCAGAAACTGGTCCTGCTGCTGCTGGCGGCTCTGAAAGGGGAACCTCCCTGACTCAGATCATGAGGTGAGAATTTTCAAGAGAAAATTAGGAAAATGATCAGGAGACTTGGAGTCTGGTAGCTAGAGGTCCGCAGACGAAGGCCTACAGCCTTTATATATATATATATATATATATATACATAGATAGATAGATAGATAGATAGATATATTGCAATATGTCAGTTATTCAGTTTGCTCATTTAAATTGATAGATTCTTGTCTGTTCTGATGGGCCAGGGGGCCACTAGGTGTTGCTAATTTTTCTGCAAATGTTATAAAAGGTAGTTACGGAAATTAAGATAAAAAGACAATATTGACACATTAAAAACACGAGAAAAAAAAAAAAGCTTTTTTTTTTTTCCGCCCATGTGGAGGTGCACCTTTTGGAGGACAAATTAAGCACTTGGTGTATAGCAACTATTTTAATTGTTATTGTTAAATTTGGTCAAACTCTATGACAGTAAGTTAAAAGATACACGTGTTTTCCTCTTTCCGTCCTGGTAATGACTTTCCTTAACTTTAAAAAGAATACCTGTTCAGTTTCTGGAGATAATGATGCTGCCATCTAAATGACCCCTGTGATCTTAAGCAAACAATATAATTGTCATCTTGAGCTAACAATGTTTTAGAAAAAATGTTTAAAACATGGTTGCTCTTAGCTTTCATTCAAAGCAACTCAAAATAACTGTTGGTTCATATGCTGTTGGTAATCAGAATGAATAATTTGGGAAAATGGTGGAAAACAGCCTGTCCAAGATGTACTCTGTCCTGGATCTCCTCTATCCAGGGTGTACTCTATCCAGAATGTAATCTATCAGGGTGTACTCTATCCACGGTGTACTCTGTCCAGGATGTAATCTATCCACGGTGTACTCTGTCCAGGATGTAATCCAGGCTATACTCTATCTAGGATATATTCTATCCAGGGTGTAATCTATCCTGGATATACTTTGTTCAGGGTGTAATCTATCAGGCTGTACTCTGTCCAGGGTGTACTCTATTCAGAATATATTCTATCCAGGGTGTACTCTGTCCAGGTGCAATCTGTCCAGGGTGTACTCTAATCCAGGGTGTACTCTGTCAAGTTGCCTGCTAATTTCTGGGACAGACTCCAGTTTCCCCACCACCCTGAATTAGAATAGGCAGTACACATAATCTTAGTGTATAGAAACTAAACAAGGAAATGAATGCCGTCTTCTTTCTGGTGAGAATTTAGATTTGATTGTTCTGTATACTTATTTGGAATATTAGAAGTAAGAGGAGGGTTGTGGCAGAAGTAGAGACTCAGCACCATCAACTCAACTCATAAATTCTAAAACTGCCTTCATGTCGCCCCTCATACACAGATACCTGTTGCATCCAGTGATCTGAGATGATAAAAAAAAAAAAAAAAAAAAAAATCAGAGCCTGACAGCTCTAATAAGATTAGCTTGGTCATTTTGAGTCACCCTTCATCTTATCACCTCCGCCAAGGAGGTAATGTTTTCGGTAGCGTTGGTTTGTCAGTCTGTCTGTCCTCAGCTTTACGGAAAAAGTACTGGACGGACTTGACCAGACCAGTTGTATTTCTGTCTGATCAGGATGTTTATTTAGCCTTTAATGTTATTTTGCTGATTTGCTCATCCAGAAGTGTTCCTCCATTCACCATGTGCCTTTTTATGCTATTAAGCTAGCTGATCTGTTACATCCCAGTTATTGTAACTGTTAGCCTAGAACATGTATGTATGTTTAGTCCTTACTGTAAGGGATTTATTAGTAATAATTAATACTTTGAATGTGTTTATTTGCTGAACAAATGTTCCTCATGGCTTTGTATTTCTGTGTATATAGACCACACTCACTTCCATCCAGCATTCACCTTAACTAGCCTGGAATTCCTCACCTGTAAGCCTGTCGTTTGTTGCATTTCTGTTCTGTTGTGATTAAGAGTGACCAGTAAAGGCAGTTAACTGTACAAGTGAGTCCTGTGTGTTCTGACTGATGCCCCCATGGTGAACTTTAAACCTCCTTACCAACACCTAGACAGTCTTACATGAACATCACCCTAATAGGCCAAATTTTGGGAATTTTTCCATATAATTCCATACAAAAGGCCTGAGTGTTTGGTAAAAAAAAAAATTACAAGAAAGGATCTCAATGAGTTCTATAATGTTTCAAAAGTTGATCCGGATCCAGAGAAAATTCTGGATACTATGATCCAGAACACAAACATAAGGGAGTTGAGCTGCTCTCTCAGTGCTTTTCTAGTCTGTAAATGCTGCCACTAATACAGGAACATAATATTGGCAAAGAACAGCATGTATTTGGGGACTAATCCCACGAATAGTAGTTTTAGTAATGATCTGGCTTTTTGGAAGGTAAGTATTACATTAAGGCTCTTTTACGGCGTGTTATAGAAAGCTAATTGTGCTCTGTGTACAACAGGGTATCATTTCTTCCACAATGGACATAATACAAAAACACAGCCATCAGTGTTGTGGCCGAAGATTTTTGTGTGAAAGATCACTGTCTGAGAAAGACAAAGTCAGACCACCAGTATGTTCAATATAGGGTAGGGTCATATGGACACCTTTGTCACGATTAAAATGTTCTCAAGTCTAGAAAAAGGATTAGATCCATATTTTTTGTGTCATGCAACTGCTCCAAAAGTCCAGAACTGTTGTCAGAACGGAATGGTTGGAGGAGGCCAGCTGCATATTTGGAAAGTCCAGAACTTTTCAAATATGCAGGGGGTAGAAGAGGGAAAAGGGGGTGGTGACGCATAGACATGACCCAATGGCATAAGCTCGCATTCTTTCATTCTCTACTTTGCTCATATTCTTCTACTCTCCATTGACTGGAGAATTGTTGCAGAAAAACAATCAACAGGTTGACAAAAGTACAGTGTCCATGCTGTCAGCAGGCATCTACAGTAAATGCTTGTTTGTCTTTGGTTTTAAGGGACGTTGGTGAGTAGGTAGTGACCACCAGCTGGACTGGAGTTTTGCCATCTCTCTCTATTTGCGTCACGGTGTGATGTCGACGGTTTCATGCTCAAAACGTTTCAGAAAGCAACCATGAGACCGTGCAGAGTTGTCAAAGCCCTGCTGCGAGAATCCAGATCATTCAAGTCTAGTTTGTTTGAGGAAACCCATGAGAATGTGCCCATAGACACTAATTTATCCTGACTATTTGGTGACTATTTGTCAGTGTAGGGGTGGAGCAGGCCAACTATGGTGTAGGGGACAGCAAGAAGCTTGTTTGGTTGAAGGGGAGCTAACCATGGAGGGCAGGATGAAGAGGACTGGATTAGATAAGGCCAGGAAGATAATATACTGTATGGGCTAGCAGAGTGGAGACTTGGCACACAGCGGAATGAAGGCCATGTGAGAGGTCTTAGCCTTCTGCAAACTATGCTAACAGAAACTGCTAGCTCCAGGAGCTAGACTCATTACCAGGACAACCTAGCCCGGTGCTGTCTGTTGCCCACCTGATAAATCACATTGCATGTGCAAAGCTGAATTGTTTGCATAGTCTCCTCCCAATATTTTGTATGTTCCGGCAGAAACGTCCAGATTGAATAGTCATAAACAGCAGACACACACAATGGATAGCAGGTGCTATTTTTACCCGTTTAACAGGTGCAAACCTCCTTGTGCCCTGCTAGTAAATCAGCTGCAGCCAATTATTACGTGTGCAGTCAAGATAGCGCTTGTTTCAATACACACAAACCTTTCATAAATCAGGGAGTTAAGTGTTTTTTTCCAGGTAAAAACATCAAAATGTACTATTTGGAAGTGCACAAATGAATTTTTCAATGATGTATCCCTCTCAGTGTCGGCGTTAACTGGCCCTGCGTATGTTAGCCATTAAAAATTATGGTTGAATAGACAAGTTTTATTCAGGGTCAGTAGCTACTGTATTTAAAAATGAGGTCAAATTACAATCCTGCTCATTACAAACCAACAACATGAGGACAATGTCAAAGAAAAAAAAAAAGTTGAATTCACTTTTCAATTTAATTAGCAGTGACATATCCCTGACTATGTAATTGGCTTCACTTGCATATTTGAATGAAGCCAGTGTGAAATTCATGTCTGACCGGTATGAATAAAGTGTCCTTTTTATAGCCTCTCTCTATCAACAAACCACTCTGATGCCCTACTGATTACCTCCATTGTCAGGAGCAATGCTACAGGGAGACAGCGCACCGTGCCAAGTTACCAATTTCCAGGCGCTGTCATGCTTTGTTGAGTACCAATCCAGTATTGTGAGGCATATTAAGCTGTGCACGTTGTCTTCTGAAAATGTGCTTTAACATGATTTGGGTGGCCATGCACATCTCTCCTCACACGGCAGTATAGTGCCGAGCCATAAGCTGTTTGAGGTCTACTGAACAGCATGCATTTGGGCTGCATAAACTAAACACCTTCAGAAGCAATGCACTTTGCTCAGGGGTATCCAGAAGTTGGTATTTTTAAATTATTTAAACTTTATTCATCTTCTCAGCCACTAATGCACCAAGCATACTGTAGTAGTAAAAAGTGACTGAGTCTTCCCTCAGCGTTACTGTTGCTTCACATTTCAGCAATTATCAGACATTTCCCTGCTTTTTTATGAGCTTGGAATAAATCTCCCAACACCTGGGGCACTCTGTTAACCTTCCAGCAGACATGGAGATTCTCATTAATATTTTACAATATCATTTTTTTCATCTTTTATATCTTCGAGGGCTAAAATTCCCTCTTTTTTTTTTACTGGATCATCTTAAAAATGCCCTAACCTTTTTGACTTAATCAGTGTTACTGCACAGGGAGGTTTGTATGTTCTCTTAAGCTGGTTTCAGACTTATTTCAGACTATTTGATGAATCTTAAAGGGCTCCTGGAAGACCTATGTTGCAAACTGATACATCCATTTTTCCATATCCGCTTAATCCTCCTTAGGGTCAGGGAAGTGCTGCCCTGCAGAATGGTCTAACTCCTCTCCGTGGTGAGATCCACCTTGGACAAGTTGCCAATCCATCAAAGGGGCCAAGACAAAGACAAAGGAGGCAAACGGTCATGCATACGCACTCACCAATATGATTGTTTCTCCCTCTGCTCTGCACATCACATTAAAGCAAACTGATGCTGGAGTTGATTCCTTCATTAAAATGACTGAAACCTGTTTATATACTGGAGATATTTACTTTAGCGCTCTGAATCTGCACAACATGAAATAACATTGCAAAAGCACCATGCTCGTATAAATTTGTTAAATCAGAAACTGAGCCATAAAATATGACGCATATGCCTCCCAGGTGATGATACATTGAGGTGGCACTCAGTCCCATTTCAAACTATCGTACAAACAAGTCCCTCTCATGTAGGGATGTATACCAAGAACCAGTGTTGTTTCATACCGGTTCCTAATCTTAATGGTACTGGGGGACCATGAAGATTCTGGATAAACGATGCTGTAATCAATACTTTTAGAGAGTCTACCTAACCATCACATAATCATGGTGGTGGAGTAAGGCAGAAACACTTCCGTTATTCTGACAGCTGTCCTTCACCTACCTTTACGTCCGGGCCTCTTCAAAGCTGTCTGAAAAAGTGTTCACCACTGAATCTCTTCTTTATTGTTTACATTAAATTATGTTATAGTATCAAGAAGCGTATCAACAAATAGCTGTATCGATACTGGTATCGGCATTAATAAAAGTCATAACGACATACATCCCTACTCTCATGTCCAAAAAATTAGCTAGTTTGCAGATTTTACACCAAAGTGAGAAGTTTGCAGCCTTTCCAATGGTCCTCTGCTGCTTTGCAGTACATGACATTGTACAATGTGAATTTCATAACATTATGTCATGTCTGCTGTGGTTTCTGCTGTTAAATACAAATGCCACCCCTGGGTGAAATTTAGCCTCCCCCCGCAGTCCCCTGAGTTGGACAAGTGGGCAGAAGCATTTTCTAGCCGACCCAGTCATTCTCTGAATCTGGCAGCACTGACTTTAGCCTAGCTTAGCATAATCTGGTGTTTCCAACTCGCACCACTTGGCGAAAATGAGCTAATTGAGATTTTTTTCCAGTTACGTGTCTTGACCTGCACATTTTGATCGAGTACCAATGACAAGCTGATTTTACATCAAAGGACTGACTAGGCGGCATTTAACTCACTGGCTGCCATTCACGTGTTTCCACGTTAATTCAAATCCAAATGTTAACTGCCAATCACATGTTTCCACGTTAATTAAGGGTTTTAATCGGTGGAGCCGCTTTAATCTCTGGCAGAGCTTGTCAGAGAGAACCAAGGGCTCATCATAATTTTTTCGGTAGTTTTCATCTAATCCAGCAGATGGCGGTGTCAGACAAGACTAAAAAAAACCTACCAGGAAGTGATGCGGTTCTATGATGCTTCCTGTGTTAGTGGTTGCTAACGGCTGTTAGCCTAAGGGTCTGTCCCAAACCGCACACACAAGCACCTCAAACACTGTTTTTGAGTGTGTAGTGCACACATGGTGTCATTTAAGCCAAAAACTCAGTGCACTGAAAGTACCAGGATGTTACTCTAATCACGCCCAAAAATGCAGTGCAGAACGAAGCACACTACTCGCACTAAACAGACGCCATCTTGCTAATGTAGAGGAAGAGGCGGGACTTTTGAACTGCTTTCAGAGCTGAATAATGGCGGTGAACAAAGCGGTGGCGACCCCTGCTGCATCGGAGGCGGTATTGTGCGTGCGCACATAAGCTGCGGTAGAGGGAGGGAGGGAGGGAGGGAGGGAGGAGTAGGGAGACGTTTCTGCTCTATGTTTCTGCCAAATATTATGTTGTGAAACAAACTTGTTGTGGCTTATTCAGCTAGTAAATAATTATTTTGCCTCCAAAACTCTTTTCTCAGTGTTGTATTTGTTGTTTCATAGAAGTAAACAGCTGTTCAGATTATGAGGGTGTTACTAAAGTAAAAGAAATATTGGCATCAAAGACACTTTTCCACTTGAAGCAGACCTCAACATTCAGCTTTTTGGTCAGAAACAGGCATTTTCGCTACAACAAACCCATGTTCTACTGCAGATTACGAAAGAATGGAAAAAGCTAGAAACAAATGATTTTTTCTGATAAAAGAAGAGAGTCTAAGCTTTCATTTGGTACATTCAGTGTTTGTATTGGCATAGTACAAAATATTCTGTGGATCTCCCAAAATCAGTGAAAATGCTTAAAAATCCTGGCAATATGGAGCGCTCTGCTCAGAAAAGGTCTGGCAGTCAATGAGTTAATAGAAGAACTATATGCTGCGGAAGTACAGGCCAATCACAGGCGAAGCACCACAGATAGTAGCAACCCTGTTTACAGAAGTTGGAGATGCTGCATGCTGCCTTTGCTACTCTCTGAGGCGCTTCGCCTGTGATTCACCTGTGATTCGCATGCACTTCCACTGCATATAGTTCCCCTACTGAATGCCACCTAGTCAGTCCTTTGATGTGTAATCGGCTTGTCATTTGTACTCGATCAGGATGTGCAGGTCACAAAATGTCACTGGAAAAAAAAATCTTAATTAGTTCACTTTTTAAGTATACAATATCTAAGAATTTCAAGGTAGAGGATTCAATAAATAGTGTATTAGTAGTTTCACCATAGGAAGCTTTGTTTATTATTATTATTTTTTTCTGGAGTTTAATTATAGGGTCTTTATAAGTTCGGTATGTATTTCCTCAAACTTCAACACAATATGACATATACGGCAATACAAGTGAGAAATACAATAAACGCAAACACTTTTTGTTCAGAAAATTGCTAATTTTATCAATAATACCAATAGATTTAGATGTTTTTGTTTTATATACTCTATGTGTGGGTTCCAGTTGAGTTTATGATCCAAAATCACTCTCAAGAATTTGATTTCTTTCACTTTTTCAATTTTGACCCCATTTAGGCTTTGTTGCATCTCACAGTTTACTGTACCACCACCAAACACCATAAATTTTGTTTTATTTTCATTTAATGACAACTTATTGATGTCAAACCATATTTTCAGTCTGATCAACTCATTTTCAACTGTTTTCAGTAATTCCCTAATGTCTGGTCCTGAACAAAACAAATTTGTATTATCTGCAAATGAAATAAATTTCAACTCACTCAATAGGGTACCAATATCATTTGGATAAAGGATAAATAACTTAGGTCCCAATACTGAACCCTGTGGAACTCTACAAGTCACTTTCCTAAATTGTGAGAGAGTACTATTATATTTTACATACTGAAACCTGTTATTTAAATAGCTTTTATCCATTTGAGTGTAATACCTCTTATGCCACAACGTTCCAATTTCTGCAAAAGTAAAGAATGATTAATTGTGTCAAGTGCTTTACGTATATCAACAAAAACGCCAACAGCATATAGTTTCTTATATATAGCTGCAGCTATATTTTCTACAAATTCCATCACTGCTAAGGATGTTGATCGGTTTCTCCTAGGGCTGGAATATAATTCAATATCAATATATATCGATCGATAGAGGTTTTTTCAATATAAAAAAAGAGGGTCAATAAAAGTTCAATATAGAAGCAGTTTTCTGCTGTAGCCTATTGGGTTTCAGTGTTATGCCCCTTTCAGACTTCCACTGGAAAGCGGTAATATTGCGACCTGTCCTTTATAACGTTTGCATTCAGACATGCGTACCGGTCTTTTACCTCGGAGATGTAGTGGACATGTACCGGCTGGTCTACATGTCACAAGAGCGGAAATGTTGCGGCACATCGTTTTGGCTGAAAGCACAAAAAATGATCTGGACAGAGTTAAAGGGAGAGCGGGGCTGTGCTGACTTTTCTGCAACATTTCGTGATGTCTGAAAGCGCCCAGACACAATAAGTCCGCAAGGACGTGACATGTTTGAAAAGACGAGTCTGTTTAAAGAGCGGATGGACTTTATCGCTCAGGTTCCGCAACACAAGTCTGAAAACGGCTTTAATTTGAACTTTATTATAAGTAGGTCATTCAGCAAAAGCTTAAATGGCCAGGGCTGCACCTAAAATGGCTTTTAATTTGATAATGGCTTTTTTGATAAATATCGATATCGATCAATACAGAATTTTTTTTATCGATAATCTTTTTTTCTATATCGTCCAGCCCTAGTTTCTCCTAAATCCACAATAATGGTCATTTCTCAATAAAATCTTCCTGTCTACATACAAACCATTTTTCAAGTATTTCTGAAGACTGAGGTAACACAGACACAGGTCTGTAATTTGATACAATGTGTTTATCACCATTTTTATAGATTGTGACCACTTTTGCCATTTTCATTCTATTAGGAAAAATACCTATTGCATATAAAAGTAAATGGTTGCCTTGAGAACACAGGCAGTTACCTCCTTTATGAGTAAGATATCAATAGTATTATAATCTGTAGTTTTTTTTTTACCATTAAACTTCAGGACCACTTCTCATACATAACTCTCACAAACTCCACCAAAGAACAAACTCCACCAAAGAACACAGAATTTTTACTGTTGAATGTAAAATCATAATTATGGTCTACCTCAGTAATTTCCCTTGCCAAGTTTGGCCCACATTAACAAAAAAGTTAATGAACTCATAAGCTATTTTCTCAGTATTTTCAATATTTAAATTGTAATTTTTTTTTTTTTACAAAATATGTTCCTCCCACAGTCCAAAGACATGCATGTTAGGTTAATTGGTTACTCTAAATTGCCCCTAGGAATGAATGTGAGCGTGAATGGTTGTCTGTCTCTCTGTGTTGGCCCTGTGACAGACTGGCGACCTGTCCAGGGTGTACCCCGCCACTCGCCCGATAATAGCTGGGATAGGCTCCAGCAACCCCTGCGACCCTGAACTGGATAAGCGGTACAGAAAATGACTGACTGAATGTTGCTGAATAACTTTTACCACAATTTTTTTTATCATACCATTGAGTACTCTCCAGGTCCCCTTAATATTTTTTTTGTGTGTTTTAGCAGCAGTCGATCATTGTAGTCTTTTTTGTGTCATCTCACGATGGATGTCAATTCATTTTTATATTTTTTTATACTTTTCCTTATTATCCTTAGTTCTGCATGCAATAAATTCCCTAGAGTCTATTTTTCTTTTTACAAGCTTTTTCCAACCCTTCTGTAAACAGTGCTGCCCTACAACAATCAGGACAATATCTGAAGAGAGAGAAGCCATATTTGGTCAAAATGAAGTTTTTACTGAAAATGCCCTTTTTAACACCCCTTTATCTTGTCAATGACATATCTACAACACTTTTTAATAGGCAGTGTTAAACTTTGAAGCCTTTTTCTCAGTTTCAGTGTTAGTGTAGTTACTGTTCTTTGCCTTTGTATGGCAGCATGGTTTTCTCCTTTTTTTTGTATTAGGTCTATATTCTTTCAATGGGCAGTGGCGGTCATAAAAAAACAAAAATGTACTCTATTTAAAAAAGCCTCGTATGATTTATTCGTATCATCTACATATACGTACTTCCTGCCAGTCATGACTAATAAGGCATAGTAAATTTTAAAAAAGAATAGTAAATAAAAATTAACTCAGCTATAATTTATATTTTTTTTTATAAAAAAAAAAAAAAAACCTCTCAGACAAATTAGAGCACCTCGCTCATAAACTGGACCAAAATACCTTTCAACCTGTCAGAAGTGTGATTGGACGTTACAAAAAACACCTGATTGCAGGGATTGCTTTAAAGTGTTGCTCAATAAAATTTAAGTTCAACAGTCCCATTATGCGTGTTTGCTTGTTTTATTTTTTGTTTGTTTTTTAATATTTCTGTTGAACCATAATATAAAATCAATGTCATGATTTTGTCAAAACTTTTATTACTTTTGTCAATTTCAACTTATTTCACTGACAGGTGATTTTTCCATCTTTAATAGAAGTGTGTGTAAACTCTTGCTCACTTCTCTACTGAGATATTGTTGTCTGAGCAGTTAGACTCTCAGGGAAGCCACATTCAATTTGACACTTGTGCCATATGCAGTTTTGTAATGCGTTATATTTGTACGCAGAACATTAAAAAATAATAAGTAAAAAATAAATCAAAATTACCAGGAAGTTAAAGGATAACTTTGCTTTTTTTTTCCAACCTGGACTTTATTTCTAGCAGTTTATACGTGCATTTACTCACCAGTAAAATTTCCGCATCACTTTGACTCCTTCATAAGATATTTCGTTGAGTCGCCCTCTGTCATATATCCATATTGTAATGGGAGACGGGGCAGTGGGAGTGGGCCTCTCTATAAGGCATTATCTGCAGCAAAACTCTTTCATTTCACCGATACTTTAAGAAGAATTAACAAATGAACGAGTACTATTGTCCCGCGAGTCCAGATACAGCTCTCCGTCGCGTGCACCCCCGCAGCTTAGGTGTTAAGATCAGTGAGCTACCCAGACAAAAACAAACAGCAATCCACTAAACTCTGAACTCACAGGACAATAGAAGTCATTTGTTCAGTAGGCTATTGGTAAAATGAAGGAGTTTTGCTGCAGATAATGCATTGTATAGAGGCTGCCCCGTCTCTCCCATTATATGGATGTACGCCAGAGGGCAACTCAACAAAATATCTTATGAAGAAGTCAGAGTGATACAGAAATTTTATCGGTGAGTAAATGTACCTATACACTCCTAGAAATAGGGTCCAGGTCAAAAAAAATAATAATCCTTTAATCCTTTTAGGTTGATTTTTGCCATGTGTATAGATGTAAATGAGTACTTCTGTGTAAAGGAGCTGTGGTACAGTATCTTTACCACAAATAAAGCCATATTTCTTCTATTTTCCATTGTTTGATCCAGTCTACATGTCAGTGCATGTGAATCACTGCCAAACAGGCCCGAACATTCAGCTGAACATTTTCCAGATTTTCTATCTTTGAAGAAACCATTTTCTTTAGCTAAAACGTCTCCAAACACAAAAAGATAATCCCAGATTAAAGAATGCTCTGGCTTCTCCAAGACAGCCATGTACTGCACCTCTGAATGAAAGAACTACTTAAGGATGTCATTTGAACATTTACCTTTGCTCACTTACAAACCATTTAAGCGTAATACTAAACTGACAAGGTATCTGACTGAATGTAATTCTTATTTACTGTTAGTGTTCAGTATGCAGTGTGTAGGTTAAGAAAGCTAGCACAGGATGCATGCTGTAACAAAGCTGCAGAATCCCATATATCCACTGCACGAAGCAGAAGGCACAGGGTAGAGTAGCAGCCAATACTTTACAGGCAGCTCTCCAGGACTGGAAGATCCTCTTACCGTAAGCCTCTCACACACAGGTTTCCTCTAAGTGATAACAGTCCAAAATGTTTCCTCTCATGTCAGTGGAACATGCATCATGTCTGGCTTCTCTCTTTTCAGATATTGTCCTGATTGGTTAAACATTCTTGTACAATAGTTGTTCACAAGACTGTCATCCCTGAGAATTTAAGATGCTAATCGTGCATTTTTTAAAACAAGGGCATGCAAACATCCAGGTAGCATTTTGTATGAAGAGAAAATAGACACATGTTGTTGTGTGTAAAGCATGGTTTGTAATCTGTCTAAACTAATTTGTAACTTTGGGTACTTGTATTTGTTACACATGGTTTGTAAACCAATTAACCGTTTTGCGTATAACTTGGCATGATTGCAAATGTGCTGAAATGCACAAATATCTTGAAATTACAGAATTGAATTAATATATACATGCACAAATTACAAAACTGCATAAAACTTTGTCTGTCCATATCCTTCCATCATGTTGAATGAACTACTCTGTTAAAGATACATCTTTTTCCCTTTGAAGTACCTCCAATGAAAATGCAGACAACTGTAAACTGATCTGTGCATAAGTGCATTTTTCCATGTAAACCAGGCGATTCGTGCATATGTTTTTGACAATATGTCTGCATAGAAGCCTTTTCGAATATGAAAATATTAGATTATTAGATTTGTAAGGTTGAGGCCAAAAAAGAAATTTCTTCAGTGTAGAACTGAAGTGTTTGCACATTTTTGTAATTTGTGTTGGTGTAAATTTACGTAGTTTCGTTTACCTTGCACTGTTGCGCCCCCCCCCCCCCCCCTCCTCCATCTCAGAGCACACTAGAGGCTACAGGAGTCTCAGACACAGCAGGAGATGTTCACCTCTGCTCCATGTACCAGACTGGAAATAAAACTAAAAGCTGGCACTGATTGCCAGATATTAATTCCTCTTATTGGAGGTTTTGGACAGAAACGTTTGATTTATAGTATTGTAACATGTAGACTCTTAATTATAAAACAGCCAGTTTAACAGTTAAAGTTCTTAAAATGGTTAACTTTAACCAGGTCAATTCAAGTTTGGCCAGGGTTCATTTTTATTTTTTTTACGTTTGTAAAGTTGAAATGTCAATAAATGCCTTTGGTAAGAACATGAATAGATCTGGAGTTTACCATATAAATGTTCATGTGTGTTATTTGATTTAGTTGTCCACAAAAAAGAAAATGTAAACTTTTCTTGACCCTGCCCCTTAAAGGTGCAATGACATCAAATTCCACTTTTCTGGGGTTTTGGGGGTATAATATGATCTGTTGTGCACTGATGAGGCCATGTGAATGTCCAGGGTGAGAATCAAAGTTCCTGTTTATGGTCTGTCAGCTTTGTTCCTTTGTTCAAAAACGGTTGAATCAGACAACAGCTTATCCTTCTACGTAGTTCATTTGCTCCAGTTAGAGCACACTATCAAGCAACCCCCCCACCCCTCCCTTGCTGATTCAGCTGCGTGAGTGGAGCTGAGTAACTGCTGAGAAGTCAGATCTGGTTTTTCAAACAAATGGATTTAAAAGCAAACTTCTGCAGCAACACTGAGGGAGGGGGCCACAACCTTGTCATTACCTGTAAGTTTGTTTATTTTCTAAATGCTGTCTTGTCTGATAAACATAGCTGTCTGAAGTGCATGATGTCGCTAACACATAGCCTTTAGCTAACTCCAACTGCAGCTTGACCTACTTGCTCTAAATAAGGTCATAGCCAAATAAGGTGTAGCCAATCAAAATGAAGTCAACTTGGTCTCCGGGTAAGCTGCATATCATTACCGCACCCAATTCTTTTACTGAGGAAGGGAGGTCTAGCGTGCCAAAACAATCCCCTGCTGTAACAAGTGCCAGTGCAGTAATGTCAACTACATGAACTAGTTTTTACTGCTATGTCATCACTCCTTTAAAATAATTGAAAAGGAGAATTAATAAGAACCGGAATGGAAAGAAGGGATTCGAATCTGAATCAGAATCGTTAAAATTCAAACGATGCCCAACCCTACCGGTAAGGGTTGAAAGTGGACCTTAAGTCACCTATATGTACCTTTTTGGGAGCCTGAAAGGTACGTTTATGTTCCAAAGTACCCACTGTTAGGGGTACACCAGCAGTACCCTTGAGGGTACCACCCCAGTGACAAGCCCCTGAACCCTTGAAGATACAATTTGGTGCTTATTTTTCTAAGTTTGTATTTGATGAATATGAGTATACAGCAAAATACGCCAGTGTCAGCGCAAGTACTGATTCCAGCATCGATATCGGGACATCCCTATTTACAAGTATCCAAAAAAGGTTTACAGTTTACAAATCATGTATTACACACACGCACAACAAAATGAGTCGATCTTTTCTCCATATTTATGTCCGACTTTTGTCTTCGCTAATTGGTACAAACCAAGGACTTAATTAAACGTGTGCCCAATAAATTGTTCAATTATACAATTATATGGCAATAAACAAAGATGCTCAACTAGCATTTCCTTTGAAACTCAGTCTTTAAAGCCACAATGTGCCCTCCAAACTTATAACATGTAATTCTGCAGTGTGCTGCAGACTGAGCTTTACCTTCATCTGCATGGACAAGGGTAAGATAAGGGCGGAAAAATAAAGCAAAGCTGTCCATCTGTCGTGTTTTATTTTGTTTTGCTGATCTTTGCTTTATGCAACCTCTCTGTGTCCCGGTCCATCTCTTTGTGTTTATCTCCTGCATTCTGACGTCTATAGTTAGAGGATGGCTGTGAAATGCCAGCTGTCAGAGTGACAGATGCAGTGTCACCTCTGTGCAGCCACGTCACGGAGGTGACAAGCCGTCAGCGCGTGCATGGAGAGCTGGACAGGGAGTGTAGGCGTTTGTTTGGATTGACATATTTAAAAGGGCGACGTGAGAGTTGGTTGTGCTGGGATTTCTCTAAACGTGCAGGTTCGCAGGAACTCAAATGGAAGGATAACGCCTGCATTGGTCAAACCAGGGAGGCAAAGATAAATATGCATGTAAAGTACAGTATATGTGCATATGACTGATGTTAGGGCAAGAGCAACAGCCTGCAGACAAAGGATGAAAAGGTCACAACAGAAGGAGACAGGGAGGAGGTGGGTGAAGGAAGGGAAAATGCCTGGTTGAAGGGCAGCCGCACTGGAGGAGTAGTGAATAAGAGAATAGGGAAATGTGATAAAGACATGAAATGCTGTGATAAAGAAACGAAGTGGAGCATGTCGTCAAAGACGAGAGGAAGGGTAGGAGGATGAGAGAGGTGAAATTGCTGAACAGAGGTGAAAAGATGACAAAAATGACAAAAACTGCACAGAAATGGAAATAAAACATATTTATGAGACAACAAAGAGTAAAATGTACAGCCTGTTGAGGAATGGCGGTGGTATTTTTAAGCCCCATTCATACAGTACGGTAACTACGGATACGGACGCTTTCATCCGTACCTGGAGGTCATTTCGTTCGTCAGTATGTCCGTTGTAAGAGAGCTTACGAAGCCGGAGTGCTACGGACGAAATGGAGTAATACCACCAGAAATCGTGGCGGCAGTATAGAGTCAGAGTTTACAGTTTACCCAATCGTGAAAATCGAAGAAGAGTAGGAAGAGGGCATTTGAAAATGACAAAAGTTTAAATTACTTTGACCACTTTTAAGTGGTCGGACATGACACCGCTGCGTACATTTCGGAAGTAGACGCAGCAAAACTGCCTCCTCTACCCACAGACCGATGCCATGTTCGCGATTGTCGATGACGGTAAATTTAAACACACCACTGCCCCCTACAGGGTGAACAGAGCAACAATCACAACGCTGAAACCGGATGGAGGTATGTAGGTCAGTAACAAAGGCAACGTTTGGTATGGACGGGTGGATTTCGTCCGTATCCGGAGGTATGAAGAAAGCTTTAGAAAGGAAATGTTTAAAAATGACAAAATAATATAAAAAATTGAGTTACAGCAATGAAGTAAGTAGGAAAAAGCAATACTGATATTTAACAAAAAACCCCAGTGTTGTGTGTAATCTGCCCTGGGAGATTAGACGGTATCCAGTGTCACCAGTAAATGGACTGAAATTTTACTGGTGCTTTTATGGTGGAAGTTACCCATTCACACACACACACTAATACAGGACCTCTAAGGACTTACCGTAATTTCAGGACTATTGAGCGCACCTGAATACAAGCAGCACCCACTATCCCGTAAGTTTACATACCCTCCCATTAAAGGGGAATTTAGCTTTTTTTTTTTAACCTGGGGGTCTGTTTTCATATGTCCTTTCATATATGTGAGTGATTGAGAAAGGAATTTTCAAGATGGCTCCAGTATTTAGCAGGGCAGGGAGCCTAGCAGCCCAGCCAATGATGTAGTATGGGGCAACTGGCCCCTGTGTCTAAGTTCACTCTAAAAACTTGCTTTTTTTTCTTTTTTTTTTGGCCAACAACATACTAGAGAGGAGAAATGAACAAAACTACCTGGCGATTGCTATTTGTTTTGGTGTCTGCGTTCAAATCTGATGTTAGAAATCAAATGTCGCTCTGAAATCGGCAATGACTTGTGTCCCCCACCGGTGTTTTGATGCAAGTTATCACACAATTTTGGAACAAGATTTGATTTCCAGCATCCCAGGATTTGGACACAAACACCAAAACAAAAAGTGATCGCCAGGTAATGTTGATACTTTCATTCATTTCTCTTCTGTAGTATGTTGTTGGACACTCGTTCAGACTATCTGAGCCCTTCAGTGTGGAAAAAAGCAGGTTTTTTGGGCAAACTTTGATGCTGGAGCCAGTTGCCCCGTACTTATCATTAGCTGCTGCTAGGATGCCTGCCTGGATAAATACTGGATCTATAATGAAAATTCCTTTCTCCATCACTCACATATATGAAAGGACATATGAAAACACACCCCAGGTTCAAAAAAGCTAAATTCCCCTTTAACCCTCCAGTTATGTTCGTTTCTGAGTAATAACAATAATGTTCCCAAGTCAGTTTGACCCAAGGCATGTTTAGTTATCCAAAAGTGTCAGAAAACAAAATAACTCCTTTCAGTGGTTATATCTCATCTTTAACTCCATTACTAATGATTTTAGTCAACATTGAGTGCAACAGTGATTTTTACTTCTCACAGATCATGATTTAATGAGGTCAAGCCACCTGTTTTTCATGAAAATAATACATGTTAAAACTTTTTATTTATTTATTAGTAATACCTTCTATTGAAATGCAATACATTTACATGACTGATTTTTTTTTTTTTTTTAATATATATTTCTTTTAATTTTTCTTCAGTTCAGGGTCAAATGAACCTGGTGACAAAAAATCAAGATAAATCAGTCTTGAGTATTTGGATTGAAAGTCAACCTTATTCAAACACATTTTTTGAACCAGAAAAGAGCTAAAGAACAAAAGAAGAGATCAGCAAAATGAGCAAAACACATGTGCGTGTGTTTGTGAGTCTTCAACACATAAGTGACATGTTATTTCATTGTTGTAGTAAACACTACACAGCAGAGTAGTGGAACAGAGTAATAGTAATAGAGTAGAGTAGTAAGCGTAGTGGGAGTTGCTCCACCCGCTCGTCCCACACTGTCCCCATAGCTACCAGCTTGGTTGTCTCCTGTCAGACTGCCCTTCTCTCCCAATTATCAAATCAGATCTGAAGAAAATCAAACATCTTCAGAGACATTGTGGCACGAAACATAGTCCTGCCTGTCTCTGCATCCCACAGACTGGCTGTTGACATACATATCGTTTGACTAGACCTCAGCCAGGATGAAGACCCCCAAAATTGCATCTAACAGCATTTTATCCATCTCCTTCCACTTTGCCCCCCAAAACACACCTTCCTTTAACATTAGTCATTTCAAGAATGATTTTCTGTATAGTGTTGGACATGTCTAACGCATAAGCTGACCTGATGTCTGACACAAAGCCCCTGCCATCCCAGTGGCCCTGGCACTGTTTTTATTATGTTTCCAGCAGAAACTTTTGGCTGACATCTGTTTGGGGATGAAAACACTGTTTTTCACCATTTTTTTTCAAAATAATGTCTTGGTTTGAGGAACATGAATATCATTGTACTCATTTGGTTGATTTCGGGGTTCCTCAAGGTTCAATCCTTGTTCCCCTTCTGTTTTCCCTCTATTTACTTCCCATAAGTCAGATATTTCAGAAATATGACATATCTTATCATTGCTATGCCGATGATATTCAAGTTTATCTTCCCATACATACTGGTGATGGCTTTATGTCCCGACTGTTAAACTGCCTCAAGGAGTTGCAAACATGGATATCTATTAACTTTTTGCATCTTAATCAGGATAAAACTGAGATTTTCTTCCCCCCCCCCCCCCCCCGTTCTTGTTTCCACCACAGCTGCCCTTGGTCCCCTGGCTTCTTCTAGACGTTCTTGTGTGAAAAGCCTTGGAATCACTGTGGATGACTCGTTAAGGTTTGACAAACACATAAACATAGTTGTTAGGAATTCCTTTTTCACTTGAGGATGCTCGCAAAAATAAAATCATATGTTCCCAGGTACGACCTTGAGAAACTTGTTCAGCTCCTGATTTTTTCACATCTTAATTATTGCAACTCACTCTTTGCTGGCCTTAGTCAATCCTCCTTACAACGTCTTCAGGCTGTTCAGAATGCTGCAGCCCGCCTTCTCTCTGGCTCTCGACGCTATGAGCACATCTCCCCCGTCGTAGCCAGTCTTCACTGGCTCCCTGTTTGCTACAGGGTTCAGTTCAAGATCTTGTTGCTGACCTTGAAAGCGTTGTGAGGTTCTGCTCCCAGTGAGTTATTGTCCTGCCACGTCCCTACCAGATCTCTCGTCATCCTCCTTATCCCTTCTGAAAGTATCAAGACACAGGCGCAATTCTAGGGGTGCTAGGGCTTTCTCTGTTGCTGCCCCACGCCTCTGGAACGTACTCCCCCTCGAACTCAGGTCAACTTAGTCTGTTATGTCTTTTAAAACCATGCTTAGATCCTATCTTTTGGTGCGGGCTTTTCCTTCTTCCTTCTTAATTTTTTTTCTCTCTTCTTATTGTTTTATTAACTCTTCTCTTTTTAAGTAGGTCTTATGTGTTTATATGTTTTTAGCCTCGTTTTGATGTTCTGCTATGTAAAGCACTTTGGGCATTCAGCTGGATGCAGAAATCTGTGCTATATAAATGAAATGAAATGAAAATGGTTCATAATCCAAATCTGACAAAGTGACAAATTTTTCAGGCAGATTATTTCACAAAAACACACCTGTGGTCTATTTTAAGCGTTAACCCTACATTTTTGTGATGCATTATGCCTCATCTGAGAAACCATTTCAGGGGGCACAGAAAAGAAAATGGAGTCAATGCAATTTGTTCAGGAGGAAGTGGAGTGAATAAATAATGACACGGCCAGTCCTGCAGCCAAAAGAGAAGAAAATCTTACGAGTTGATTTCATAGTGATGAAAAAAGGTTAAATAACCCGAATACATAACCAACCTTTTCAGTATCTTCTGAGTCAAAACCATGCACTTGTGGCAGTTGACCACTATATACATTGTAATCCTGGATATACGGTTACAATTTTTCCACTTTTTAAAAATCTTTTGCATCACTCATGCCAATCACTTCTGTATGATGGAGTATTGGGGCCACATTATGACTTCACAAAAATTTTTGTAAATTTACAAGAAAAAAATTATTTCAAGAGAATAAAGTCAAACAACGAGAGCTGTAGTCCACAAAGCGGCTTCAAGCAAAATCTGAAATAATCTAAAATCTTCATGTTTTTTGTTTTTTTTTCTTTGCACGAAAATTTTTTATATAAATCCACAACCAACATATCTGGAAATCAGGACAGAGAACGACTGGAACCAGAAGATAATTACTTTATCCCCGTTGATTCCCATTCATATGTTTTTGCTTCTTAGGTCCCATTGGCCAGAAATAGTTGTCCGTGACTTTGGCTCCCCATTAAACATGAGTACAAGCCATCTAGGCTCCTGGTGAGTGGCAATTACTGCTTTCTTTAAGAAGGGCTGCTTTGCATGGCAGGGGTGCATTTTTTGGCACTACACCTGTTCCAGCAATTTCCTCCAAGTCTGTCTGGTTCTTTCTGTGGAATAGATTCATTTTCTTGCAGATTCTTTTCAAAGTCCTGATACTAATGACAATGTGGTGCTGATGTGTGAAGACATGGAGGATCTCCTGGTTTCGGTTGTAAAACCTTTGCTGAAGCATAACTTCACAAAATGCCCCATGACTCTCATTCTTATCAACTTTCATTTTCTACAGTAAATTTAAAATATCAAGACTTTATTCTTGTAAATTATGACTTTATTCTAGCCTTTGTTAACCGCTTCCTGAGACGGCTTATTCTTGTAAATTTATGCCTTTTTTCACGTAACATTATGATTTTTCTTGTAATATTATGAATTTATTCTTGTAAATTATAACTTTATTCTCATAAATTTACAACTTTATTCTCCTAGAAATACAACTTTGTTCTTATAACAATACAATTTTATTCTCATAAATTACAAATTTATCCTTGTAAATTTAAAACGTCATTATCAGGAAATAATAACTTTCTCGTAAAATAACGACTTTTTCTCATAACATTATGACTTTATTCTTTTTAGAAGAATAAGGTTGAAAAACTTAAAGTTGAGATTAAAGTTGAAAACTTTATTCGCTTAAATTTACAACTTTTCCTGTAAAATAACTTTTTTCATGATAATACAACTTAATTCTAGTAAATTACAACTTTATTCTAGTACATTTCTGGCTTTATTAGTGTGAAATAATGACTTTCTCGTAAAATTACGACTTTTTTCATCATATTGCATATTTATTCTCGTAAATTACAACTTTATACCACTAAATTTCCAGCTTTATAATTGTGAAATAACTACTTTTTCTTGTAAAATAATTACCTTTTTTTTCATGATGTTACATCTTTTTTCTCATAAATTACAACTTTATTCTTGTAAATTTACGTCTTTATATTTTAAAATATTGGCTTTTTGGGGGGAATATAACATCTTCGTCCTTGTAAATTTATGACTTTTTCCATTGTGAAATAATGTCTTTTTTCTCATAAAATTATCACTTTTATCTTGTAATATTACGACATCTGTAAAAAGAAAAAAAAAATCTTAATGTGGCCCCAAAACACTTTCCTACTTTCGGACCATTTAAATGTCATTATGTCTTTCTCATAAAATTAGGACTTTTTCTCGCAACATCATGGCTTTATTCTTGAAAATTTAAAACTTTATTCTCTTAAATGTACAACTTTTCTCATAAAATCACTTTTTTCGTAGTAATACAACTTAATTCTCGTAAATTACAACTTAATTCTACAAAATTTCGAGCTTTATTACTGTGAAATGATTACTTTTTCTCGTAAAATGACAACTTTTTCATAATAATACATCTTTGTTCTCATGAATTACAACTTTATTCTGGTTAAATTACAACTTTATATTTTAATATACTGACTGTTTTGTAATATTATATCTTTATTCGAGTAAATTTACGACTTTTTCATTGTCAAATAATGGCTTTTTTCGTAAAATTATGACTTTTAACTTGTAATATAACGACATCTGTGAAAAAAAAAAATCCTAATGTGGCCCCAAAACACTTTCCTACTTTCGGACCTGTTCCTTCATGAATAACAATGACAACAAAGCAGTGGAGCAGCCTTCACGTCTTCTGCAATCAAACAAAGAGAAGGAGAAGATAAGAAAACAAGGCAACTGGCAAGTAAACAGAATGCCCTGACACCTCTCTGCGGTGTCAGCCGGCATCGCTCCCCCTCTGGGATGAGAAGAAACTCTTATTTACCTGGAAAACGCTGAAGTGTAGATAAGTGCAAAACGAGAAGGATCAGGTGGGTGGGGAGAAAAGCACACAGACAGAGAGAGTGAGAGATAATGATGAAAGAGCTTTTGTAGCCCCAAGAAGGCAATGAGTCATCCAATCATGCATCCTGACTCAGTGAGGCCGGGATGCAACCCCAGCCGCAGGGCGTCTTTGGTCGCCGTGGTTACAAGGCACAAGGGTTGAGGAAGTTGTCTGGAATTTCATGTGTCTATATTTACATGTATGTGTTCTCCAGTGCACACTTCCACAGGAGAAAGACACGGAGACATACCGGGGAATATGTAGGTTGCCTGGAAGCAGTAAGGCATCATTTGTAATTGCTGCGCAGTTGACTGTTATTTCAGCTCGTGGCCGGCGGGGAAGATGTGCTGTCAGGATTGACGGACAGATTCTGAGTGACAGCCCCGCCTTCATCTCCCTTTGTCTTCCTATTTTCTCTTCTTTTCTCTCTCTGCAGTGATATTGTCCAGCATCTCCATCTCTCGCTGTGTTCCAGGGCTTTATAATGAAATTCATTACTGTTACAGATAGCAGAGTAACACCCGTTTAGAGATCTGTGTAGAAAATCAATCACCGGCTGGTTCTGTGTGGGGAAAGTTCACCGAGGCTTCTCTCTGTGTGTAGCTGTGGTTGATGTCTGTGGCCTCTCCAGCTTTGATATTTGCAATTGTCTGAAGGGGGTTTCTTGCATCAGCAAGGTGATACCTCCACTGACCTTGTGCATCTCTGATTTGTGTCTGCGCAAATAAATCCCGTGCATAAGAGGAACTGTTTGATTTAAGAGAATGAGGCTGAGCAGGGTTAGACTGTGTGCCGCCACCCACATTGATTTCAGATGTTTAAAAAAAGGAATAATGACATTAAGAGCTGGCTCCATGAAATGAGGGAAAGAGATTAACAGATAAAGATATACTCACTGAATTATGTCTTCATTAAAGGGCTTATGGCACAGTTTTACATATTTGGGCTAATATGTAGCATTTAAACAATGCAATTACATTAAAATCCTTCCAAATCCCCCCCCCCCCAAAAAAAAAAAAAAAGCTTGTTACAGCATTTTTTAAATATATATATAGAAAGTTGCCAATTTAGGCTCATACTTTTACTGAAGAACCTTTTTTTTTGCAACCTGGCCACTATTGCATCAGTAACCAAACTTTCTTGTGCATTCAAATTCTCAAGGCAGTGCACCCCAGCAAGTGCATGCAGGTAATCCCCTGAAACCATTTTAAAAGGACAAGTTTTTGCACTGCAAGTAAAAACTTCTGACTACTGCAGGTTGGACTGTGCAGCAATTTAGCAAATTCTGTGAGAAACAGACAGGGTTGCCACCTTTTAGAAAAGAAAATAAGGGACGCCCACCACAGGCCCCACTCCCATGGGGTGGGGCCGCACACCCACAGCAGTAGCATACTTTATTTTGTGAAAGTGATTTTAGGAAAGGACACGATGATGAAAATATATAACAAAGTGCCATATTCACACAACTTTATTGCATTAGCAATAAAACCTAGTTACAGATATGCTGTCATGCACATACCACATGGTAGCAGCACCAGCATCCAAAGGAAATCTGTTTGTGTGGAGTGTGCAACAATTAACTTTTAGAATATAAAGTAAAAACTTAAGAATTTAATGTGAGTGTGAAAGTGTTTTTCTGTGTCTGACTGTGTGGTACACCTGTGTCCCCTCAGCTGTGCTAGAGTGGGATTACACATTAATTGAATTTGTGTGTTTGTTTGCTGCCTCTTATGACTTGAAAGTAACTCAGGTAATCCAAACACGTAAAGCATACTGTGAAAGTGCTGATGGCATAACCTTAACTTCAAATAATTTTTAATACAACAAAACAAAGTAAGTAGTACTGTGCTAACAATTACTAACAATTGTGTGTAACAATTACTGGTAAAATGGTTAACTGTGATAAAATTACCGATTAGTAATACCATTTCAAATTTCAATTATCGTTAAAAGTGTGACTGATAACTGCACTTTGAAATACTCCCAGTGATGTTGTTCATTTAGCAGGAAAAGTGGTAGCAGTCGCAATTTGCAATGTTTAATTTGTGAAAACAGGGAAGGCAATGAAGGCACCCACATGGACAGTTCTCTTGAGATTTTTCCCATTTTTAAAAAGGACAAAGTAGACATTTAGACCCATTTTGGATATTTTTAAAGATGGTGTTTCATTTTTTTTTATAATACCTGGCGTGATTATTTTGGTCATAATAACCGTCATATGAAATTTTCATATCGTTACCCTACTGTGCAGTTAGACGTCTATCAGACTTATATTCACGTAAATATCCAATGTTAAAAAGGCCCAGCTCGCTAGCCATTAGCAATTAGCCTCTCCATGACACAATGTCACGGGTAAAGGCAGAACACGGTAGGCACATTGATTTACATATAATCAAAGTGGTGGA
Organism: Atherinomorus stipes; assembly: GCA_023101725.1. NCBI lineage: Eukaryota > Metazoa > Chordata > Actinopteri > Atheriniformes > Atherinidae > Atherinomorus > Atherinomorus stipes. The sequence continues at coordinate 234,798 of JALJCO010010328.1, forward strand.
AAACATGAAAGATGCTCCAGAACAGCTTGGAACTGGTTTGTGTGGTGGATCATCAGCCTGTTCAGAAGAGTGTGATGATGCTGAGAAATATGGGGACATACAGGTTTGAACCGGACTTTCGAACTGTAAGTCAGCTCCAAGACGTTCTCACAGAGCCCAGTCCACTCGGTTCTGCTCCAGGATCCAAGACCCACACCAAGCAGACTCAGAACTGTGAGGAGCGACCCAGAACAGCACCAAGCGGACCCACAACAGCTGCTTTGACCTGCACTGAGCGGGCCAAGACCGGCACTGATACGGGACACAGTCAGGAGTGACGGAGGAGAGGCAGCCACAGCTAACAATTAGCTCACGGCTAAGCACTAGCACCCAGCTAACTTGCCTTTAAAAACGAGAAGATAACAACGTACATGGTTCCAGCCCAGTTTTAAAAATCCCATCACTGACAGTGAAGCTTGTTACATACTCCACAAGACTTAGCGGAACAATGGTAAGCTCCATTTTGCTTCGTTTAGCGTTGTCAAAGTTGCTAAGCAATGAGAGATATGCAGAGGAGGCTAAACCATCCAAATTTAACAGCCTGTCACCTCCGCCTTAATCAGTCTAAATGCCCATTTATGCTCCCTGACGTAGGTAAAGGGGAATGTCTGTTTCATGTATCGCCATGCATGGCTGCCTTCATACTTCCATGCATCTTCTGTTTTCCCGTGGTTCATAAACCAGTTTGTCCACTAGGTGGCAGTGCAGCCTGTCCGTGTGTCCTGGTGATGTGATGTCATAGATGAGTGTATTATTACACATACTCACACAGCCTGTTCTCAAAAGCTCCAGCCATGTCCACAGATGCTTTCAGTTTGTTTGGCATCTTCTTTCTCAGATGCTTGTACTGAGCTATTTGGCACCAACGGTTTTTGTGCTGTTTTCTTGTGGTCGCTGTTCTTCTCTGGTTTGTTCCTTTTGCTAGCTGCATATCAGCTATGCAGCTCAACACTGACCCCACAGTTTCCGGTGGTCTTGCTCCGTCTTCTGCAAGTGACGGACCAACAAGCCCCTCGAAAACACACCAAATTACGTGCGTAACCTATGCAGACGACAGGCAAAACTGTCCATCTGCCTGTGTATCTGTCTACTGCGTCGAGCATAAATGGGCCTTAAAGACGCTATAGAAAATGTTTCGGCATTTCAGAAAGCAGAGACTGTGAGCAAGTTTTTTAATGCACATGCGCAAGACTAACCTGCTAGATTCACAGCTCCCTCCTCCAGCCACAGAATAAAGTGCACGAGCCACTCCGGTGTTTAGCAGACAGCAGGTACAGATTCTCCATAATGTCACAAATGCAAGTAAAACTGATGTTGTTTGAACCTCACTAGCTGCTAGCAGAATGATTGTTAAAGACTTACTGTATACGTCAGACAAGAATGCACCGCTTCCGGCACACAGTATTTACCAATCAATCACTCTCATCGATCAGTCTCGGCTATTATCCATTGAATTGACTGTCAATCACTCTTACTACAGTAGTAAAAGTGAATGACAAGCCAATAGATAAATGAAAAATGTAAGGAATGCAGATGATTGGCGGATGTTTTTTCGGCTCCATTACTTTCACAGCTAATGTATGATAATATTTATATATTTAAAGCTTTTAATTAAACATAGCTTATGGGAAAGTGAACCCAATTTCATTGAATATTGCAAAAAATGTTGAAAGAAATATCTTCTTTAATGCCCTTAAGCAAGACCCGGCCTACGTAGACCAGGTCGGACGCGTCCTCCAAAGGACGTAGCACTCAAATTTGGATATAGCCATAGTAACAGAGCCCCACGCTGTCATATATCTCCTCCTCTTCTCACGAGCACGTCCTCATGATCTCCTACAAATTAGTATCCATGGACCCACCCTTCACGCTTCACGGATCCTGCCGACAACGTCGGGGTAAGCAACAAGGTAGGCAACGAGGGCCCGGGTGGGATTTGCTCCCCAGACTACCATGTAAGAGTTATGCATGCCAACCACTCAGCCAAGGGGATATCCTTGTGGCTGAGTAGCCAGGGCAGATGATGACAGGACCCCATATTATCACACAAGTGACAACAGCCTTTGCCGTTCAGGCCAAATCCCAGCTACCATTAGCTGCTCACCCACACTTCCTTGTCTAGGTAGGCTGTGGCCATTTCCTAAGAGCAAGAAAGTGCTGTCTTAAAGTCTCCATTCACCCGGTCAGGTTTGTGAGAGCTGCCCTGAACACCACCTGTCTCATCAAGCAGGAGAGCAGCACCAAACCTTCCCTCTGTACCAATCTTTCACTCCATGCTGAGTGGTAATTTGGACAGTGTAAAGGCAGCTATACTGGGGGAAAATTTCATTATTCAGGCAACTGAAAACCTCATTCACAGCTGTAAGTAAACCATGCCCTGGATACATGCAGGGATGTGTAGCTTTATCTGGAATTGGAGATTTCTGATTCTTGTTGCTGTACTGTCAGAGGTGATCCCCTGCTGGGATAGGAAGGGTCTGCAGACTCGGGATCAGAGCACTGTGAGACTGATTGCAAGTTTTTAATTCCAGATACTGCCCACCTTCATCTGGAGTATGGTTGAATGGGGATTTCACATACTCAGATACGGATGTTTTCACTCCGTGCTAATGCAGCTAAGAGTGAGTAACTTTGTGTTGATACTGTATGTGGTTGTATATCTGTTTGTTGCATCTCAGCCTGCTCAGAAACACAGTGACTCACACAAACAACCACGGTTTGGATTTACCCCCCACCCCCGTGCACACTTCACCCATTGTTTATCACCGGAAGCTATTAGCAAGCTAGCAACAACAGTAAAAACTGTGTAAGCAACATTAGCTTTCTATTTTAAAAGCAGCTGTTTTCTGCCTCTGCTGGCACTTTCCCAAGCTTACATCTGCACTTCTCAATGCAGGAACCGAAAGACAGAGTAATCTGCAATCTTCCACAACTGCAGAAAGAATTAGAGCAAAGCTAATCAAGAAGCACCTAAGACTACAAATTAATTGAGTGGAAATGATCATTGCTGGGTCCAGTTTAATGAACAACAATGATGCACTGGTTTATGTGGGGAGTAATTGGGTTTTTTTTAAAATGAGACTCAGTAAGAGCAGAAACACACCTTTGTATTCTGCTTTTCATGTTTTTCTTGAATCTCATAAAACCATGATTCATCTTGTAGGTGTTTGGCTTCACTGAGATAAAGGAAATGATTGTGGACTTTTCAGGCCTCTGAGAAATGTGGCAGCCATTTTTTTCCAGCCATTTCTGCACAGGTGGAATCATGCTCCAGGTTATGACCACAGGGCCTTGTATACTGTGGTCCACATGTAATTATTTCTTCTAGGCTTGGTCAAACAGTACACAGCGTCCAACATGAATAGTGCTTCATGAAACAATAAAGATAACTGGGGATGTTAAATGTTAAACTGAATGGTTGAGCCGTTATCAGTGGATAGGATACTCGCAAGGTACAAGTAAAACTGAAAATGAAACATTAAATTAGGGATGGGCTATACCCAATTTTCTTTGTTTTGATGTGATACTATGTTTACGGTACTTTTTCTTTTACATCAATACTGATACTTTTAATGAAAACCACTAATGTAACAGTATATTAATAATTTTATAGCAACAAGGATAAAACTTGTAACTTAATGGGTTATATGCCCGGCTCCACTACTTCCTGAACTTCAGACAGCACCTTTGCTTCCTGTCTTTCAATAGGCTCGTTCGGATTGACTGCGTCTGTCTACCGTCTGACTTCATGGTCAGACGAGAGCTGCGTGAGTCTCGGGGGCGGACCATAAACGCAGCGCATCTCAGCTGGACAAGTTCGCCAACGTGAAGACTGCAATAACGGAGGATCTCGCGGCATTTGATTTTATTGAGCTCAAAGTTTCTGAACGCTGTGCAGATGTGATCAAGTGTGATTTCACAATATTGAAACAGCGTGTTGTTGACGCTGATTGCATGAACTTGTTCTGGACTGTAGTAGACAGAATGTTGTTTACCTCTTAAGGTGAAACACAGAGGACAGTAATCTGGTAAATGTCCAGGCTCAAATATGAAAACCATAAATGCTTTGCCTTGAAGAATAAATTTAAAACAAATAAAGAAATAGAAACTTATTTTTTCTATATGAGGCTGGAAATAAATATTATATATTATATATTTTTTATTTTATTTTTATTAAGGATTTGGGTAGCCTACTCATGGATAACATAAGGGGGAGCATGTGGAAAGGTGGATACACACCAATAAGTCCATCAAATCCAAATTATGAAGAGGATTTGTGAAAGTTTTGGTATAACTTATTAAGCTTTATATTTATCTGAGTAGAATAACTTGTGGCTGCAACACGTTTGTGTTCCTCCGTTGCTGCAGTCAGATATCAGTCTGTCCAGATATCAGCCTGTTCATAAATCAGTCTGTCCAGATATCAGCCTGTCCAGATATCAGTCTGTCCAGGTTTGTGAACATCAGCCTAACTACAGTATGAAACACCAAGGCTGATTTTGTAGCCTGTTTAAAACACCTAAATGGATTTATTACTGGGGGACAGTCCCGTCCAACAATCGGAGCTTGCGTCAGTGAGAGTTGAAACCAATCAGGACCAGGTTCCGGCGGCGGTGGAGGCAGGTCCAAAAGCTGCAGTTGCTGAGGAGGAACTGCATGCTCCGACTGCAGACGGACGGCTCCCGCGATGTTTGATGATCATGTGGTCTGGTCACGTTTTCCGGTGCCGTGCAGGCGCAGTCTGAAGTCGGACAAAGTTTCTAACCAGCATGCAACATTCCAGGACCACAATCCCTCACTTCCAGCCGAGTTGCGCTGCAGATAGCCAAAGTCTAACGAGCCTATTACTGGTTGAACTAATTACTCCAGGTGTGTCTGGCCAGTTACTGAGGTCAGACACACCTGGGTTAATCAGTTCGTCCAGTCACAACAGACAGGAAGCAAAGGTGCTGTCTGAAATTCAGGAAGTAGTGGAGCCGGGCATATAGCCCATTATTTGTAAGAAATGTTTCTAAATAAAGTTACAGTAAAATAAACCAATGAATATATTCAACAAAAGTAGATTAAAATAAATATTTGTTTGGGGAAGTGCTTGCCTGAGGCCGCACAGTCAGCCTTCATTTCTGATTTCTGATAGACTGACTTAGTCATGTGACATGGAATACCCAGAAGAAATATACCACGCCTGGATTTTGCATTTAATTTTATTCCCTTAAACACATTACATGTTTATATTAGCACAGTGGTATTTTTGCCTTCGGAGGGCACCCTATAAAAGGGGAGTCATGGTGTTTCCTTTCACTCTCTTCTTCCGGTTCTTCCCTTTTGCTTCCAGGTTCCTCTTTCTTTTGGGATATCCCTTTGGCTGACTGGTAAGTGCACATGACTCTTACTCAGGAGTCTGTGGAATCAAATCCCACCCGGGCCCTCGTTGCATACCTCGCCACAGTAGTCTACAAAGAGTTGGGATTTATGAAGGTTTGCATATGCTCTTCAGTTTAAAGGAATAGTACAACAGAATGATGTGTGTTCATTTTCTACTCACCCTCATGCTAAGCAAGACTTTGAAGCACTTTTTTAATATCTCAAATGTAGCCAGAGATCGGACAGGTTTTCGTTTTCTGCCCAACTATAATGGAGTTCACCAGCAACTGAACCAAAAGTTCCATAAAAGTCCGTAAAAACTTGTCAATATTCCTCCATACTGCTGGTCCAATGTAATCCAAGTGTCCTGAGTGGGTAGCGTCTAGAATTTACTCGAAACGACATAATTTAGTTTATTAGCCTTAACAGTAGAACATTGTACTTTCTATTTGCGCGTTTTGCTGCGAGTTCACAACACTAACAAGCCACGGCATTCAGCGCCTCCACTACCGATAATGCAAGCGTAGAAGAAATTTGCTGTTTACATTGTGCTAAGAGTGAACGAGCTGCGGACGCTATTGATTTAACATGAAGAAAGAAAGACAAAGAGAACATCCGACCTCGTCTGCCACGGCTTCCGTAGTGTCGTGAACTCGGACAAATGCTCAAAGAGACTAGCAGCTAGATGTAGTACTGTTTAAAAGCTTTGAAAATATACTAAATGATGTCATTTTGAGTAAATTATGGACGCTACTCACTCAGGACACTTGGATTACATTGGACGAGCAGTATTGAGGAATATTGCCAAGTTTTTCTGGACTTTTATGGACCTTTTTGGTTCAATCACCGGTGAACTCCATTATATGAAAGTTGGGGGAAAGCGAAAACCTGCCCGATCTCTGGCTGCATTTGAGATATTAAAAAAGTGCTTCACAGTCTTGCTCAGCATGGGGGTGAGTAGAAAATGAAGGTACATTATTCTGTAGGTGTACTACTCCTTTGACATTCAGTGGGTTTTTACTCCACTGAGAACATCTTTATAGGGATACAACACCCTCAGAATGATGTGCCCGATTGCAACAGTAAATCACAAAACTCTTCCTCTTCAGAATATTAATGACTGACAACAAACCCGTGTCAGTTCATAGCACAATGACAGCACAACTGACTTTATTAAGGGTGTATTTCTCAAATCGTACCGACAGTAAAAGTCCTTGAAACTCCCATCTGGCAGAGACAAAAGGGAAAAAAAAGGCCGTGCTTAGTTCGTTCAGTTTTTATCAAGCTTCCTGTTTCAGTCTGAAGAAGTCGACTGAGGGAAGTGACCCTGCTTTTTATTAACCGTGACTGTAAATGTGTGATTCAGAATCCCAGCCTTATCAGCTTCTGGAGACTAAAATAGGGTCCATCACTCTGCCTGCTTAATGCTCACCCCAGCACCTTCAGGGACAGTCCTGGAAGTTTGTCACTGCTTGTCAGCTCTTCTATCAAATCCCCAGAGGGCTCAGCAGTCACCAAACTAAAACTGTATTTCTTTTTCTTTTTAAACCCCATTGTAAGTCTGATGATAAGACAGCATGACAGGTCAGGGAGGTTTTTTTTTTATCAGCTGTACTTCTCTGTTGAAGATGGAAGAATAAAGACTTTTAAAAGTGACACTCCAATGACAATGTTTTTGATTGATTGAAAAAACACAATTTTTTTTAAACTTGCCGAAAAAAAAAAGGAATCATTCCTTTGTAACAAGAACATATATGAGAAAGCCAAGCTTGAGTCTTCATTGCAGCCTTCGTCAATTTCTTTCGTTGCTAACCATTTTGCAGGTTTGTAATGAGGTAACAAGGGACAGATGAGGACGAGGCAACCAAAAGCACACATGCAATCATCAGTGCGCGGTTGCCTGCATTACATCCAATCTATGATTAGGGATGAACTGCAGCAGGAGGGAAAAAAATGGCCTTCTGCTGAGTGGTTTGTTTATATGCTGCTGCAAAGAGCGGCTTGGTTTTCACCACCTCTTTGCTCCACCCCCCCGTGTTTTCTGACTCAGTCCCTGCAGGTGGTAGTTAGCCTCAGTAAATAAGAAATAACTATTCCTTTGGCAGATGGCAAAATTACAAATATGCTAAAACCAAAGCAAATCAGGAGCATAATGTGACAGTTTTCTGCTGCAGTAGATTCATTGCAGAAATATTAAGGATGTGGTGCAAAAAAAAAGAAAAATGCTGAATTTGTTAAGATTGTTTGGATGTCTTTGATTATTCCAGAGAGCATTTATTTACTTTTACAGTTTTACAGATTAAGGACTCTCAGATTGTTCGCTCTTTTAATTGAATAATTACCCAAACTCCATTTTTCTTGATCTTTTTACCACCTTTTTGGGAAAAGCTATGAAGAAAGTTCAGCATGTGATTAAATGTACACTGAAAAAAATCGGATTGTTTTTTACTTAGAAAACCCTAGGTAAGTTTTTCCATGCATAAATGTTGAGTAAATTTTACAAGGGATATTTTTAAGTAAACTTGTGACCTTTACTCGTATTTATCAACTTTGCCATTGATTTTTACTTTTTTGTGATTTCTAAGTTCCACTTAGACTCAGTTTGCATCAAACTGAAAATTTCACATTGAAACTAATAGTATTTAAGAGAGTATAACAGACTAGTCAATATTAACAGTTAAAATGTCAAATAGTTGAACGTCAGTAAGCCCAACTCCTCAGGCATTCTCTTCCATAATAACTGGCAGCGGTGGCTTTGCTGATCTGTACTGTCCTTCTCACTCATGGCAGCACCTTCACAACCAAGTGCTTCCTCCGGTGTCCAACAGTGAGGCCAATGCAGGAATCCTGAAAAGTAAAAAAAAACAAAAAAAACAAACAAAAAAAAAAAAGTATCTCTTTCTCCATCAGCACTATGGGCTGGTTGCAAAACAGATCAAATCTCCATAGACTCCCATGATAAAAAGGCCAACTTCACAGCAGATATAAACATATTTACAGCCTGGTTCAAAAAATCATTTTAGGTTTAATAGGTCAAGTTTACCTTCATGTCAACTGTGAGGGGGGAGATTTTTTCTTTTTTATAACTCATGATGTTATTTAATCTTGAATTACACAAGATTTCTGACCAGATTTTTTATTTAAATATTTATTTTATGGATCCCCATTAGCTTACGTCATAGCGAAAGCTAATCTTCCTGGGATCCTACACAAATAAAAACATCACATAAAAATTCAACAATTACACAATTATGCAGCGCTTGTGTACAAAGTGAAAACAAATAAACAGAATTATGCTTTATGAACCATACACCAACTTTTGCGCCTCAAAAATTTAATACAGGCTTGTTAGCATTTAATGTTTGTTTTTTTTTACTTTTTCTTAAAATTTAATTTATTGCTGGTATGCTTAATGTAATTAGGCAGTGAATTACTCAAATGAGCAAAGACAAGGCCGCTCCAAGCCGCGGGGCAAACGGTTGACAGCTGACGTACTCTGGGTTAAACGCTAACCGGGCTAATTCAAAACTAACAGGAGCTAAAGAAGATTAGCCTCCTAACCGGCGGGGTAAAAGGTTGCATATTTGTACTTATTAAGCTGGATTTATAGTCGTGCGGCGTCTGCGTCCAGTTGGGTCTGCGTAGCTGACGCAGAAGTAGTGTGTGCTTCTACTCGAGCGTAGGCTTATGGGGTCATGCTGTAGTTTCTTTTCCAGATCTGCAGGCGACAACAGGACTTTTGTTGACCAGAAAGCTCCTGAGCGGAGTTTTTTTCCACCCTGATGGTCTGCTTCAGCTCCGGCAAATATTTTCTCTTTTAGAGCAACAGTAGCGACCAACATGCGTTCATTTACTAATTCATTCAGCTACAAAACTAAAACATCCAGAGACATGTAACCACACTGACCAATCACCAATGAGTTCTTCTGCGTCTCTGTGTTCATGTAGCTGGGATGCATGTCGGGTTAGGTGTGCGTCAGTCCTCCGCAGACCTACACAGAGCCTACGACAGTTACACAGATGCAGACGCAGACAACTCGCAAGTATATATCCAGCTTTACCGTTAGCTGGCCAAAAACCACCGTCTTGCTACTCTGCCACAGACCGAGACCTTAACGAGAGCAAACAAGGAGTGAAATGAGGGGCACTGGCCGGCAGGCCGACATCTTGCGAGTTGTCTGCGTCTGCATTTACCCCGCCGCTTAGGAAGCTAATCTTCTTTAGCTCCTGTTAGTTTTGAATTAGCCCGGTTAGCGTTTAGCCCAGAGTACGTCAGCTGTCAATCATTTGCCCCGCGGCCTGGAGCGGCCTTGTCTTTGCTCATTTGAGTATTTTCCGGGGGTGACGACACACGTGACACGGTAAGATGGTGACGGTGGGACAACCGGCTGCACTTTTAGCTCTTCAAAAACCAACGGGTGACCTAGCGGAAGGTTCATGCCTCTCTATTAACAGTCTATGGTCGGTTATCAACACACAGCCGACTGCGTCACTATCTAGGTCTATAACATTCCTGTTTATCACCAACAAAGTACCAAAAAAGTTTGATATTTTTAAAAGAGTACAGCACAAGTTCCAGCTTTTTTCCAGAAGCAAGCCCCTTCTGACGACAAGTGGAAGTGACGCTAATGTCGTGCACACGCATGAGCTGCTTCGACTGCGTTGGTCTTTAGTTTAACCCACATTATACTCAGTCTCAGCCGAGAGTTGGAGTCACAAAGTCTACTGAGGTAATAAAGTTATAAATCTGAAGTTGTTTACAGTTTGACCATTTAACGCTGGTTTGCAGATCAAATATCCAAATCCACAGGCGGATACCATGATTACCTAAATTACCGCATCAACTAAATATAACAAGTGGCCAGAGTGTATCTCTTCCCCGGGAACAGCCACATGGCTGTCATATTGCTGCATTTACATGATTAAACCTTAGCATTGCAATATTATGCATCTTATTTCTGCAATACATCACATTTACCCTGTTAGTGAGAAGAAAGCCAACTGTGGGTCCTGTCTTGAGTGGATCAGAGCGCCCTCCAATTAAACAAAAAGAAAGAAAAAAAAAAAGCTGCTTGGTTGTACTCCTGTCTTACTCCCACATGCTCCCCCTTGAGGATTCATGCCAAAACTCTTGCATTGAACGTGCAGAAACAGTACTATAGAGACAACTGCAGTGAAGACAGATCAGCTTATTCTACACATCAGCAGGGTTTCCACGTGTCCTGGAAAACCTGGAAAATCATTGAACATTTTTTCAATCATGGAAAACACATGAAAAATGAGAAAAAGAGTAAAATAATAATGGATAAGATTTATATCGCGCTTTTCAAGACACTCAAAGTTCTTACAGTAGGTCCATTATTCTTTCACTCCTCATTCATACTTGGTGATGGTAAGCTACGTATGTAGCCACAGCTGCCCTGGGGCAGACTGACAGAAGCATGGCAGCCATTTCATGCCTACGGCCCCTCCGACCACCACCAGAACATTCACACGCATTCATACACCAGTGGTGCCCCCAGCGGAGGCAAGGAGGGTAAAGTGTCTTGCCCATGGACACAACGATAGATGGCTGGGGGATCGGGATTCGAACCGCCGATCCTTCGCCGACCTGCTCTACCACCTGAGCCACAGCCACCCACAACCTGGAAAAGCTTGAGTTATCCTGGAAAATGCGTTTTCCTCTCGCCGCTTGGTCTCCACTTCATCTCCACTTCATCTTCCTCTGTCGTTACTTCGTCATCGCTTCATCGTCGCTTCGTCGTCACTTGGTCGTTGCTTCATCTCTGCTTTGTTGTTGCTTCGTCTTAGCTACGTCACCGCTTGTAGAACACTTTTCCAAAATCTTGGGGTGGAATTTATTAGCCTATGTTGTGATAACTTGACGTATACTGTAGCAGCTGGAAAAGTCCTGGAAAATAACTTCAAGAAAAGAGTGGGAACCCTGGTCAGGCAATTGTAAGAGCATGTGGAGGCAAGAAAGAATGGTATTTAAGATTTAAACTTGTGCAATGCATCTTTAACATGAGACTATTTCATAATATTGTATTATCCTCCCAGTTCAGTGTCTTAGCAGTGAGGAATAAATCATCTTTTTTTTTTTTTTTATAAGAAATAAATGAAAATATTAACATTTTAGAGATATCACTATTCAGTAGATCTTACTCGACCAGAAGAGCTAAGCAGAAATTGACTGCGGAAGTAAACCAGAAATGTCCTTGAAACTTGTCTATACGATGCGAGTGACCAATTCCAGCCTTTCAGACCAATCCCTGCCATCCACACTAAAAGGTGGATGGCAGGGATTGGTCAGTTTTTACAGACCTGCAGCTCTCACAGAGGTATATTTCCCTTCCTTTTCATGCACACATAATATATTTACTACTGTCAGGATGGAAGGACCATCACACTCAGTATAACAAGAAGTGTTTCTGAACACGATTACCAACTCCCAGCGTGGCTTAAAGTACCCTTTGAAATCATCAGTCGCTTACATTTACATTCACAAACCCAGGTCATCTCACATTTGCCGGTAAAGGTCATCCGTGTTACTCCGTTTGCCTCCGATTTACATCTCACATTATCACATATGTCACACTGGAACTCCCTCAGAAGGGAAGTATGGGGCACGCCGAGGTCTGTTGGGCCTGCATATGCATGAACATCACACTGTGTGTTCCAGACACCTGTGTGTCGATGATTTCCTCCTGAGTCATTATCATAAACTGTGATTTATTGCAATAGTATCACGACTGCAGCACTACATGATTACCCAAAGCAGTGGCACATAATATTCTAACCTGCATAATCAGAATCTCTCTCAAGAAGCAATATTACTGGAGAGCTTCTGACGCTCAGCGTTGTTTCAAACGCACGATCTACCTGGAGTCTGGAGGGGGAGGGAAACGCCTGTCAATTTCCATATCGCCTCTTGATTTATTTTGAACAGTTATTAAAGTTCTTCTACCTCTGAGGATTTTCATAATGATCTCTCTAACGTTGGTATATACGAGTCACAGGCTGCTTGGGCCTAACGCCACATCTCTTATTAAATCTGTTGAGCTGTGAATTTACTCAGAGGCATGTATGATTAATGAAGGTAAGGATTCAATACAATATCTCAGCCTGTTTCACAACTCAAAGCTTTTCTGTCTTTAAGCAGCAACCAAGAACATTTCAAGGTACAGCAGCTGCTTTTGTTCGGAGCGATTGCACCTCTTGTTTGGAAGTAGGTAAGCATGCCGACCCCCTCACGTCGGAGTCTCCCCCCGGATCTCTCAGTGATGGTATGCTTGATCAATCGTGACAAGCGGTGAAGGTACGCAGAGGGCCAAATACAGTAACTGGTTTCTCTGTGTGCATTCAAAGCTGGGAAGTGTCTGTGGTGGCGGGGGGATTGCAGCTACACCGCACGCTGCAAGAAACTAAAAAAGGCTTTTTCTCTTCCCCTTCTTTTCTGCCAGTCATCTCTCAGCGAGCGATCAATCCCATGTGGAGGGGAGAAACAAATTAAGCAATACATAAACGCTGAGAAATACCTCTCAGCTTCAAATTTTCTCAGTGCTTCCCAGGAGGCTGGTGGAGCTCTTGCTGGGACTTAAAACGGATGAAAACATCTTGACATCAAGACATACTTCGCCTCAACATCCCACAACCTGGCTCCTCAGCCAGTGTGGTGCAAGATAGGTTGTAGCAGCCAATGCTTTGTCACTCCCTAGTCAATAAAGCCAAAGCCCCCTATGGCGTCTCACTCTTTCACCTTTTAATTACATCCTGTTAATATTTAAACAGAATTGAAGGGAAAAGTTTGAGTCCAGGCAGAAAGAAAACACAAACTTCACGAACTCTCTTCATCTTTCTGACTTTCTCAGGACTTAACCAAGCAGCAACCTCCGATGGCCAACTGGGAGCCTGTCACAAACTGCACACTTGCCCGAGTGCATTGAAATTCAGTGCGTAGTGCGCACTGTGTACTTCGTCTTTAGTGCACACTATTATCACCAAATGCTGACTCAAACAGAGCACTGCACTTACAGAAAGTGGCAGACTAGCATTGCCTGCTAATATGTGCTAACTCTACTGAGCCGTATAACTGTGGCCTCAAACACATGACCAGATCATAACTGTCATCAGGGAGTGAACAGCTTGGTACAATACACATAAGTAACTATGTCTAAATCATTTCATAAAAGTTACTTAAATCAGTGCAATACTGCCTCCGATGCAGCAGGGGTCGCCACCACTTTGTTCACCGCCATTATTCAGCTCTGACAGCAGTTCGAAAGTCCCACCTCTTCCTCTACGTCAGCAAAATGGCGTCCGTTTAGTGCGAGTAGTTTGCTTCATTTTGCACTTCATTTTTGGCCGTTATTAGGGCAGCATCCTGGTACTTTCAGTGCACTGAATTTTCGCTTAAATGACACCATGAATGCACTACACACTCAAAAAGAGTGTTTGAAGTGCTCAAGTGCGCGGATTGAGACAGAGCCTATGAGTCCACCCAGAAGAAGTTATTTTTTTGTAGTTCTTCCTTGATCCGCCAGCTGTAAAACAGAGCAAATCCCCACAGACTCCCATGTTAAAAACACCAACTTCACAGCAGAAATAAACATGTTTACATCCAGGTTCAAAAAATCATTCTAGGTTTAATAGGTCAAGGTTACCTTCATGTCAACTGTGAGGGGGGTGAATTTTTTTTATAACTCATCCGTTTAGATGTTATTTAATCTTGAAATTACACATAATAAAGGGTGTGTCATTTCTTTTTTTTTTTCTTTTTACTTGTCCTGTCCAGCATCGTAGCAAGCAGAATGGTGATCTGGTTGCTTTATTGTGTTGTACAGATTTGCTTTGCCAAGGGGAGCTTTATGAACACAAGGCTCCCCTTGATATCCTGTTTATTAATTTATTTCTTTAATTAAACATTTGTTTATAACAGCATTCAATACCATACTGCTCGGCTTGACAAGGGAGAAATGAAAGTTAACAGAAGCAATGATAGAAAGTGGAACAGAGAGAAAGGAGTGAGGAAAAGAGAAAGAGAGAGGAGAGAAAACATGGATCCACTTCCGCAGGGGCCAAGCGTCCATCTGTACAGAAATCCCTAAACAGCATTCCAAGGTCTCTGCTGGAAAACAAACACACGCCCACATAGCCCATTTCATTATTTTCCGGGAGTGACAACACATGTGACACGGCAAGATGGCGACAGTGGGACACGCCCAACTGGCTTCGCTTTTAACTCTTCAGAAACCAACGGGTGACGTAGCGGAAGGTTCGTCCCTCTCTAACGGTCTTGGGACTCAACCCATTTTGCCCCACTGGCAACAATTGTCGAAGTGTATCACTGTTATTTTCTACTCACAATAAAAAATCCCAGTTTACTAATGCAACTTTTTTCACTTAATATGCTAGTAAACAACGGTTTTGGTTTATAGAAAATAACTTCAAAGTGCTTCCTGTCACGTGACATCATTTGCTTTCCACTCCTTTTGGCGGAAGACATGGCGAATGCGAATCCTCCTGCAAACAGCTCATTTTCATAACCCCCCCCCCCCCCCCCAAAAAAAAAAAATTATTATTTAATCATTCAACCAAACATATTTATTTTTATCTTTTAATCATTCAGGGGGGCGGCTGTGGCTCAGGTGGTAGAGCAGGTCAGCCAATGATTGAAGGATTGGCAGTTCGAATCCCGATCCCCCAGCCGCGAGTCGTTGTGTCCTTGGGCAAGACACTTAACCCTCCTTGCCTCCAGTGGGGGCACTGCTGGTGTGTGAATGTGTGTGAATGGTTCCTGTGGTGGTCGGAGGAGCCGTGGGCGCAAAATGGCAGCCACGCTTCCGTCAGTCTGCCCCAGGGCAGCTGTGGCTTCATACGTAGTTTACCATCACCAAGTATGAATGAGGAGTGAAAGAATAATGGATCTACTGTGAAGCGCTTTGAGTGCCTTGAAAAGCGCAATATAAATCTAATCCATTATTATTATTATTATTCAAGGGCTGCAAGGTCGTGTGGTGGTTGGCACTGAAGTCTCACAGGAAGAACACAATAAGGTTGCAAGTTCGAGTCCCGGCTGGGGAGGGTTTCAAACAATTTCAACAGTGGCCTTCCTGTGTGGAGTTTGCATGTTCTCCCCGCGTATGGGTGGGT
The DNA here is from genome assembly GCA_023101725.1 of Atherinomorus stipes. Classification (NCBI taxonomy): domain Eukaryota; kingdom Metazoa; phylum Chordata; class Actinopteri; order Atheriniformes; family Atherinidae; genus Atherinomorus; species Atherinomorus stipes. The sequence continues at coordinate 250,353 of JALJCO010010328.1, forward strand.
TCTCCAGGTACTCTGGTTTCCTCCCACATTCCAAAGACATGCATGTTAGGTCAGTTGGTCACTCTAAGGTTGTTTTCACACATATTTGGGTGGAGCCAGGCGCTGCCCCAGCAGTGAAAAGGTTACAATGTTTCAATTTTCAACTAATACGGCTCTGTTTCACATATGCTTTTTAATCACTGCAACCAGTAATCGTTGTACGAGTAATCGAGTAATTCGTTGTACCAGTAATCAAGTAATTCTTACACAGGTACAGTATGTAAGAATTACTGACTTTTGAAAAAACAGATGTTTTCTTTCAAATGACTTCATATTCCAAGCACTGTTATGAGTGTATGGTGGCTGTTAGTGGCCAAAATTCTCCCAGACATGAAGATGCTTTCATTTGTGAGTGGTTTCAGGTGTAGCTATGACTGTATGGTGATTAACTATTTTTTATGTCTTTTAATACATCACTGATCCCAAACAGTGCTCTGACTCCCATTAAACAAAGCTGGAACATATTAGTTTTAAAGTTCAGAGGGTTCTTACTTTACACACATTGTTCTGTCCATTCAGGGACACCAGAGTAAAAATGGTAGAACAAATATAGCAGCCTCCATATGTGCACCGCCCAGCAAGAAGATATAAATGACACATTCTAAGAAAATAAACGCATAACAGCTAGTGCAGCAGTTACACATCAATAGAAACACAGTTTTGAATTATGTATCAAATTTTTCTGCTTTTGACCTTTAAATTTTTACGTACTGTACCTTTACATATGTCTTATTTCAAGGAATCAAAAGAAAATTTTACTTGTTTTACTGGCAGATTCTCCTTTGCTTATTATAGCCAAAAAAAAAAAGAAGAAGATCTTGACCACTCTCAAAATAAGTATAAAAATTTTTTTTTTTAAATCTTGTAATAAGAAAAAAAATAACAATAGAACAAGTGAAATTTCTTTTTGATAAATGGGCATAAAAAGGTTACTACGCCACTCCTTCCCTATTCCCCTTTTCAGCCCCTCTGAGCTTTTCTACCTCTCTCCGCTTTCACCTTTATTCTTCTCTTTGTCAACTCCACTCCCTTCCTCCACGTCCTATTTGGCTGTCTCCAACTTACAGCTGTGGGTTTATAAAGGAGCAACAAACAGACAGATCTTCACAGATGAGTGTTTGTTGAGGAAGTCTGCGTGCTCACCTGCATCCATCAATGTCAGCGTGCGCAGTTGGCGAGACCCGCCAGCATCCCGACATCACAGCGGGAGTTACAAATGGATGTGACACCCTTGTTCCTTTTCCCAAACCCCTCTCACTGTTCGTGTGCATCCCCAGCGAAAACGGTTCCCTGAAATATAGTGGGTATATCACTCAGGCACTGATGTAAAGATCTATTTTCAGTCTTTATTCAACAGCATTTTAGAAATTTGAGCTTAGATGCTTCCCAGCATATGGATTTCATCAGTGGGGAAGACAGCGCTGTCATATCACTCCGTCTCTGGCCTTCATAGCGTAAGAGGTCTGCACTGTGAATGTTTGGACACAACACGGGATAATTGTGTGACCTTCAGCTGTAATAACATCTGATTCTCATATGAACAATTTAATGTGTAGACAAGAGGCTAGAGAGCGATGCGTGGGAAGAGAAAAAGCCGTAGGATCTACCAAAAGGTCATGATTGCAGTCATTAAGGAAACATACCAGACTGAGGAAATGAATTAAATCATCGGCGTTCTGATTCAAAACACATTTTCAAAGGAAATGAGCAGGTTAGACAGCATTTGGGTGTATAAAACACTTTCGTAGTGATTTGGTTGGGTTGGTAACAGGAAGGATGCTGGCAAATATAACTTTGTGCAGACATCGCTCTTTTATTCATTTATTTTTTTGCCTTACATCTACTTGCTGAGCTGCTTGTTAAAGCCAACAAGCTAATCAGTCAATCAAATGCCAGTAACTCAATGTATTTAGTAATGTAAGCCCATTAAATAACCCGTTGACAATCAGATCAAGCATCAGAATGAGGGGTGTAGAATATGGCACAATTGTCTGAGTGTTTCAGAAACTGCTGACCTACTGGGATTTTTACAGATAACCATTTTCATGGCAGAAAAGACACCAATTATGAACCATGGCGAGTTGAGATTTCCATGCTGTTTAATACAAAAATATATTTCAACTTATGGAACATGGATTGTGAATAAAGTTCAAAAACATAGATAATGAAGGAAAGATAAAGTGGATGCAGCTAGGACCCGCAGAGCCCCGACCAGACGATCCCAGGGACCATGGTGTCCTGCTCCAAGTTCTGAGGGGGACCCTGCCTGTTTTTTCAGAGCAGGAGTTTTAACGAAGATGTCTCAGACTTCCTGACTCTGTGGAAGACCAAGCATCTGTACACACCCTTGGTTGGTTTTTCAATCATGTCACCATAAGTCTAAAGGGGTGTCCCAATTTCTAGGAGTTGACTTTCAGCCCTACCCCTCGTTGCTTTGTTTTAAAAGCATATCCAACCTCTGGGTAAAATTGAGCCTCCCCCTGCAGTTCCCTGAGTTGGATAAGTGGGCAGAAGCATTTTCTAGCCGACCCAGTCATTCTCTGAATCTGGCAGCACTGACCTGAGCTTAGCGTAGTTGCTGTAATCCGGTGGTTTCAAATAGCATCACTTGGCAAAGGAGACTAATTAAGTCAATTTTTTTTTTTCCAATTACGTTTCGTGATCTGCACATTCTGATAGAGTACAAACGAGAAGCCGATTTCACATCAAAGGACTGACTAGTCGGCATTTAATAGGCGAACTATATGCTGCGGATGTACAGGTGAACCATAGGCTAGGCATTGCGGATAGTAGCAAAGGCAGAACCCATGCGCAGCATCCTCAACTTCCCTAAACAGGGTTGCCACCAGATGCTGTGCATGCGTGCTGCCTTTGCTACTATCTGCGGTGCTTTGCCTACGATTCACCTGTACTTCTGCAGCATATAGTTCCCCTATTGAATGCTGCCTAGTCAGTCCTTTGATGTGAAATCAGTTTCTTGTTTGTGCTTGTTCAGAATGTGCAGATCATGAAACGTAATTGGAAAAAAATTCAAGTCAATTAGTTCACTTTCGCCATGTGATGCTATTTGAAACCACCTGATTACAGCAACTACGCTAAGCTAAGCTTCAGTCAGTGCTGTGAAGTTTAGAGAATGACTGGGTTGGCTAGAAAACGCTTCTGCCCGCTTGTCCAACTCAGGGGACTGCGGGGGGAGGGTCAATTTCAACCAGAGGTGGCACATGCCTTTAAGTGGCCAGGGCCAAGGGTAAGGGGTACGGGTAATGAAGAGAATTGGGACCAGGCCTCAGTGTGAAATCCAAATCCCCCTTAGCCCTGGCCCTTGGCCTAACCCTTTGTTTTGTCCATTCATCTAAGGCTGAAAATAGGAATTGGAATTGGACCTAAGGGTGCTTTCACACCTACAAGGTTTGGTTTGGTTAAAGCGGACTGGAGTTCGGAACACCTGCTAGTACGGTACGTTTTGGCAGGTGTGAAAGTGGACCAGTTTGTTTTGGTATGGGCTAAACAACCGTACCGAGACCACCTCCAGAGGTCGGTCTCGGTACGGTTCCATGTGGACTCCAGTACAGTTCGCTGATAGTGAGAACGCTGCACGGCCTCGATTTGGCCCATTTACAGCAGTTCCATTCATTCTATGTGAAAAATGAAACAGAAGCTACCGGAAAAATGGCCAAAGATTTTTTCCAAAATACAAGATTGTTAAGGTTAGGAGCTCAGCCCGTTGGTCTTGCAACTTTGCTTGCAACATATCTCCGTGGGGAGAGGAAAAAAAAAAAAACTTGCAGTGCTCTTGTGCCATATGCAAGTTTCATGCTGTGACAACAGCAGTATTTGCGCTCGCTGCATAAGTCATGATAATAATATATCGCCACGATTACGAACACGGGGGGGGGGAGCCCCGGGGGGGGGGGGGGGGAGGGGGGGGGGGGGAGGGGGGGGGGGAAAAGACCTAGGGGGGCACCGGGACCCGGGGGAGGGGAAGCCAGGGGGGGGGGGGGGGGCCCCCCCCGGCACGGCCCCCCACCCCCGGACAAACCGGGGCGACGAGGAACACCGGGGTGGGGGGGGCCCCGGACGGGGGGGGGAGAAGAAAAACCAAAAAGGCCGGAAAAGCAACGGGAGACGGGGGGGGGGGGGAAAGGGGAGGGGCCGGGGGGGGGGGCGCAAAAAGGGGGACACCACAAAAAAGGGGGGGGGGAACCGGGAGGGGCAGAAAAAAAAAAATAAAAAAAAAAAAAAAAAAAGAAAAAAAAAAAGAGAAACAAAAAAAAAAAAAAAAAAAAAAAAAGAAAGAAAGAAAAAGAGATAAGAAAAAAAAAGAAAAAAATAAAAAAGAAAAATAAACGAAAAAAAAAAAGAAAAAAAAAATAATTAAGAAAAGAGAAAAAATAAAAAAAAAAAAAAAAAGAAAAAAAAAAAGAAAGAAAAAAAGAGAAAAAAAAAAGAAGAAAAGAAAATAAAAATGAATAAGAAAAAAAAAAAAAAAAAGAAGAGAGGAAAAAAAAAAAAATAAAAGAAAAAAAAGAAAAAAAAACAAGAAAAGAAAAAGAAAAAACACAAAGAGAAAAAAGAGAAAAGAAAAAAAAATCAAAAAAAGGAAAGAAATACCAGCGCCCGAGAAGAGCACAACAAACATAAATAGCCGTGTTTTTTCTTCCGGGATTATTCTTACCATCAGCTTCAACACAAAACAGTGTTTTCTGAACAGCATCGTCACATGCTATAGCAGTTGTTTCGTTTTGCAGAAATACTGGTGTGAATGTGAGCCGGACTAGTTGAGAGTTACAACTTTTGGGCTGAACCGAACCAATATACTGGACTAACAGGTGTGAAAGCCACCTAAGTCTTACTATCAGTCCTCTGCAGGCTGATTTATTAATCAGATTATGAATGTCTACTGACATGTATGATACCGCTGTCATATCATACTGCAGGTCACAGAAACCTTATTGTATGTCAGAAAAGAAGGTTCCATGGTGAAATTGCATTATCACCATTTCTCGGGTTTCCAGAGAATGGTCTAAGGAAGAGAAAATATCCAGTGATCAGCAGTTGTCTGGTCCAGAATGTCTTGTTGATGTCAGGAGAATGGGCAGACTGGTTGGAGAAGCAACAAAAACAGTAACAAAACATCATGCATTTTCCGTGATTTCTGTGCCCGATATGAAAATGAAAAATAAATTTATATGAATCACCTTCGATTTGGGATTTTTCATCTGGGTTTCATCTGCATAAATTATCATACTATCTTCTTCCGCTTGTCCGAGATCAGATCGTGGGGGCAGCTGCCTAAGCAGGGAAGCCCAGACTTCCTTCTCCCTGGTTACATCCACCAGCTCATCTGGGGGGGATCTCGAGGCATTCCCATAGTCTTTCCAGTGTGTCCTGGGTCTTCCATGTGGTCTTGTGGGGTGGGGTGTGCCTGGAACACCTCGCCAGGGAGACATCCAGGAGATGCCCGAGCCACCTTATCTGGTCATCTTGATGTGAAGGAGCAGTGGCTCTACTTTCAACACCTCCTGGATGACTGAGCTCCTCACCCTATCTTTAAGGGAGAGCCCGGCTACCCTGCGGAGGAAACTAATTTTGGCCGATTGTACCCGCAATCTCGTTCCTTCAGTCACTACCTACAGCTCGTGATCATAGGTGAGGGTAGGAATGTAGATCGACCGGTAAATTGAGAGCTTCGCTTTCTCGCTCCTTCTTTACCATGACAGACAGATGCAGAGTCCACATTGGACGCCACACTGATCCCACTGTCAATCTCCTGCATTAATTATGCATCAAAGATATGTTGAACCCATCTTAATGATTATAATAAAAAAAACACTGAATGCAATATCTGTGGCAAGGTGTGGAAGAGTCATGCATGCTAACCAGCTGTCCAAAGGGATTTCCCTGTGGCCAAGTAGCCAGGGCACATGATCAGTCTGAGGCATAGTGGCAGGACCCCACACGGTCACACTTTTAACAATAACCCCAAAAATGAAAAATGAGTGTATGTGTCATAAATGGGTTTTTGTGTACACCTGATACTGCAGATGCTAAGCAACTGAATTATTTATGGTTGTCCATTGGCCATTGGTGCTCAAAGTTCATTGGCATAGGTTGAAAAAGATATGTAACTCTGATATACTATCACATAGCTTTTCATTGTGATTTATAACACAAGGACGTAGATAAATAGACCTGTGGCTTATGAAACTTATAGTTTCCAATGTCATAAAGTCAGCTCTGTGTGAACCAACTAATAACCATGGTAACAGATGCTGGAGTACTGAACTGGCATCTGTTCAGAGTTTCAGATAAAAAGATCTGTAACAAAAAACTTCCATCTTTATAACAGTTAGTTCCAGATTATCCCCCAAGCAGCAACGTGCTACCAAGAAATGCCTCAAAGTGATAGGAAGACTGTTAAAGTACAATGTTATACAATAAAAAAGGAAGAGTAGTGTAAAGTATAAATTTGTTTATTGTCTGTTCAGACTTGGTGCCCAACACAGCTGCACTTGATATTTTAGACTATTCTTAATGGGCTTGAATTCAGCTTGAACACTGATGCTAAAGAGCAGATGTCCATAGATGGTGTAAATTATTGGCCACCCCAGCTTCTTGAACATACCAGCATGTATCCTTTTTGTGAGATATCATTTCATTTAAAAGGTTCACTTGTCTGCTGTGTGTGTGGAGGTGAAAGCCTCAAATGACCATGTTCGATGGTCATGTTCTGTGAGAATTGTGTAAGAAAAGGGCTGATAGGAAACAGATGAGGAGTGAATGTGTTGTTCACAGAATAACAGAACTCAGCAGGAGTTAGCCAAGTGATTGTGGTTCACATCTTTGCTTGGCATAGAGCATAATCCATAATTCCTGAATTCCTCAAGCAAGTAACAAACATAATGATATAATTGCACAAGATTTATTATGCCGGGACTGTCCAATTTGGGGCCCCGGGGGCCAAAGTTGGCCCACAAGTGATAATTTTTGGCCTGCTTCCCATTGTTATTTTTTTTTCGTTGTTTTTTTTATGATTATGATTTTCCCAGCAATGTGAAAAGTTTATATATATACATATACATATGTATGTATATATATATAGATAGATAGATAGATAGATAGATAGATAGATAGATAGATAGATAGATAGATAGATAGATAGATAGATAGATAGATAGATAGATAGATAGATAGATAGATAGATAGATAGAATTCATTGTACTTCCATTCCTGACCACAAATTAATATTGCATTACTTTGTGGGTCGGGTGTGTGATGGGGTTGTCTATCAACTCAGATAACATACAAAGTAATGTGAAAAACAAATAATGAACACAATAAAGAAAACTTTTCCACATTACTTTTAATTAATTGTTTTTAACAATTACAATATGGGGTAAGTATACAGTATTGCATTTCTTACACTGCAACATGATGTTTTTCTTTTGGCCCGCAACCATTCACCCAAGTCATTTTTGGTCCTCCAATGTGAAAAATTTGGGCACCTCTGAATTATATTGTTGTGTTAAAGCTGTAACAGGACACAAACTCAAGGAGGCCGAGAAGTTATTTAATACAGACTTGACTGAAAATTTTGCATAATACATCTGGGCATAACCTGGGCTGGAAAAACATGGCTTTGGTTAAAGTTTGAGCTCATATTGTAAAAACCTCAGGCAAAGGTTTTGGTGTAGTGGAACAGAGCTGGGTAGAGAGAGGCGGTGATGGGCTGGGAGAATAGTGGAGCTGATGAATCAGAATTATCTTTATTTGCCAAGTTTGCTAACACAGGCAGGGAATTTGGCTCTGGCTGCCGGTGTTTCTCTAGTAAAACATTCATTGGACCATTTACTGTTCGCACAAAGTACACAATCCACAATCAACATACAGATTGTATACAGCAGCATTGTTTAGACAGTGTTCAATACCCATAATCTGCAATTTACAACATGATTAACATGAAGGTTGCAAAGGATAGGTACAATGTTGACATTGTGCAAAATAAGAGGACAACATGGTGGATCAGAATAGGTAGGGTTCTGCTTGAGTATAATACAGTCAGTCACAGTAAATGATGTTTGTAAGCTATTTAAGAGGGTGGTAACAAAAAGGAAGCTGCAATGATTTTCCCTGCTGGCCTCCTGGATTTGGAGTAGCATGAGTCCTGGAGGGAGGGCAGGGGGTGGATTTTTCTGCTTCTTTCCCTTCTTCTCTCCTCCAGCTGTCCAGACTGTTTGCCTCAAATTGTTCATGTCCTGTGATGTAGCTGCTATGGACCAGACTGTGATGGATGTGCAAAGGATAGATTCCATGCCAGCAGTGTATAACTGTGTTAAAAGCTACTGTGGCAGGTTATGCTTCTCCAGTTATCACACCAGTATGTCATCGGTTGGACTCTTTGGAGGATGAAGCTGATCTCAGACTCCCTTTTCATGTCTTGGGAATTTCATTCCCTTTCGTCTTGTTTTAGGGCAGGAATTGCCTCTAATTTTAAAAGAGATTGGAAAAAAACACTGAATGTGGCGAGGTATGCAGCGATTCAATGGGGCAAGATTCAATCCCCAGGCTCCCGGGTGATAGTCATGCATGCATGTTCAGCCAAAGTGATATCTCCTTGGCCAAGTAGCCAAGGCACATGATCGATCACAGGCATAGTGACAGGACCGTCAGCTGTCTTACTCTCCCCTCTTTCCACAAGCACATCCTCATGCTCCGTGCAGGGTGCCACCAATTACAAATCTGTTATGGTCGGCCCATAGACCACAACATAGAGAAGGAGACGTGGGAACTTATGTATAAAAATATAATTTTATTGACCCAAAGAAACCAACATAACCTAAACCAAACCAAACCAAACGCCAAGCCTCAGGGTGAGCAAGAATAAGACCGGGCTGTTCCCTGGTAAGGGCGGTCTTTTATGCCTATTGGAGACAGTGGCCAGCTGCCTCCAATTAGTCATCATCACCTGGCCTGAAAGAAACAGAAGAAGTTAAACAAAACAAAGAACCAAAATGCCACAAGCCATCACAAGTCCATTAACTTATTACTAGTGCCACATAGATCCTGCCAGCAACACCAGAATGTGGCAAGGTACAGAGGAGAGGCCAGGCAGGCTTCAATCTCAAGATTCCCGATTGAGAGTCATGCATGCTTACCATTCAGCCAAAGGGATATCCCCTTGGTACAAGTTGCCAGGGCACATGATCAATCAGAGGCATACTGACAGGAACGACAGCTGCAACATAAGCAAAAAGGTAACATGCTCACGACTTCTACATACCGGGGCACCTGGGAAGCTCTCTCTAGGTTGCTCTGACTGCCACAAACACAAACAGCTCAATACAAAAAAAACACACAGTTTGCGAAACTCTTAACTTAGAGGACAGTAGTACTCGTTTGTTCGTTCATTCTCCTTAAAGGTAGAGTTCGAAGTCTCCCCACTATTTCTGTTAGTAAACACTATTCAAACCGAGTGCTCCTCCTCTCGGGCTAATGGCCGCCTCAATCTTCAGCCTCTTCAGCTTCAAGCCTCTCCTTCAGAGCTTGGAAGCAGGTAAAAGCCAAACCAATATTAACCCAGGTTTTCCAACGTGCACCATCTAAAGTGCTTTCTACCGCAGAGTACTTCCTTGTCTTCCCAGCGTCTGCTGTTTTTTTTTTTCTTTTCTTCGAGAGTTCGAGTGACTAGCATTTTCTCCAATCATGAGCTTATTGCCACACAGCATCATGCCCTTAGCTCTGTCATTGGCTGGCGATATAAACAGAAATCTCCAACCAGAAACGTCCCGACCAGACCACACCAAAGGGAAAAGACAAATTACAGACAGGGGGAGAGGGAGTTGCAAACTGATTCACCACTACGCGAGAATAGAGGCCCAAAGGTGCAGATTGAGATGGATTTCACTTGCACAAGTCTAATGTTTATTTCCGGGGGGAAACTCCGGACTCTACCTTTAAAGTATTGGTGAAATGAAGGAGTTTTGCTGCAGATAATGCCTTATAGAGAGGCTGCCCCATCTCTGCCATTATATGGATGTACAATGATGGGCGACTCAATGTAATATCTTCCAAAGGAGTCAAAGTGATACAGAAATTTTACCGGTGAGTAAATGCATGTATAAACTCCTGGAAATAAGGTCCAGGTTGTACAAACAGAAAGTTATCCTTTAATAAGCCACTCATTTGACTGAGGTGTGTTGGTGAGGGTATGCTCCAAGAACTGCAGGATAGTAGTTCTTGAGGACTGGACTTGGGCATCACTGGTGTGGAAGAAGCAGAGTAACATGGGAGAACTGGAGCGGGTTGAATTGAATGGATGCCGAATGAAATTTCTCTGGTTCTACATCTTGTGTCCAGGAAGCTACTGGTACACTGAGAGAAGGTTGAAGTTGTATTGAAATACTTTGGGGGGAAAAGTCTTTTGGAATGACAAGCTATAATCAATACAGTGAATCCTGCATAGTTGAGGAATGCATGGAAGTACTGCCTTCCCAGGTTGACTATATCATCAATTGACCTTTTCCAGTACTGGACTTGACAGATCTGTATATATTCAGAGCTTTGATGGAGGGTTTCTCAGGGACTGGTTTGATGGTGGAGCATTTGAAGCAGGATGGATTTTCACACAGCCCAAAGGTACTCTCAAAATTCTGTGTGAAAAGTGGAGCAAGTCACTGCACAAGACAGAAGGGGGTACTTTTTCCAGGCCTGGTGCTGATTCTTGAGGAGAGCAAGCAAGACAATAAATAAATAGTAAAATGAAAAGAAAAATGTTCTTTTTTTAAACAGGGAAACTGTTACTATACAGTACAGACAAGAGTGAAGATGGGTATTCATTGCGAATTTCCAATTCATATTTAGATAATGCATAAGGAAAGTTGGATTGAAACTGTAAATAGAAAAAAGGCTCATTTGAGGTAGTTTTTGAGTGTTTATAAGACTTGACAGTATTTGGAAGAATGCAAACAGTCAGGAGCTGCACAGTGGGCCAAAACGCGACTAGAGTCTGTGTGGAGATTGTTCTCCCTGTGTATGCATGGGTTCTCTGGCTTCCTCCCACAGTCCAAAAGCATTGTTTCAAGGTTAATTGGTGTCTCTAAATTCTCCCTTTGAGTGAATATGAGCAGTTGTCTGTGATGGACATGTCCAGGGTGGACCCCGCCAATCACCTGATAGCTGCTGGATAGATCAACTCCAGCACCACCTGAGACACTGCACAGGGGTGAAGTTGGGATAACTGATGGATGGATGACTCACCAGTTGTTTTTAGTCTGAGCCAGCAAATAACCTCACAACTAACTGGTGAATTCACAGATAGAACATCCCAAATGTTAAAGGAATAGTACACCCACAGAATGATGTGCATTCATTTTCTACTCACCCTCATGCTGAGCAAGATGTGGAGCACTTTTTTTAATATCTCAAATGCAGCCGGAGACAGGTCCCCCCCCCAACTTTCATATGGATTTCACCGACGACAGAACTAAAAAGGTCCATAAAAGTCCACAAAAACTTGGCAATATTCCTCCATACTGCTCATCCAATGTTATCCAAGTGTCCTGAGTGGGTAGCCTCCATAATTTACTCCAAACCACATCATTTAGTATATTTTTATAGCCTAAACTGTAGTACATTGCACTTTCTATTTGCGCATTCTTGCAAGTTCACAACACTATGGGAGCCGCGGCGTGCAGCGCCTACTCTGCCGATAATGTAAGCGTTGAAGAAGATGCGGACAAACACAAGAGGGGTTGGCTATTGATTTAAAACAAAGAAAGAAAGTAAGAAAAAGAGAATGCGCAATCTCGTCTGCCACGACTTCCATAGTGTGAACTCGCAGGGACACGCTTTGCGGCAGCTAGATGTAGCACTGTTCAAGCTATAAAAATATACTAAATGATGTTTCAAGTAAATTAGGGATGCTTGAATTAGATTAGACAAGCAGTATGAAAGAATATTGCCAAGTTTTTGTGGACTTTTATGGACCTTTTTTGGTTTAGTTGCCAGTGAACTCCAATATATGAAAGTTGGGGGAAAATGAAAACCTGTCTGGTCTCCGGCTACATTTGAGATAAAAAAGTGTTTCAGTCTTGCTCAGCATGAAGGTGAGTAGAAAATGAACGCAGATCATTCTGTGGGTGTACTACTCCTTTAAAGTAATACTTAAGAGCTCTTACCTTTTTCCTCCTCTGGATGCCCATTGCAGTATTTATCATTTACTTACTTCTTTTACCGCAGTGATGGCATGTTTGGCTTATTTATGAGCACTGTTGCTTGTACAGACACCCTTAATTCTCTTCAAACTAGTCAATGTTCCTGATTGAAATAGTGTTTCTGCAGATTTTTAGAAAGATTGCTTCAGATTTAGTTTTGTAGGAAATGAAAACTTGGCTTATGGTAGCTTGACAGCATGCACATCCTAGTTAGAGGAAGAAGGGAGATCAGAGTGTTTAAAGTGGGCTCTCTGATTGTGGTGAAGTGCAGCTGGTGAGACCCGTCTCCAACACCTGTCTCCACTCCTGCAAGTGCATGATCTCACACATGTTTGGAGAGCATGAGAAAGCAGACATGCAGATTAAGAGATGGCAATACAAAAATAATTTTTAAAACAAAAAACGTGACTGATGAGGTTTATTTTTCTAATAGTCAATTTATAATCATAGTGATGAGCTTTCACGAGGAAGAAAAACTCCATGTTTGGGTCCAGGCTGTAATTAAAGGTGCACAGTGTTTTGGTTTTGTACACATTTATTCAACTATTAGTTACATTAGTCCTTGATGATGTTGTATGCTTTGTCGCTTTGTTTTAAATCCCTCATCAACTCAAACGTTCAGATATTACAGTGACATAAATTAAATCTGGGACTTTTAAGGCCTAAGGGTGGAGATTGGGATTTTAGCTAGAGACGGCCATTTATTTCTACTCTCACACCTGCAGCCAATGACAAACCAACCAGTTGTAGAAAGGACACCTTCATTCATAATTAACTGCATCATTGCAACTCATTAGCTCTTTTCAGCACTATAAAAGCCATGACTGTTTTTCATGAGTGTGTATCTGCATTTAAAGTTAAACAATCAAAATTTATATATTTATATATATATATATATATATATATATATATATATATATATATATATATATATATACATATATATATCCTTTAACTCAACCAAACCCATCCAGCCTCTGTCCTACATTTATTTTTCATCCCCTACTTTCATTCTCCCTTCCATCTGTCACGTTTTTAGCCATCCTCTCCTCCTTCTCACCTTTCCACCCTTCTGTCCTTGATCAATTCTTAAATTCTCCACTCACCCTCATTCATCCTGTCATTCCCCCTCCCTTCTCTCCCTCATTCATCCCATCCCCTTCTCGGCCTCATTCATCCTCTGGCGTCTTTCATGTCCATTCATCTATCTATCCCCCTTCCACTCTTCCAACCTTCTCTCCCTCATGATTTATCCATCCTCCCCCTCCTTCATTCATTCATCCCTTTATTCTGCCTCATTTCTCTCACTTATTCATTCATTTAGCCCCCCAGATCCATCCAGCCACCCCCCACCCTTCATCCATTCATTCTCCATCCTCTCTCATTCATCCATCTCCTCATTCTCCCTGCTTTCTCTCACTTATTCATCCATCTAACCCCTCCCTCTTTGTCATCTATCATTTATCATCCTTCTCTCTCTCACCCTTCCATCTCTCTTTTCATTGTGATTAATCATTCTCCCCTACTTCATTCATTCATCCCTTCATTCTTCCTTCTTTGAAACGTTAAACTGTCCATCCCCTCATTCCCTTTCATCCATTTATCCATCCATTCTTCCCTTATTCATTTATTCCCATCATATTCATTCGTTGGTTGGTTGGTTGGTTGGTTGGTTCATTCACTCCCAACCCCTTACCCTTCCATCAATTTTCTTTCATGCTTTATCCATCCTCCACCTTATTGTTACGTCCCAGGCTGTGGCCTGGACATTCAACTGACAGTTTCTTCCAGCGGTCAGCCAGTCATCAGCTCATCACCATCCAACCATCTGCACCTGTTACCCATTACCTGCCATCTACTCATCATCCCTCCTGATTGGACAACAGTTCCCTCCCTCCACCTCCGGTTGGCTACTGAACAAGTCATTCACCTGGTCATCACCCCTCACCTGTAGTATAAAACTCCACTCCGGACAATTCCACCTTGGGGAGCCTAGAGCAGGCTGCATAAGCAGTGGTCCCCCGATCAGCCTTGGGCTGAGCTGCTGCTCTTTTGTTTGTTCTCCTTTTGGTTTAGTTTGAAATTTAGTTCTTTAGTTATGGTCAAATAGTGCTTGTGTTACCCTTTTTGTGTTATGTTTTTGTATGGTATTTTTGAGGCCATTGGGTTAGATCTTTATGTTAAACTTGGTTTAGTTGTAGTTTTGATTTTATTGTAAAATAAATGGCTTTGTTTTTTACATTCCTTTGTTTCCTTTAAATTATGTTGACGGCCCTTCACCCCTAGAGATCTGGGTCGTAACACTTATTCATTCACTCATTTATTCATTCATTATCTCTGACCCCTCACCTTTCAATTCCCTTTCCCTGCATGACTTATGTATCCTCCCTCTTTTACTGATTTTTACCTTTAGTCTTCCTTTCTCTTACTTATTAACCCATCCATATGCCCCATTCTTCCATCCATTCATCCATCCACCCTTCTTCCATCTTTCCCTTCCATCCTTTACTCCCTCTTTGACCAAAACAAAAATAATATTTTTGGGACTGATTTGCTCAGCTATGAACTTCCTGTAAATCTCACTCTTACATACAGGGAGTGCAGGATTATTAGGCAAATGCGTAAAAACAAATCAGTGACCAATATAGCCACCTTTCTTTGCAATGACACTCAAAAGCCTGCCATCCATGGATCCTGTCAGTGTTTTGATCTGTTCACCATCAACATTGCGTGCAGCAGCAACCACAGCCTCCCAGACACTGTTCAGAGAGGTGGACTGTTTTCCCTCCTTGTAAATCTCACATTTGATGAGGGACCACAGGTTCTATGGGGTTCAGATCAGGTGAACAAGGAGGCCATGTCATTAGTTTTTCTTCTTTTAGACCCCTTCTTGCAGCCACGCTGTGGAATAATTGGATGCGTGATGGAGCATTGTCCTGCATGAAAATCATGTTTTTCTTGAAGGATGCAGACTTCTTCCTGTACCACTGCTTGAAGAAGGTGTCTTCCAGAAACTGGCAGTAAGACTGGGAGTTGAGCTTGACTCCATCCTCAACCTGAAAAGGCCCCACAAGCTCATCTTTGATGATACCAGCCCATACCAGTACCCCACCTCCACCTTGCTGGCGTCTGAGTGGGACTGGAGCTCTCTGCCCTTTACCGATCCAGCCACGGGCCCATCCATCTGGCCCTTCAAGACTCACGCTCATTTCATCAGTCCATAAAACCTGAGAAAAATCAGTCTTGAGATATTTCTTGGCCCAGTCTTGACATTTCAGCTTGTGTGTCTTGTTCAGTGGTGGTCGTTTTTCAGCCTTTCTTACCTTGGCCATGTCTCTGAGTATTGCACACCTTGTGCTTTTCGGCACTCCTGTTGCAGCTCTGAAATTTGGCAAAACTGCTGACAACTTGCATCTTGGCAGCTGCACGCTTGACTTTTCTCAGTTTATGGCCAGTTATTTTGCGCTTTGGTTTTTCCACATGTTTCTTGTGACCCTGTTGACTATTTTGAATGAAACTCTTGATTGTTCGATGATCACGCTTCTGAATCTTGGCAATTTTAAAAGTGCTGCATCCCTCTGCAAAATATATCTCACTATTTTTGACTTTTCAGAG
Organism: Atherinomorus stipes; assembly: GCA_023101725.1. Taxonomy (NCBI): domain Eukaryota; kingdom Metazoa; phylum Chordata; class Actinopteri; order Atheriniformes; family Atherinidae; genus Atherinomorus; species Atherinomorus stipes. Next base: position 266,219 of record JALJCO010010328.1, read on the forward strand.
CCTGTCAAGTCCATCTTCTGACCCATTTTGCCAAAGGAAAGGAAATTGCCTAATAATTATGTTTGCCTAATAGAGCTGATATAGGGTGTTGATGTCATTAGACCACACCCCTTCTCATTACAGCGATGCACATCACCTGATATGCTTAATTGGTAGGACAACAGCTTAGAGTAAGACAACATGCATAAAGAGGATGATGGGGTCAAAATACTCATTTGCCTTATAATTCTGCACTCCCTGTATGTTGTTAGATGTCGATTATTGAGTCCATCTCCAGTTAAAAGTAATTCTCAAATAGTGTAAGAATAATTATGTGCTACATCCTAATTTCTCCCTCTGCTTTCCCTGGAGCTCTGCTGTTCATGATGAATGCTTTAAGGGAGTGTGTGGATCCCCAGCGGCACCAGATGGTTGCCAGTTTTCTGGTTGCTGTCTAGTCAGCTGTTCACAAAGCAGCCGATTGTGCATGTGGGGAGAACAAGCTAACACCTGAGGCCTTTTAAAAACTGACAGATGCTGTAGAACTTGATGCTTACAGTTGCCAACTGTCCTTCTGAATGGCTATTGTGAGGCTTAAGACGACGGTCTCTCTGAAACCTTTATGGGACGCTAAACTCTACACACAAACATAAATCTGATCCTTAAAAGACGACTCCTAAAAGGACTCTCACATAGCTTTGAGGGATGTATTTGAAACTGGTCCCCCACGAATCCCCATCTGAAGTTTGGGACCCAGCAAGCTTCACAGGAATCCTAAAATATACCACTCTAACTTCAGGGCTCTCTTCTAAATGTAATGTAGGGTGAAAAGGTTCTCCAAGTGAAGAATCTACAAACCATTTTTAGAAGCAATACACACATTTAGAGATGCAAGCTGCGTTCTGCAGCTGCTGGCCGCTGAAAGCTAATAAGTCCTTTTCAGTAAGTTAGATAATATACCCTCTGCTCTTCCTTTGGCAGCAGTAACAGAAGTTTTTGAACTACAGTAGATGCAGGTGAATCTTAAAATGTGTATTTCAGAGGGAGAAAGATCTTACTTACAGAGAAACAGTTCAGTGAGATAAAAGATCTTGTTTTAAAGGGATATTGTGTAAGTTCTCCTGTTCTCTATTCACAAAAATTGATTATTTCATTCAAAAGTGTTTTTCCATTAATCAGTAATTACTCCCATCAACAAACTGAAGTGCTCCTATCAGCTCTGAATTTGCCATTCGTATCATTCATATATACATCAAACGGGTCAGCTTGGTGGTGGCTACTGTGTCGTGTCACCATGTTTTTACGTTCAGTAGAAGCGTGACAGTAGGAAACCACAGAAACTCACTGGAGACACCGGAGTTGTCAGCTCAGTTCGAGGTGATGCCTTTGAAAAGTCACTGTGGATGCAGTGAGGAGGAACCCAGCGTTACATGATGCTGGGTTCATGTACAGTCAGGCAGATGGCCGTCAGTAACAAACCAGATGTAATTTTAATCACAGAAGCCGAGAGAAAGACAGTAAAACATGGGTCAGGAAAAACTAGACAACATCACCATGACAACGTATCAGATGTGGACTGAAGTCACTGTAACTGACAGACCACGTCTTCACATAGAGGCTTGTTTATCCCTTTACATGCAGCGGCTGTCGTCTGTCTGTGCGGTTTCACGTGAACGCAACATGAAAAGTACGAGGGAGCTGCTTGCGATATACAATTGTTACACAATGTCCCTTTAATCAAAAGGGAAACCCAGTAACTTTTTACCTCAATAAATGCTTTCCGGAATCCCCGTGGGGCTAAACAAAGTGTTTACGGAGCGATTCAATGTTTCCCCCCCTCCCGCCGGGGCCTCTGGCCTGCGAGCAGCTCTATGCAACTTTGCCTGCGCCGACCCGAGCAGAACTTGCGACAACAGAAACCGCTGTAGGTACTCAGATCCCCTATCTACCGAGCTGCTTCCAGCTCTGATCTGAACCAGACTACCAGCGCTAATTCGAAGAAAACATTTCTTTAGCTTCACACCACCTAAACACGGCTCCTGGCTCTATAACCAACTCTTTGCTGGACCAGAGTGATTCACGTAGCTTGTGCTGCCTGGGCGCCGGGTGAAGCATCACTGCTTCAGGCTCAATAATCACTTGTCACGTCCGCAAAAAGTAAATAAAAGTTCATATTCTTACCTGCTACTCGCCAACACCAGTGAAAAATATAATCCACGGCATATTTATCCGCAATCGCGGGTAAAACGTCCCGTTTCAGAAGAGACAGGTCTTTGCTTTGAGCAGAGGGAGACGTGGTGCTGCTACCAACGCAGCAATGTAGCATCAACAAGCTAGTAAACGCTTAGAAATATATCCAGGGATCAGAATAGAGGAAAGACAGGTAGAGAAGCCGTCTGTGTGCTGTGGGGGTGCAGGGGAGGTTGAACTTTACGACAGTGAAAGGACGCCACTAGGGGGAGCCCCGTGCTGAAGTTACTGAGTTCTGCTTTAAGGCAATGCATCTTATTTCACGAAAATCTTATCAAGAAAGTTTTGCCATCGGCAGAATTTTTTTGCTTTTTACAAGCAAAAAAATCTTGGCCACTGTTAAAATGAGTAAAAAAGAAAAAAAAATATATTTTTTTTTCCTTGTAATAAGCAAAAAAATTCTGCCAATAGCGTAAGCAAAATTTTCTTGGTAAGAGCTCTTGAAATAAGATGTATTAGCTTAAAACACGATCTTATATCGTGCTGAAATGTTTTTCTTTCAGTAATTTTGTCTTATTTTGAGTATGACGAGATATTTTGACAACAAATTAGAACAATATATTTGCTAATATTTTAGTTTTTGTAGTGTTCAGAAATGGTTTAATTGTGACAAAAATGTCCATATGACCTTGCTATATGGGAAGATGAAATGAATGAAAAATACTTTATAAGTTTATTGGGGGTAGGCAACCTGCTCTCCATGACCAGAGTTTCTTATCTATCCCACCTTTCAGAGAAAATACGTATATCAAAAGTTAAGCCAATGCTAATTTAAAAAGCCTTCACAATGTACCGTACCGTACCGTCTTCTTCCGCTTATCCGGGATCGGGTCGCGGGGGCAGCTGCCTAAGCAGGGAAGCCCAGACTTCCCTCACAATGTTTCATCTAAATTCCCCTCTTTCAAAAGGTTGTTTTTAAATCAGGGATTTCAGTCCTTGTCCTTGAGGGCTGGTGTCCTGCATGTTTTCATGGTGTCCCTGCAGCAATGCACCCCAAGTCAGAGTCAGACCTGTCTGCTAGTCAGCCATTGATTTGAGATAGGTGCGTTGCAACCAAAGACTGTAAAAATAATGGATGTAGTATCCGGTCACATCTGAAGAGCAGAAAGTGAAGCCAGGTGGTCATTCCCCACTGTTGCGTGTGTTGTCACCCCTGGACAATACTAAAATGGGCAAAGGCAGGACCACTTCGAATCACAGTTCAAATGATTGACATCTAAGCTAAATGCTAACCGAGCTTATCCGAAGGGAACAGGAACAAGCAAAGCTAGTTTAAAGGTAGACACGCTCAGGTTCGCTGTTAACCAGCTAAAAACCACCGTTGTGAAACTTTGCTAGAGGCTGAGGCCTTCCTGGGAACAAGCAGGGAGCTAGCTGTTAGCCAGGTGAGGTCTGCTGCCTGTCAGTCAAAAGGACAAGCCCCTAATTATGTGTAATTTCAAGATTAAACAACATCTAAAAGGATGAGTTATCAAAAAAAATCACCCTCCTCACAGTTGACATGAAGGTAAACTTGACCTATTAAACCTAAAATGATGTTTTGAACCAGGCTGTAAACATGTTTATTTCTGCTATGAAGTTGGCCTTTTCAACATGGGAGTCTATGGGGACTGACTCTTCTATGGAGTCAGCCCCTAGTGGATGGAGATAGAACTACAATTTTTGGTCAACCTGGAAGTGGCATCACTTTTTTTCTCAAGTACTGGGATTGAAAATCCCTGTTTTAAATCAACAGCTAAGCTAATGCTAACGACTTCTATTACATGCCATGGAATGGTTTATCCCCAGAATTTCCAGTCAGACTAAAGATTTATCGAAGTTCATTGCTAGTATCACTTATAAATCCCCCTTTCCAGACAAAAGAAGTAAATCAAAAGGTAAGTTGATGCTTACAGGCCTGTTGCAGTGTTTATTGAATGATTCATCCTTGGCTATGTCCAGTCAACAATATCTGTTCAACTGCTATTCTGCAGCAAATGTCATCTGACAAAGGCACAGATTATTTTTCTGCTGTTTTTGTCCATGAATGTTTCTGCCAATAAATCAGCAACAGGATATATATATGTATATGTGCATACACACACACACATATATGTATGTATATATATATATATATATATATATATATATATATATATATATATGTGTGTGTATATATATATATGTATGTATATATATATACACTCAGATTCAGAAATTTACAAGGGTTTCCACCAGCAGGCTCAACATCTAAAACCTTCTATATTTGGGGCTCTTCTCAGGAGAAACAAACCAATTAAAAATGACAGCATAGCCTTATCAAAGTCCTGTCTTTATGTAGCTCCCTTCTTTTCATCATTCCCTTCTCCTTACCCCTCTCTCCTTCCCATCATTTATGGGAGCTGGTTTAGTTTTAAGGGCCAGTGAAAGGTGGGGTGGGGGTGGGTAGGGGGCCATCTTTTGTGTCTTTGTTGCTCAGGATTTGTGAGTGTAATTGCTGCACTTGGTACTAATTAACATTGGAGCGCAGATAAGCTGGCAAGAGACTCAAAACAGTATCTGTGTGGATTCACTGATAAAAGAACATTTTCAAGAGGCAGCAAAAACCCACATGACAACCTATCAGACGCGGACTAACAGTAGGAAAAGTAATTTTTAATTATAATTATGTGGAATACATAGGTTTAAAGAAAAGCCCATATAAAGTTTTGCATTATGCTCTTTAACAAGGAAGTCTGTTGAAGATCAATAACAGTTGGTGGACTTGTAGAACTTGTGTTTTGTCCAAAATATGATCATAGGTTCATGATAAGAGGTCAAAATGTTAACTCCAAGCACCATGATTGCACTACTGCAGCTGCTTTATTTTTCATCACTTTATAAAAAGTCAATAAGCTTACAGTCTGATATTCATCAAAAACTGTCTTAACGATCTTGATTTGACAGTAATATACTTGACAAAAGCAGAATATGTACGGTTATTAATCATGTTTTGGGAGCAAATATCTTTTATTACTTACTTAGGAACTGAAACTTAAAATTGGTTATTTTATATGCATATTAAGTAAATTTTTTTCACTAAGATACTGTTTCAGATCACTTTGTCTTTCACTCCCAATTTTAGCTGTAAAAACTTGTTTAAAGACCTCCCATACCAGTTCATACACACAGGTTTCCTGTGATAAGTAAAAAAATCTAGACTTTAGACAAGTGGGAACTAGCTTAAAACAAGCTGTGGAACATTTATTTCAAGTTTCTTAATAAGTGATAAACGCATTAAACTAGTCTGTTAATGCTTCGTTTCAGCGTTGTTGTTTTCTCATTTTGAGCAAAAACATCTTAAAACAATATAAACTAACCAGGAATTCAAGAACTGGTAGCAAAGAAGTTTAACTACCATGTCATCCTAATCAATCCGGCTATAATAAAAGCCTTCAGCAGGTTCGATTCAGGTACGTGGGAGGTTGGCAGGTCTCGCGTGGTGCTGGCCCTTCAGTATGGGGTACTGCCTTCAAAAAACCCTTTTTACCATTCTCAAATTTAGAAAAATATTCATGTTTCAAGATCTTTTAAAATATGAAAGAAACAGCACTGGAAAAAAGCATTACCAGACTAGTTTTGAGGGGGTTTTCACTAAATGAAAGACTTGAAATGAGAGTTTTACAACTTGTTTAATGATATTTCTCCCTGTCTAGAGTCTCTTTTTTTTTCTTATTTCAAGAAATTTTTGCAAGTATAACTATCTTACCCCATTGTCCGATTATTTCACTTGAATGTAGTCTGATTCTTCTTGATTTCAGTGAATTTTGTTTTGTTTTTTTACTTGTGCTAAGACCACACATTAACCTCCTGGGTGAGACTGCTGGGTTAAAAAGGGACCGACTAATTTGTGGGTTATTTTAACCCAGACATTTGTGTTGTTGCCCTCACTTCTGGGTTACAATAACCCAATATTGTAGTCAATATAACCCAACTTCTGGGTAAATATTCAACCCAAAAGTTGGGTCAAAAAATAACCTAATTGACTTATGGCTAAGCCACGCCCCCTCCATTCACTAGGACAAACAACATTTGGTGAGAGGCGCTATGTAACATTTCGGGAGATGACAGCTGTCAACATGGACAGCAGATGCGGGATCATCAAGAGAGACCATGGCAAGATACAGTAAATAAAAAAAAATTTAAAAAACAAACAAAAAACAAAACAACAAAAAAAATATTGTTCAAAAGTCTGAAACTGAGTCAACATCCAGCCAAAATGTGATCATCTGTCAAAAAGTGATTAAACAGCCACAGGAGTGGAGTCTGGCTGAAGCTTAAAGCCAGAGGCGTGTCATTACCAACATTACTAAGCGACAGCTATAGTTTGGTTAGCATTAGCTAACTTGGCTAATGTTGGGGATGTAAAAGATAACTTCATCTTTCTTTCCAGCAAAGTGACAATATGTTGCCTCAAATATGATGTTGCCTTACCTTAGAACAGATGGAGACATCCTTGTTAATTTGATCCACCTTCAGTTGATGTTGTGGTCTGCCGCATAACTTTATCCAAAGCAGACACTTTTCTCATTTGAGATGTGGCTTGGGAAAAGGGCAAAAAATACACCCCATCGCCCAGCCTCTCAGGATACCCAGTGTTGGAGTATCACGTTCCCCATGCACACCATTTGATGATTTTAAACTAAAAAAAAAAACAAACATAAAGACACACAAAAACGAACAAAAACAGACTAACTTCAATGCACTTCAATGGACATTCAAGCAGAGAATGTCCGGGCGTATTGGGTTAGCTGTGCGCACTGTGATTGGCTCATCGTGTTTGTGGGCGTGGTTTAGCCATAGGTCAATTGTCTGGGTTAAAGTAACCCAGAAATTAGTTGGTCCCTTTTTAACCTAGCAGTAGTTCGAAAATAACCCATTATAGGTTGTTTTTGACCCAGGAGTTTTAGTGTGCACTAATTTTTGCAGTGCATAGAAATATTGAGGTGGTCACGACAGTCGGTTTCAGTATGATTTAGCTTTCTATCATCCCTGAGAAGTTCAGAGGAGTTAATCCGTCAATGACAACACAGCCTTAATAAGGAGACCAAGAAGGGGATGGAATGTGTGCGGAGGGATTATGGGTAAGCAGATGAGTAAACATGAAACATTATAACAGCAAACACTGACAGATTGGGTCTTGCTGGAAAAATGTTGAGGGGAAAAATACCTTGAAGAATCAAAGGGGCCACAAGTGACAAGGGGGGGTCGGGTGGGTTTGACGAAGTGCTTTCCCTAGCTGTTTGCAAATGCAAAAACATTGTTTTCACAGGCGCAATTTTTGATAACATAGCAATCTGGAAGGATTCATCCCCAGCTATTTCCAGTCATTACAAAGAAAATGATAGTCGAATGTCAAGGCAATTTCCAGATAATCAGTGGTGCTGCAGAGACAGACATCGGTCGCCACTCCTGTCCTCTTTTCCTCTCGGCTGATGGCAGTACATTTCACTTTGCAGTTGAAACCTAAAGTATAGCTCCATTCTCTCAGCCGGGGCCCATTATTCCTTGCCCTGGTTTTGTGGAGATTCAATTCCACAATCAGTCCATGAAACTCGGCATCAACAAAGAGTGGCCAGCTCCCACTGGAAGGCTGCTATCTCCTTCCACGCACACGTCATCCTTTCAGTAGACTCTTTCCCACTCCATGATCTGAAATGATAATGGAAATAAGCTGCGCCACGCTGATTATTTTTGTCACAGTTTTACCTTCGCAGGGGTTTCGATTTTACCGCCGCAATCATTATCTCAGACTTGAGAGTCCTTTGGGCAACATGACATGGCAACTGCAGCTTAATTTGGTATTCACTTGCTTTACATCAGCTATAACTCAAATTTTTATTTTATTTGCTGATGGGGAATACATCAACTTAAATGGTTGAAGCCATGGAGGCTTGAAATGAGTGAGTCCAACATAAGTCAGGGGATAGATCAGACATTATGCCATGGCAACACAGGGATACGGGGGAGTACCGGTGACAGACAGGTGAAGGAGGAGATATAATAGTTTTTCCTATAGCTCACTGACAGGGTTAGGTAACAAATGTCACCCACAGAGCAAAGAAGAGAACAGCTGTTCAACTCTGGCAGACAGAAAAAAAGGCTCTGTCAATTAAATGAGGCTGAAAAAGGCCAAGTAAAGTGTTTCTGCACTTCTTAGGAGGCATGTTGGCTTGTGAGATCACTATTTTGTCGTACAGGCAGTCGTAACATATCACACTTAAATCCAAAAGGCAAAAGGAAAAAAAAAAACCTTTACCATCTGTCTCTTTACCTGCAGCACCCACTCCTTCCCTTCCACCTCGCCACTCGTCTCACATCTGCTTCCCCTGCAGGGTTTGTGTTTACTCGTTCTGCAGCAACAGTTTCCCTTTCCTTCCTCTCTCCTCTCCCCGCTTCCATTCTTTCCAAGCCACTGGCTGGGGCCTTTAATCGTCGATGGCACCTGTCCCCAAGAGCCGTAATGTCCCCCATCCATCAGTGGGGGATGACGGGCTGTATGCCTCCCTCCTTCCCATCCTCGGACCGAGCCAGGTGGGGCGGGTTCACACTCTACTAGACCTCAGCAGTTAGAAGGGTGTTTGCGCTGGAGAAACTGACACTCATGGTCACTGGATCTGGACTCTTAATCATTGAGGCCTGATGTGTGTGTGTCTCATCCCTCCCACCTCTACCCTTAGAGCACTTCCAGCAAATCCCCAGTGGGTGAGGATGGGGGACGTAGGAGGCAGGCAGGAGGATAGAGGACACAGGACTGTCCTTCTGAGGAATGATTTCTACTCGAGCCCTGTGCTGTCCACTAATGCAGGTGATTTATACGTCAGATAACATCCACGTGGCTGATAAAGGATTTGCCAATACCCGTTCTTTTTCATTATTTTACACAACAACAAAGACAACAACAACAATCACAATCATAATCTTAATAATAGTTGTAGTACCAATAGTATTAATGATAATAATTAATAATTGTAGAGGACGTAATCATAATAATAGTGGTAATAGTAGTAGCAATAATAATAATCATCATTATCATCATCATCATCATCATCACCATCGTCGTCATCATTATAAAAATAATTAATAATAGTAGTACTAGTAATCTTACAAATAATAATAATAATCATAATAATAGTAGTAGGAGTAATAGTATTAATAATTATATTTGATAATAGTAAAAAGTAGTAATCATAATAAAAGTGGTAGTAGTAGTAGTAGTAGTAGTAATCATCATAATCATCATATTAATAATCATAATAATAGTAGAAGTAGTATTAATAATGAAAATTGAAAATAGTATGAGTAGTACTAATAATAATAGTAATTAGTTGTAGTAGAAGTGGTAATCATAATAATTAATAGTAATCGTACAAATATTTTCGATAATAATAATTAACAATTGTGGTAGTAGTAAAACTAGTAGTAATAGTCGTCATTAGTGATAGTGAAGTAGTACTCATAATAATTAAAAGTAGTAGTAATTGTAAAAATATTATACATAATTGATAATTGTAGTAGCAGTAATCATAATAATAATAATAACAAAACAAATCTTTGAGATTGTATGTATGTAAAATATAAAAGTTGAAAATGAAAGTTATCACAGGGTTGCATTATTCTGACATACTCATAAAAATGTAGCCCTTAAACCAAGCAAATGAATTCTGGGGAAAAAAACTGCATCAGAAAGGCTGTTACAAATAAATTTGTGCAAAACAATCTATATACTTTAAATGATTATTTCATGGTGTCTAAATAGAACAAAAGTTAATGTCTCGAACATAAAGTATTTTTAGCCCATTTTTTGTGTGTCATAGAGATGATTGGAATATTGTGACCTATACATATTATGTTGCAGTCACTTGAAAAAATCAACAAAACCTGATTTGCAACATAGAAAAGAACAGTTTGAAAGGAAGCACAATACTTTTTTTTTTGTATCAACCCCGACCTCTTTCCACAGTCTGAATTCATGCATGCTGCTGAATTGGTGGTTTTAAATTCTCAGTGTTTTTTGTCTTTCTGTGATTTACTGGCAACCTGCCCTTGGTGTACCCTGCTTCTCAACTGATAGCAATGGATAGCCTTCAGCTTCCCCTGCGACTGTGCAATGGAATGAGCAGCCATGACCAATGAATAGATGGTTGGAATTCTCCACCTGTAACAAAATTTTCAATTAGCAGCACTCCTCCCGTAGGAGACTCAAAAACATTACAAGAAATGGTTGCACAAATATAATAGATGTCTTAAAATATCCCCACATCAGTAGTCAAGAACAGAGTCCAATTATAAACAAATGTATGATTGTGATTACTGTTTTAAATTAGGGATGTTCAGTATTTGCTTTTTTTTTTTATCTATATGGGATATACCGATATTGTCCAACCCTTTATTTCTGATATCAACTGATACCGATCTATGCAATCAGCCAACATGTGGCTGATTATAATGTTTCTGGCAACTTGGTAACTCGAAGTGTTGATGACACAACCATAACTTCAAGTAATTTTGCCATACAACAACACACCAAGACAAAATAAGTAGTTCTGTGCAGTTAGAAGTTAATCAAATGTGTATTTACGTAAAAATCCGATGTTTAGGAGGCTTGGCTAAAGGCTAATAGCTTTTCAGTCGCGAAACGAGCTGCCATGTTGTGTCGTTAGCGACTGTACAGAGTTGTGGTCTGCCCATTGAGTTACATGAATAATCTAAGCCATGGAAAACATGAAAGATGCTCCACAACAGCTAGATTGGGACTGGTTTGTGTGGTGGGATCATCAGCCAGTTCAGAAAAGTGTGATAATGCTGAGGAAATTGGGGAAATCACATTTTACAAGCTAGAACCGGAGTAGACCTGTAGCTAGCTGCATACAGTCTGTCTCCAGCCTCAGCTCCACTGGTTCAGATAAAAGCCTGCAAGACCACACCGAGGGAACCATAACTGTAAGGAGTGACCCGGAAAACACAAACAGACAACAGACCCACAAAGGAGTTGCAGCAGGTTTGACATACAGTAGATCCAGGAGTGACAGAAATAGGCACTTGTCCCTTTGTTAGCTCGGAGCTAACGGCAGCCGCAAGCTAGCCGCAGTAAATAATTAGCCTTTAAAAAAATTAGAAGATAACAACTTACATGATTCCTGTGGAGTTTTAAATAGTTCCCGTTTATAAGGATGAAGATGGAGGAAAGGATGCAGCTTTGGAAGCAGCTGGAGGAGATCTGAAGAGCAGAGACGTCCTCATATAACCGAGCAGCAGGTCTCTGCCGATAGCAGGAGCTGTATGACCGATGTGATGAAGCAACGATGGTTGAAAAAGATTTCAGAGGAGTTGATCGCAGTTTCATTGTGTTAGAAGTCTCAACACGTTCGTGCCTGAAGTTTCAGTAAACAGATGCTGTAGACAGTAGTGACGAGCAGAGAGGTCCTGCTGCTGCCTCCTTCCCGGTGAGTAAGACTCCGATCTGCTTCCTTCTCCTCTTCAAAATAAAATTCTGAATCTGTAGGAAACCTACATAAATCAATGCTGTACTTACAAGCTTTTAACCATGAACTGTCAACACAATTTGAAGGCTGAGTCGTTACTGTTTGTCTGTAAAACTGGAGAAGGAACTTAAAAACCGCAATGAAGCCACTTCAATGTAAAATAAGCAGCTAAGAAGAGGTTCTTGCAGACGTCATATCAGGTTTCGGCTCACAGCGCCACAGTCTGGTCAGAAAAGCAGCGATGTCTATGCAGCTGTGCTTGTTTCTGTTACATAGATCATCCTGAAGGACGTTTTGGTCTATAAAAGATGGCAAAAAATGTCAAAAACGTGTCATCAGCACTTTAACCAACCACGTAAAACCAGACATTTGCAGCTTCAAAGCAAGATAGTCTGTAGCAGCAGCTGCACTGCTGTCATATGACTGAAAGGAATTCTGGGATATGAAGTTCCTCCACAATAATAGGGATTTTTCTACATGCTGAACTAATGGAACAACAAGATCTTGTGAGACTACAATAGTAAAAATATCGATACAGCACTTTTTAAAATCAATACGGTCGTGCAATTCAAAATATTGTGATATTTTAGTGTATAGATATTTTCTTGCACCCTCTAGAGATGCGTGTCCACAAGTTTTTGTTGTTAAAAAAGTAAAACTCGATGCTGATTTCTTTGATGATATGACATTTTAATGCCGATATCAGCTGATAATATGGTATGCCAATAATACTGGACACCTTTTTTGTAAATCCATATTGAACCGATATAATAATTGTTTACGATGACAAAGAAATTAGTCAAATATAACTCTTCGTTGCGGCCTGTATAATTTTGGTCTGCAACAAAAAGCTCCCCCTTGGTTGAGTTCCCTTTGCCTGTCACCTTTTTAAATTGAAAGAGAGAATATGATCCATTCCAGTGGCTTGGAATGTAAATAATCGCTGTCATGATGCTCCAAGAAACCTCAAGCCATACACTATATTGGCAAAAGTATTCACTCATCTGCCTTGACTCACATCTGAGCTTCAGTAACATCCCATTCCTAATCCATAGGGTTCAATACGACATTGGTCCACCTTTGCAGCTAGAGCAGCTTCAACTCTTCTGGGAAGGCTGTTCACAAGGTTTAGGAGTGTGTTTATGGGAATTTTTGACCATTCTTCCAGAAGCACATTTGTGAGGTCCCACTGATGTTGGACCAGAAGGCCTGGCCTGGCTCTTCGCTCTAATTCATCTCAAAGGTGTTCTACGGGGTTGAGGTCAGGACTCTGTGCAGGCCAGTCCAGTTCCTCCACATCAGACTCTGCATCCAGGTATTTATTGACCTGCTTTGTGCACTGGTGCATAGCCATGTTGGAAGAGGAAGGGACCAGCTCCAAACTGTTCCCACAAATTTGGGAGCATGGAATTGTCCAAAATGTCTTGGTATGCTGAAGCATTCAGAGTTCCTTTCACTGGAACCACGGGGCCAAGCCCAGCTCCTGAAAAACAACCCCACACCATAATCCCCCCTCCACCAAACTTTACACTTGGCATAATGCAGTCAGACAAGTACTGTTGTCCTGGTAACCGCCAAACCCAGACTCGTCCATCAGATTGCCAGATGGAGAAGCGTCATTCATCACTCCAGACAACGCCTCCACTGCTCATTGGCGGCTGCTTTACACCACTGCATCCACGCTTTGCATTGAACTTGGTGATGTATGGATGGATGCAGCTGATCGCCATGGAAACCCATTCCATGAAGCTCTCTGTCACTGTTCTTGAGCTGATCTGAAGGTCACATGAAGTTTGGAGGTCTGTAGTGACTGACTCTGCAGAAAGTTGGCCACCGCTTCGCACTATGCACTTCAGCATCCACTGACCCCGCTCCATCAGTTTACATGGCCGACCACTTCATGGCTGAGTTGCTGTTGTTCCCAAACACTTCCATTTTCTTATAATACAGCTGACAGTTGACTGTGGAATATTTAGGAGCGAGTGGGGATGGGTGGGTAAGTAAATACTTTTGGCAATATAGTGTAGTTGATATTACCTGCTTTTCACATCTGAGAGTTTTAGGCCCAAAAAAATTACTGTAATTGTGAAACTACCCAAAATGTATCTTTTCTGCCCTCTATGTCACATTATTATGATAGCCTATCAGATAATGATGCTAGTATTAGTCCTGATGTAGCCTGGTACACCAGCCTGACCAACGCCATGTATGAGATACACGGCAAGTCAGTCTGGGATCCCTCCATTGGGAAATGATTTCCACTCCAGCACTGTGTTTTGTTATATTCATTATATTACTCTTATATTGCATATTTCCCATCCATCCATCCATTTTCTAAACAGCTTATTCTAATTCAGGGTTGAGGGGAAGCTGGAGTCTATCCCAACAATGCACTGGGTACAAACAAATGTTGCACAAAACATTTGGGAACCACTGCACCAGGACTCTGGGAAGTCTGTTTGACGATAAGAAGGCCGGTATGTCGAAATGTGTCGGTGTCTTGGAAATCACTATGACCATGCCATTAAAATGAAGAGATTTCAAGCTATTTTTAAAGGAAAGTGTCTTGAAGTCTTTGACATTCAACGTCTTTGCCACTCCATCTGAAGAAGACTTAACATAAATAATACATCGAATCCAAGAAATGCTCCTAAACAAACATTTCTATAAAACCAATGATCAACTATTATTACTAATGATGCAGAAATATGAATTATAAAAACTCAAGAGACACATTAGAAGTAGCTTTGTAGTGTATTCAGACCTTTATAGGCTAAATATGGTTTTCCAGGAGTAAGATCAGAGGCATAACCAAGTGGTTGTTATAATGTACAAGAACATCTGTTTCTAGTGCTATTTCAAGGTCCCAAAGTCTCCAAGGGACACTCCACCAAAAGCGCCTGAGAACAGAGATAATATCCTGTGGGACTTGAAGTACTAGACAGACAAGCAATGAGCAGAACATGTGTTGTAGTCGAAAAAAAAGCATCAGCAATGAAAGTAACATCAGGAAGAATGAGGATGAAACTGTTTCCAGAGGAAGTAAAGACCTAAAAACAGCTGATGCTGCATAAACCTTTGGTCCCCTGGTAAAAAAAAAAAAAAGGATAAATTAAAAAACAGGCTTTAGGAAGACATACATAATATATGCCACTATGTACAATTATGTCACCAAGCTTGCTTCATTGTGTCTTACAAGAGTGTGTAAAGTCCCAGATTCTACACATCTGATGGTTCTAAAACGAACAAAAGAACAATATAAAATCAATGTGATCAAAGCTGAGCAATGTTTTAAAATGGTATTACATTTAATCGTAATTAGAGGTGTCTGGGAAGCATTTTCTCAGAGATACCTTGACTTTCATCTGCTCTCCCACAGAAATCCCATAAATAGATGATTTAAAAAAAAAAAAAAAAACATTAACTGCTGTCTGCAGTGACAAAAAATATAAAAAATAGCTACCACCTCACAATTTGCTACACAACATGTCATTCAGTCATAACTGGAAAAATCAGTGTGAAAAGAGACGATCTGACAAACTGCCAGCCTGAGATGTTTCTCAGTGTCTATATTTAGACCAAACACAAGAACACAGAAAGGTTTGCAGGAGGAAAATTCATTTGCTGGAATTACTGGGTATAATAAGTGAATGGATATACATGGTGAAAAAATCATTCTAATGTAATTTTTTTAAAATTTCTCTGTAATACCTTTGGGGTTGCTAGTATATGAAAAACATACATGTTTTCTCTGTTCTCTGTATTGTTGCGGGCATTGAAATCCAAGCTGTTGGCTCATCCAACAGAGATGATTTGAGAAAAGGGGGGAAAAAAGCATCAATTGTAAGTAAACTACACCCAGAAGGAGATCCAAAACTATGAATGATGAAAGTTGTAATGAGTTAAGTCATGCCAGTCATTTAAACACATTTGTGGGCAACGCTGCTGCATTTCTTCTTATAATCAAAGAGCTTCATGGAAGCAAAGCTTTTTATTTGGTCAAGCTGCACAGCAGAAGCCAAGATTGCCTCTTCTAAACATAGAGTCCATGTGTTGGAAACACAGCCAAGGATAAGTGCATGACATCACTATCTTGCCTTCACTTGATTGGAGGAGTAAACGGGGCGCTCATCTGCAGAGCCAACACGGGCCCTTCCTCATTACAGTGACATCAAACTGCAATCAATTCCTGGAAGAATGACTCCAGGGACTGCAGGAAAACAACCACACAGCATCAGCCTGCACACAAACACACACCCAAGATGCCACTTAGAGGACGTTGTTGAGTTTTGAGTCATTCACAGTGTATGATGTAAATATGCCCAATACACATTGAGAATACAAATCAAAGTACAGGTGACAGATAAAACCACAGCGCACAATAACGCCCATACATACTTAACCACTTACCTGGTTCATAAACTGGGCTGGTTTATGGGCATCTGGTTTATTTCAGACGGCCGTCTGCCCGATTGCACATGAACGCAGCATCAGTGTAACGCTAGGTTCCTCCTCACTGCACCACGGTGACTTGGTTTCCTATACTGCCACGCTTCTACTGAACGTATAACATGGTGACGCGACATGGTAGACATGAATGATACGAACGGCAAATTCAGAGCTCACAGGAGCACTTCAGTTTGTTGATGGGAGTGATTACTGATTAATGGAAAAACACTTTGGAACGTAATAATCAATGTTTGTGAATAGATAACAGGAGAACTTACACAATGTCCCTTTTAGAGTTGGACAACATCAGATATCGGTAAAAAAAAAAAAAAAAAAGCCAATATTGAACATCCCTAGTTGAAGAACATTTTTTCATTCTCCATCCTGTATGTTTTCGCAATCACTGCCATGGCCAGTGTCAGACTGAAGACAAGGATTTGTGAATGACACGCTGCAGGTTTCACAAAGGTTTCTCTAACATGCTCCCACATCCAGAACGTTTGCAGCTCCTTTGGAGTTCCTAACACCTGACGTGGATCTATAAACGGGGCTATTGATCATGAAATGCTCATTTCCATCCAGATGGATGAAGACAGTCTACAAAGTGTCAGAAACTCAATAAATTAGGAGGGTTAAGTGGTTTTTGGTGGATTATGTTCACGGCTGCGAGAGAAACTGCCTTTTTCAGGGAGTAGATGCAACATTCGGATCATTTGCCCAGTTTGGGAAATGCTGGCCTACACAACAAAAGTAGGTCTACCATTCTCCAAGCAGTAAAGACTTTATCAGTCAAAGCAGTAGCAGCAATGTGCAACGTTACAGTCTAACTGTGGACCGTGAACACTGGCTGTGACCTGAAACGGCCAACCTTAAAACAGTGGGTTTTTTATAAACCATTTTGAAAGATGCAGCAATGCGTAAAGCCTCGTTTCCACCCGCGGGTCTGGGTCAGGTCGGGCCGGGCCAGGCCGGATCGGGTGGGTGTGGGTACGGATGTGTTGATTTCACGCTGTGTCCCCACAGCAACCTGTACCCTTATTCTGGAGGCGGAGAATTAGCTGGACAGCGCTGCTACGTGATTGTGTGACATCATCGCCATGTAACGCCGTTTAACCAAAACACCGGCGCCACACGTGACAGAAACAGAAAGGAGTCACCCCGGCTTTGTTTTTACGCTGGGTCACGCGGGAAGTGGCGGATTTTTCAATGAATCAGCTGATTGCTGTGTATTAGCTCCACCTCTTTGGTCCGGATCGGTTAGATCAGTACCCCTACCGAAGGGTGCCAAAAAAGTAGTCCGGGTCAGGTCGGATATAAGGGTACCCGTCCCAGTTTTTATCTGTGGAGACGCAAAAAAACGTGGACCGATCCGGCCCGACCCGACCCAGACCCGCTGGTGGAAACGGGGCTTTAGATGAACTGATAGCCTGTCCAGAGTGTACAACATCATACAGTCGTCTTCAAAATTATTCATACTCTCCCATTAAAGAAGGAAAACAATCAGATGTTAATTAAATAAGTTGAAATTGACAAAAAAAAAATAGTAATTAAAAATAAATTTACAAAAATGATGACATTGATTTTGAATTGTGGTCTAAGGGGAAAATGAAAAACAAACAAAAAATAGAAAAGCAGCCGGAGAGCATAGACCTCCACCACACAGCTCACGTTCACCCTCATATTGTGACTTACAACAAAAACTTATACTCCTGCATTCATTTAATCTACATCACTGGATTCCTTCACCATGAAAACATACCAATATAATCTGGAATGATGCTTGTACAGTATCACTATTACTTCAATAGTAATTTCCAAAAATCGATATTTCCATAATGGGGGTTTTCTTCTGGATCTAGCTCCGTTGCTTTTGAAGATGCGTCAATTCTTTTGACATACTCCCGATTCAGCAGAGTCTTGGCTACAATTTGGTGTGAGTTGCCTGTCTGCATCATCATTTATTACCTTTCAGCATTAAAAATTCCAAAAACTCTCTTATTTTTGTGTGTTCTGGATCATAGTGTCTGGAATTTTCTCTGGATCCGGATCAACTTTCAGAACATTATAGAATTCATTGAAAAGCATTCTTGTAATTTTTTTACCAAACACTCGGGCCATTTGTATGGAGTTATGTGCAAAAATTCCAAAATTTGGCCGATCTCACAATGATACGGAATCCTTCAAAAAAATTCCTGGATCCAGAAGGTGATCCGGATCACCACCAAAATTGAATGGGTTCGTCCTTGGGCTGAGACACACGGCTGGTGAAAATTTCAGGTCAATCCGTCCAGAGCTTTTTCCGTAAAGTTGCTGACAGACAGACAAACAAACCAACGCTACCAAAAACATAACCTCCTTGGCGGAGTTTTAAAGGTGCCATGACATCAAATTTCACTTTTCTGGGGTTTTGGGTGTATAATATGATCTATTGTGCACTGATGAGGCCATGTGAATGTCCAGAGTGAGAATCAAAGTTCCTGTTTATGGTCTGTCAGCTTTGTCTCTCTGCTCAGAAACAGTTGAATCAGACAGCAGGCTATCATTCTACGTAGTTCTGTCATTCTACGTAATTTAATTGCTCCAATAAGAGCACACTATCAAGTAAACAGCGCCCCCCCCCTTCTCCTAACGGTCTATGCTCCGTCCGCTCCCCCCTCCCCTCCCTGTCTGATTCAGCTGTGTGTATGGAGCTAGTAGTAACATCTGTGCAGTCAGGTCTGGGTTTTCAAACAAATGTATTTAAAAGAAAACTTCTGCAGCTACACTGAGGGAGGGGGCCACAACCTTGTCATTACCTGTAAGTTTATTTATTTTCTAAATGCTGTCTTGTCTGATAAACGTAGCTCACTGTCTGAAGTGCCCATGTTGCTAGCAGTTAGCCTTTAGCAAACTCCGACCGTAGCTTGACCTAGATTCTCTAAATAAGGTCATAGCCAAATAAGGTGTAGCCAATCAAAATGAAGTCAACGTGGTCTCCGGGTAAAGCTCCATATCATCATCTGACCCAACTGTATTACTGAGGAAGTGAGGTCTGGCGTTTCAAAGCAATACTCCGCTGTAAAAAATGCCGTTTTTTTCTTTGGAGTATTTTCATATACAGTAATGCCAACAACATAAACTAGTTTTTATCTGTTATGTCATCACTCCTTTAAGCAAACAAGCATGATGGGGCTGCCAAGCTAAAATTTTGTTGATCAACACTTTGAGACAATCACTGCAATCAATTGTTTTCTGTGACTTTTCACCTGTTGACAGGTAATTTGGTCTGCTGTCAATGAGCAATGTGCTATTCTATGTCTCATTATTTCTTTCAACTACAATTCACAAGCAATATTTTATTTCACTAAATTATAATTTTGTAAATTTTTATTTATTGTTACTTTTTTGAGTTTCTTGTTATTTTAGTCACTATTTTAAATTTAGCCTTTTCTTTAATGGGAGGGTATGAATAATTTTGAGGACGACTGTATTTGTGTATTTAACCAAAATATAACTTCAGAAAGCAACAACAGCAAAGGAGCAAAACAAAGATGTGCATATGTACTGGAAAAGGGGACGAGGTGAACGCATGAATGTGAGCTAACTGGTAACATGTAGGAGGTGAGGATGAGTAGCAAGGTGGAAAGAAGGCAACTGGGGAATTCTAGATGCTAGAGGTATTAAACTGGGTAAACACAGTCCTCATTAATAGTACAAAAAAGAATAACAGTTTATTATTATTATTATTATTATTATTATTATTATCAGTCTTTTCTCCATCAAATTGCAAAATTAATACATTTTCGGATGTATCTTCTGTTACTTGACTTTGTACTATGATTAAAACTACCCTTGGCAATAACATATTTTACTCTCTAAATGTATTCTCTCAATAACAGCTACAATTCATGCAGCTGATCAACCAGTGCTGCCAAATCTTCCACTGTTATTATTTCTTCCTTGTCCATGCACAAATCTGTGGCTTTCACAGTCCTCTGTTATCTTTGATTACAGGGACCAACTCGCTTGCAAACTGCTCGGCACTTATCTCAAAGTGTAGACAGAAAAAAGGCGAGCAGCTGTAATCAAACGGAACGGCTTTCATGAAGCTGATCACAAATGCATTAAAAGCATTGGTTATAAACACAGTCACAAGTCTTTGTATAATTCAATCAAAGCCATTGTGTTTGGTTTTTTTTGGGGGGGGGGTTTCTTGAGGAAACTGAAGATCAGTGAAGAGGAATCAGGGCAGCAAAATGTACTTGCTCAAAAAGAATCAGCTATTGCTAATTTGTTATTTAAACTTGTTTAAACTTCAAAGACTTCAAAACATACAGCTTTACTTAATACAGCTTAGGAAATTAACATTTAAGTTAGTTTCTGGCTACAAGCCAACATCATCATCTGGGGAAAGTGTTTCCTCTGGCACATATAACCAACAAGGGTGCCATGGACTGTGTGTGCAATTTGAATAGATATTGATTAAATCACATTTTATGGTGAGATAATATCCTGTGTATGGCTTTGTGTGGCAAGGTATGTGTGTGCGTGGATGTGTGTGTGATGGCTGCCGCTCCCTGGGCGCTACCTATTGTTTTGTCATCAGGGTTTTTAAAGGCAGGATCACTTTGCTGTGTCCTTCAGGACCCACTTGGATGTGTGACCCTCAACACCAGAGTTGGACGGGGTCCTTGTTTGCCTTTCAGTTCCTTTCACCATGAGGTGTCACATGATCGCGTCCTGAAGAGCCATTACAGTATTACAACCCGGGGAGATGACACAAGAAGGAAAATCCTCAGAAACTTGCATGCCAAATTCCAATTCCTATTTTCATCCCTACCCTTACCCCGACTCCTAGCCCTTCTCCTGGCCCTAGGGATTGAATTATTCCCCTGAGACATGGGACAACCCTTTGAAATACTCATGTGTCACCAATAGTCGTCTGTGGTACAGTAAACTGACATCACGGTTGTTTCCAGAAGAGTTTGCAGTGCCATCTTCAGCAGCAATAATCTCCCTTTCCTGGGCATTTGGATTATTTTTTCAGCTTTGGGCTGAAAAATGTAAAGGAAAGGAAAAGAAGATGCCTTCAACTCACGCCTAATGTTAACGTTACATTATAGACATGAGCAGATGCACGTAATGTTACAAAACTAGCGATTTTTTTTCACGTTTTTGATAAAACTGTCTCTAGAACATTAAAGTGACCTTGAAATAGCGATTTTCATATTTTATTTTCAAATACTCACATTTGTGCGTTTCTTTGGCTGCCGCTGCTGATTTCTTTGCCATTTTGCTCGTATTTTACATGAAATTGTGGGTGATATCATTCCACTCGTTTTCTAGTGTGCCCCCGGAAAATCTCTGTTTCGAGGGTCAGATAGCCCCACCACTTCCCCCTCCCCCTCAGTCTGGGTCAGAGTCAGGGCACCACTACCACTACCCTTTTCATAAAATGAAAGGTTAGGGCCAAGGGGTAATTGGAATTCACCCATGGTTCTTATAACTTCTAAAAGAGAGCGAGAGTAAAAATATCCATGCTTGGTCAGGCTTAAAGTGCTGATGACATGACCTTAAAGGTTAAATATGGAACATTTTTATAATACTGTAATACCTCCACGAGGTGTTTGGAGGGGTGCAGAACGACAAAACATTTCCTTGAAAAATTAGCCTGAAAATAATTATAAAATCAATTTTAACGGGTGCAACAATGGCTTTATGTTTACATCTACAAGCCAATACTGCCATTGCAGGTTGCCAAATACCATCTCTGTGTGGCAATAGCATGTTCAGCACAGCTAGACTCGCACTGGAAAAAATGTGGAGTCGGCAAGTCAAGCAGCTGCTTCAGAGCCCCAGAGGTATTGTTATCCATCTCAGAAAAGGAGTGTCCTGAGAAGAGCAAAACCCGGAGAAAATTTAGGTGAAGACTAAACTAGATGGACCCACATAAGTGTTTTCCACGGCATCAAAGCACAGAAATTATGACTTTTGTCCTGGATCAGTAAGATAACTCACTTGCTAACATGGCTAAGGTTAGCTGTCAGTGACAAACTCCTCTGCTATACTTGTTGGACATGGTGCAGGCTGATGGTCCCTTGTCATATGGGCAGTGAGCCTGGCAACCCAGCAGCTGGAGTTGTTTTTCTGTTGTTGTAACTATAACCTAGACACACGTGATGTTGCTGTTCTGTTCGTATTCCATATCCAACCTTTAAAGGGACTTGAGGCAGGAATTTGAAAAAAACTAAACATGAATGTCTCTTTTTTTCATACTAATGGGTGATGAAGCGCTAAATACCAAAAATAACGTTTCCACCCACGTTTCTCTCCATTGCCTTGAACAGGTTGTGTGCTGCAAAATGTGCTGCAATTCAGTGTCGGAATTTCCTGCACTGCCCTGCGGACGTGATGTCAAATGACCTACATCTGCAGTTTTGATGCAGGAAAAACACGGTCACGTTAAATAAAAACACTGTAAGCGATTGTTATGGATTATTCTGCCGTCAGAATACGATCTAGATCAACTGAAAGACACTAAAAATTGTAACTACGAAGAAAAAGCTTAGTAAACAACATTATAGTTTTCCAGCTCTGCCATGCGGACGTGACATCACATGACGCTACATCCACTGTTTTGATATAGGACGAAGCCGGTCGTGGTAAATTCAAACACTGTAAGCGATTGTTATGGATTATTCTGCCGTCAGCAAACGATCCAGATCAACTGAAAGACACTAAAAAGTGTAACTACGGAGAAAAAGGTGAGTAAACAACATTTAGCTTCAGTTTGTGCACACTCCTGCGACGGCTTGGCTCGTGGCTGCAGTTACCTGAAGCACCAGTCGCGGCAGTTGCGAGTTTCGTTTCTTAATCTTGCCTCAAGTCTCTTTAACTTCAAGTAATTTTGGAATACAGAAATACAACAAGGTAAAACAAGTAGTTCTGTGCAGTTTGAGGTCAGTCAGACTGCACAGAACTAGCTAACAGCTAGCGCGGGGCTAACTCGTGGCAAATAATTAGCCTTTAAAACATATTAGCCTCTTTTACATATAAGGACCATATCTTTTGATGTTCCTCTGTATTTTTTGAAGGGTTACAACCATCGTTGCGGGGCTTCCTGGGCTTTGTCACACCTGTCGTCAGTCAAGTTGTAACACTCTTCTACTGGTGGTGAACAAACTCAATTACATCATGATCAGTTTCAGTCAGCACAATAAAGACTAACATCTCTCTTAAATGTGAAATCAACATGATATATTCATGATCACAGAAGAAACTTCAGATAGTTGAGCAGTCGTGTAAGTTCATTAAAGTAAATTAAAAAACCTGTTATTTCTCTTTTTTCAGTGAGCATGGTCAGGGGTACAACAGCATGCATGGTTATTGCATCATTTAACTATGCATAGGTTAAATTTGTATGATTGACAATGATCTTACATGAGCACTGCCTTGCCTTTCATCAGACAACCGCCTTCATATTGCAACAGCATGACTTCTGTCTGTGGGTTTCAACACTACAACAATATGGATAAGTGTACCTAATACACATTTTCTTGTGTGACCTGGCCAGTGTGTTAGTATTTCAAAGTGCACCTTTGTAATCTCACGCTGGCTGGCTCCACGAAGAGAGTCTGGGGAACTGTTCGCCCGGTGCTCACCAAGCAGTCAGTCCCAAGATCAACCGTCATCAGAAAACTAAAGCCATTCCCGTTTGACAGGACCCTGCATGGTATCACAGCCAAATCCTCTTTTTCTCCCCTCACTTCCTCTTCATGTCTTCCCATCCTTGGTTTGATCTCCCTCTCACCAACATACACAAGCAGCCACACATATTTGTCCATCCTCTAGTTTTCCTGAAGCGCCCTCCATCACATTTCCTTTCCCCCTATGTTTGTGTCTCTATGTGACCTCTCCAACCTTCCTAACGTGCACACACTGCCACCATCGCCTGCTAGAGCTGCCCGCCATGTTGTCCATGAGCTTATTCTTTTTGACAGCTAAATATAAACACTGAACTCTGCACAAGTTCATCAGAGTTCACAATGTGCATGGACAGCAGTTAAAAGTCTAAACAGAACACTGCATGAGCTCATGGGGCAAATTTCCTTGTTTGCCAGATTTTCTCTTCAACTTGTAGGCATTTTCAGTTGGGGGGGTTAAAAATAACAATTAATCAATGCATGTTAATATTTCCCTGAACAATTTAATATGGATTCAGCAAATCCTCTGCATCGATTCACCTCCTGACCCTTGGGGGGCGCTGTGCTGTGTATGGCTAGACGACACAATAGATTATACAACAAAATGGAAACTGAACTAGCGGTAACCCCTGAGACATGGCTTTGTGAAAAGTATGATATTACATGTTTGTATGAATGATAATATGTATGATACTACATAATAGTCAGTCATGTCAGTCATTTTCTGTACCGCTTATCCAGTTCAGGGTCGCGGGGGTTGCTGAAGCCTATCCCAGCTATTAATAGGCGAGGGTACACGCTATGTAATAGTATAATACTTTAACACTTTTACCTTCCATCCAGGCTAACACTGCAGTAACTGCACTAACAACCTTAAAATCAGATCTGCCTCATGATGTGTTCATGAACTTTGTAACAGGTGACCTCCCACTAACAGCATCAGTGTTAATATGACACATGAAATATAAACTAAATCATTTAATCATCATGTGACAGCTGAATGCTGTGAAGGCACATTGCATTTCTGAAATTCATCACAGACTAATTATCAATAAATGACTGAAACATGCTGATTAAAAAAAACACTGATGACAAAAAAAGTTGTTTAAAGTCCTAATCATTCTGTTTTATCAGTGGAGTTGCTTTAAATATCCTTAAAGTTCATATCTCAAAACATGCTGGAATAAAAACCTACAGCTGATCCATTTTAAGCCACTACCGCCATGTGAACAACATTCTACATCTTCAGGAGGAAAAACTCTGGCTGCACCTTACTTGACTGACTGGTTCTTTCATCTCACTAATTAAACTAAAATAAGCCTAAAGACCTCCATAAACTGGTGTAGGTACCTAGACCAGCAGAAGTCCATTCAAACCAGCTGGCAGCCACTAACGGGACAGAGAAACTGAACCTAAAGTCGTTTTCACACATATTTGGGTCGATCCAGGCGCTGTCGCAGCAAGGAAAAGATTACAATGTTTCAATTTTCAACTAATACGGCTCCGTTTCACGGCATCCAGCAGTAGCTCTACAGACTGGAGCGTTGTGTATCCATGTCAACCGGGTGGAAGTAAATGTGTCCCCGCTGTGAAGCGTGGTTGTGTTGTAAACAAAACACACATGAACAGAGTGTGTTGAAGATGAGACACGGTTGCATGTGGAAAACAATGTCATGTACTGGAGGCGGTGGATTTCCAGACAAACCAGAGCAAAACCCAGATTGATTGTGTTGAACCGCGGAGTCCGACCATACGTAGATATTATGGGCAAACAGCCAGGTAGCGGTGAGTTGT
The DNA here is from genome assembly GCA_023101725.1 of Atherinomorus stipes. Lineage (NCBI taxonomy): Eukaryota > Metazoa > Chordata > Actinopteri > Atheriniformes > Atherinidae > Atherinomorus > Atherinomorus stipes. The sequence goes on from JALJCO010010328.1 coordinate 291,876, forward strand.
AAACATGAGCATTAACGCTCAGCCTGCTAGCCCTTATTGGTAATTTGTCCAGAGTTTGTGAACGGACTGTTGATCTGAACATTTGACATACATTAGTAGCTAGCAGCCACAAGATGATACTAAACGTTAGTTAAGGCACGCTGTAACCCAGTTATTTGTAACACTGTCAATAAGAAGGATATCCCTATAGTACAGCTGTCAACGGATACCTGTTTAGTTCAAATAGGTGGAGTATCTGGGATTTAGGTCGCGCTAAAGTTGGTGCACGTTCACACATCACTCGCACCGCATTTCAGGTTGACGCAAGCCGCTCCGAAACCACCTCGTTCAGCCGGTCCGAGAGCGGGCGAGTTAGGTCGACTACGAGCGCGAGTGGTGTGTTCACACAGATCCAGTCGCGCCGTGTTCGGTACCAAAACCCTGTTAGGTCGACCTAAATGGGTCCTGTGTGAAAACAATCTAAAACGCAGCTACTGTTCAAGCGGAAACCTCTGGTGGCCAACTGTGAAGCTACCGGGAAGAAGGAAATATTTGTCATAATATCTGCCATGTTCACCAGATAAACTAGGTAAGGGGGGGCATCCTGCCTCTATAATCGTTGAAAACACTGAAATAGAATGAAATACACGCTTTAGTTAACCTTTTGGAAGTTTATTACATCGTATCACTGTCTGCACGGGCTGGACATTTTGCTCTTGCAGGTCGGACGTGGCCCGCATGCCACTATTTGGGAATGACTGCCATACATTAACCTGTAGGTGTATGTTTTTAGGACATTGGCCATGCCTCAATTCAGGGGCTAGGTTTTTCAAAGGTTGGCATCCTACCCAATCTACGTTGGCAGGTCTTCCTCAGAAGAAGTGGCAGGATGTCGGACGGTCTACCTCCTTAGAATACCTACCTACGGTGGCGCACCGGCTTGAACAGTGGCCTTTCTGTGTGGAGTTTGCATGTTCTCCCCATGTATGCGTGGGTTCTCTCCGGGTACTCCGGCTTCCTCCCACCATCTAAAGACATGTATGTTAGGTAAACAGGTCTCCCTTGAAAAAGAGACTGCAGCCTCAATGGGACTCACCTGTATAAATGTAGGTTAAATAAAATAAACCTCTTTTTGCTGAGCAACTGTGACCAAAGCAAAATGGAGCCCCAAAATATCAGTCTTACCATTGTTCTGCTACTTTTAGAGAAATAGCGGCAGCTTTACCATTGGTGGTGGCATTTTTTGTTTCTCTGGCTGAGAGAAAATCAACTCCAGATAAATTGATTTTGCAAACTTAAAAAGATTTCAACAGTCTCATGCTAACTTTAGCTAATTTCATGGGCAATAGCAAATAAAAGACCATATTATTAACTTGAACATAATAATAAAATCATATCATAAGTAAAATTAAAATGTCCCTTAAATTTAGACACATCTGCTGTAGAATGCCCGCAATGCCAGCAATGCATCTTGGGATAGGATTAGCCACGAAGGATACATCGGACCGTCATTAAAATCTGGAGAAAATAAGGCCACATTTGTCAGCTGCATTTGGAGGAGCCTTCAAATCTGGACAACCTTGGTCACAACGCTGTGACGTAGACGGTCTTCAAATCCGGCCTTGGAAGGACGTAGCCCTCAAATTTGGACACAGTCCTTATTTGTCAGCACAGGTGCTCCTTCTTTGTAACATGGCTGCCGCCATCTCAGGCCTGGACAGTAGCTGCATAGGCAGTATTTAAAATTTATTCAAAAATTTTCTAGTTTTACTTTTATTATTGTATTTTCAGAAATAAAGTTATAATGGGTGGTATTAGAAAAATCTGAATTTCGGATGATCTCAGCAACATATGTCATCTTGGGGGTCATGGCTCAAAAAATTGAAAAAAAAATTCTTCAGAAATTTTGTAGTTTGTAGTTTTGTTGTTCTCTTGAAATGTGAAACAAGTGGTTTTTGTGTGTATTTCTGGTTACCTTCGCCAAAGAGGTAATGTTTTTGGTAGCGTTGGTTTGTCTGTCTGTTTGTCTGTCAGCAACTTTACAGAAAAAGTATTGGACGATTGCATCCAGGAATGTTTTGAAGAATTCTTGATCATTGTGGAATTGGCAATGTTAGAAAGGCTGTTGATGAGGCGTGAGTGCCCTCTTGTGGCAAAAGTGTGCAACTGCGTGACTGAGCACATGATGTCAGGATGCAGAAATGAAACTTATGAGCAGCAGTGAGCATGAGGAGAGAAGACTGTTGGACAGACTTCTAGCCAGTTGAATATGGTAAACTGTGTGCATCTGTGAAGAACTGTAAGTTACTAGTTGTATTTCTGCCTAAACAGGATGTTTATTTAGCCTTTAATGTTATTTTGCCGATTTGCTTATTCAGAAGTGTTCCTCCATTCACCATATGCCTTTTTATGCTATTAAGCTAGCTGACCTGTTACATGCGAGTTACTATAACTGTTATCCTTAAACACATATGAATGTTTAGTCCTAACTATAAGTGATTTATTAGTAATAATACCTTGAATGTGTTTATTTGCTGAACAAATGTTCCGCATGGCTTTGTATTTCTGTGTTTATAGACCACACTCACTTCCATCCAGCATTCACCGTAACTAGCCTGGAATTCCTCACCTGTAAGCCTGTTGTTTGTTGTATTACTGTGCTGTTGTGATCGACAGTGACCAGTAAAGACAGTTAACTGTACAAGCGAGTCCTGTGTGTTCTGACCGACACCCCTTAGCGAACATCAAACCTCCTTACCAATGCCTAAACTGTCTTACATGAAAATCACCCTGATAGGCCAAATATTTAGAATTTTTCCATACAACTCCATACAAATGGCCCAAATGTTTGGTAAAAAAAAAAAAAAAAAAAAATTACAAGGATCTCAACGAGTTCTATAATTTTTCGAAAGTTGATCAGGATCCAGAGAAAATTCCGGATACTATGATCCAGAACACACAAAAATAAGGGAGTTGAGCTGCTTTTTTATTGTGTGTTTTATGTTGCTGATTTTATGCTGCCGTCTTGGCCAGGCCACTCTTGAAAAAGGGGGTTTTCAATCTCAATGAGTTTTATCCCTGGTAAAATAAAGGTTACTTCAAATACAACTACTACTACTGCTAGTTAATATTATTATCATTTCATTTAATGTCAATGTCAAATGTTTTAAGCAGGGCACTGCGGAGAATTGAACCCCATCCCATTGCTGAGAGTACCATACCAGTGCCTTGTGCTTTTTTTAAATTATTTTTTTAATTTGTAATTATTTTTTTCTTAATTTTTTTAAATTTATTTTAAATTTTTTAAGACATGACAAGGCAAAGCAAAACCTGCATCTACATATTTGTTTCAACATTGCATTTGGAGTTTTAATTAAAACTTTGAAAAAGACATACATACGGTGATACAGAAAACACTTAATATAATTTTGCAATGTTGGCTTAACGCAGGAAACGAAACCTTAATAAGTCTTTTGCTTTGTGTTTTTATGTGTTTTTTATATATTTTTACTAAACAAGAAACAGTAAAGAACAACAACATCCAAAACTAATAATAATAATGATAATAATAATAACAACAACAATGCTCATAATAATTACAGTGCTAATAATAATTCTTATAATAATAATAGTATAATGCTAATGCTAATAATACTAATGATCATACTACTACTACTACTAATAATAATAATAATAAAAAAAAAGTAATAATAAAAGTTTAAACAAAGTTATTTCTTAAACTGAGAAAAAAAACTATTTACAACAAAAGTAATTACAGAAAATTACATCTGTACAGTCAGGGTCTCTGATGACATCTGGAGTCCTTTCAAAGAGAAATTTGTTTTAGTGTCTCCATGATGGCGGTACGAATGCTGCTTGTGAAGACACCGTTGCCTTGTCTGGTGAAGTGAACGCCATCTGGCAGGTAAAGTGTGTCATCGTAATATCGTAGGAGGGGATGTTCGATTATTATACCTCCGAAGCCCTCAGCAGCCTTCCTCATCCTTGCGTTCACAAACTTTCTATCATTGTTGATTCTTCCAGGTGTTCCGTATCTCCACGCTTGACGCTCATTGATACTGGAAAGCAGGATTTTCATGTGTGGAAACTCTCTATGAAGCTGCATCAGGTCTTTTTTCATGGCTGTTGTGAGTTCTGCTGCAGATGTGAGTCCCAGGTCGTTGCCTCCAGCATGGATAACTAAAATGTCTGGGGGACTCTGTTTGGAGATCTCTGAGTAAAAACGTGGAAGGACGCCGTTCCAGCGCATGCCTCCTTCACCAAACCATTCAACTTTGGCATTGAGACCAAAGTTTTCCCCAAACTTCTTAAGGGCTCCTTCTTCTCCGCGTCTGATGTAACTTGATCCAATGAGCCAGATCTTTGTGGCTGGTTTTACCTTCCTTGTAGTCTTTGCTGGTATACTTTGTGAGGACCTGCTGTCGAACTGTGATCTCAAGGCCTGCAACTTCCTGAGAGGTTTGAGTTCGGCATCTTTCACTGTGGTTCTTTGTGTTTCTGGAATTACTTTGGTGATTGTGACAGCATCATTAATGGTACTTTTTAACAGAGGTCTTTGTTCACAAGTCTTGACCCTCTTAATTGCTGTGGAGGTGTTATCAGGGCTTCTGTTGTCCAATTTCTCTTCGCCCATCCACTTTCTTTTCAGTACAAATCTCTTGTTACGACATTCATTGACAGACACTGACTGTGGTGGTTCAGGAGTGGAAGTAAATCTGCCTTTTTCACCTAACTGTGGCCTTTGGTTTAAAGTCTGGCCTTGTTCGGATGGCTGCTGGATTGGGTGGCCTTCATCAGATGACTTACAAGGTTTTGTGTTATTTTCAGGGTTGAAGAAAATTTTTGCCCTCTTTCTCTTTGGGGGGGTACTATCGGGGCTTCTGTTCTCCAATTCATCTTCATCCACCCCCTTTCTTTTCAGGACAGGTTTCCTGTTTGATGGGTGGTCTTGTTCTTGGCCTGAAGGCTCACCTGGTTCTTGGTTTGATGGATGGTCTTGGCCTGATGGCTCATCTGGTTTAGATAGTTCTTGGGATGGTTGGTCTTTCTCAGATGTCTTCTGACTAGGGTCATCTTCAGGAGCTTGCTCAAGGATGAAGACGGCATCATCCTGTTGTGAGCCTGAACTCTGTAGATCGCGGAAGTCCATGAAATCCAAGCAGGATTGGCCATATGAGTTCGACTCAAAGAGTCCCATCAGGTGCTGCATTGTGAGAAAAGGATGCTGCAACACCTGCCTGGGGGTCAGTCTTTCCTCAGGATCTGGGTGTAACATTTGTTTGATGAGATCTACAAAGCTCTCCAGGTCCGTCTGTACTGCCTTGGCATCTGACAGATACCTGGTCGGCTGGAAGTTTTTAATCTCAACCAGGGATTTTAAAGAGTCATTGACCAATGGGGTGGTCCCGTACTCTGCAGGTGTCATGAATCTCCACTGGTTTGGCGAGTTCCTCAGGAAAAATTGGCTCGTTTTGGGTCCAGCACTGAGAAGATGTTGTGGAAGCTGGCCAATAATCTCAGTGATGCTCCAGATAGCTTCGTATTCAGAGCTCGCGAGATAAATTGCAAATCCCAGAAACAGCTCGACTGCCATGCAACCCAGGGACCAAATGTCTGTGGTCTCCTTACAGGGGAGACCCAAAATGATCTCTGGGGCTCTGTAACAGAAGGACCACATGTCTGAGTCCTGCTTTACAGACATGGCCGAGCTGGAGTCTGTGAAGTTTCTGTTTAATGGATGCCAAAAATGGTCCATTATTCTGATGTTGTCAGGTGTGAGATCAGTGTGAGGAATACCTGAGTTATTTCGGGTGCTCAGAGAAGAAGCCACTTGATGTAAAATGGGCCGAATCTCTTTCAGCTGAAAGTAGAAAGTTTTTCTACTGTTCATAAATTCCCTCAAACTCCGGTCCTGCTGCTCAAACTTCTCGCACAAATCCATCTTGTAGGTCTTGAAACGTACTGCTATCAGCGCCGTTCAGTTCAGTTATATTCTGTCGACTTTCTCCAAAAATAACGGTGAAAATTCACAAATTACTTCTGGATGTCGCTTGGTTGAGGTCAGAACTGCAAATGACCGAAACATAACAGAGAGCCTATAAAGAAAGGCCTGTGGGCGCGGCTTGTATTCTAGAATTCTTTTGAAGCATCATCACAGAACTCTAGCTGTCTAGTTGTCATGGTGATGAGTATCCATGGATTTTTTGGTTTTTGAGAAATAAAAGGCCGTTTCTCAATATGCGTACTTTTGCGGACTTGCATTCTTGTGTACTTTTGAAACGTCATCAGTAGAGGTCCAAGTACTGTTCCAATTCAAAGAACGCATCAAGACAAGTACGCTCCATATTCCCGGATGTGTACTTGCTCCGCCCACTTTTCCGAGTCTGCATTGGAGATGACTTTTGTGGACTTCAGACACCTTTCTATCCCATAAGGCATTGCGGCATAACAATGGTGGAGAGAAAAGTAATTGCTATAAGTGCTGAAAATACTCATTATTTTACGTAACGTTGGTTTTATATAACTTTTCTACAACAGAGTTGTTTTACTTCAACTTCTTGGTGGTTTGATAAATTTTAAACCGTTATTAAAAGTGACTAGCGGTTTCACAAATGGGCTGAACAGTTAACGGTAGCTAACAGTAAGTAAGACGGATGCGCAGACTAGCTGTCATTAACTGCCACATTCAAGCAGGGTTATTGCTACTTATCATTTTAGTATTAGATATTTGTTATGACACAACTTCAGCGACGTCTTTGACGTAATCAAGTATGCTTCTGTTCCAAATGTGCAACGAGTGTACTTGCGTCCTTCCGTCCTCAGAAGTCTTTTACTTCCAACAAGTCCATACTAGCAAGAACACAAGTTTGTTCTTAGCGAACTTGGTATTGAGAAACGGCCAAAGTTTAAAAACTGCAATAAAAAGGCCAATGAACTTCATACTTGTTCCTTTTTATCTTTTTTTCCAAGGACTGGTATAATTCAATTTAAGATCATTTATGTTATTTAAAAAAAACAATTTTATTTATTGATTATTTACTTGTCATGTTTCTTGCTAACAAATTATTTTAACTGGAACACATAATAATAATAATGGTAATAACACCAAAAACAAAATAACAATAATAATGATAAGTCAGGATTAAACATTGAGAAGCCATGTATTATACAGTTTTAATGCAGGACGACTTGCGGAGTGGTGTTCCTCCGCAAAGTTAACTATAATACACAGTTAGAGTTGTCTAATACACTAATACCATGGTCCAACAGAGTAAACAATGATAATTTACTTCATTCACTTTATTAAACTTGCTAAACATGTTTGATTATAGGAACTATTTTATGCCGAGCGTTGCTATGGTGATAACATTCTGTGGGGGAATGATATGACAGTGATCTACCTAGGTGTGCGTATATGTACCAAAATAATGCACACCAGTTGAAATTAGAATTCTCACTGACCATAGTATAAAAAAATAATAATAGTAATAATAATAATGATAATAATACACTTACTTTACAGCAGCGGTTCCCTTACTGGGGCTGGGGACCCCCATGGGGGTTGCAGGATGATTTTAGGGGGTCGCAAGATCATTGTAAAAACAAAACACATTTATCAAGTAAATGTGGAGATTTTAGGGCTATGAGAATTAATGCATTATTCCAAAGATATTAATCTGTCAAATTAACACATTGATTTTTTTTTATAACTAAAATATTAGTAATACCATGTTAAAAATCCTGATTTGGCATTATCTCAGCGAGATTGTGAGGGACCGAGCCGAAAAATCAGAGAAGCACATGAAAATTAGGGAAAAAGTAACAAATTTATTTCCAAAAATTAAATGTTAAATCAGGGCCCATAAAAGAGGTCAACAGAACCAAACCAAACACAGGAAACTAAAGTACTAACTGACCTAACAAACTGACACACAAGGGGAATATATATACACACACTGGCTGATCAGACCATTTTGACACAAAAGGGAGACATGACTTAACTTAAACAAAACTACAACAAAAGACTAAACTAATCTGTACAATACTAAGCAGTGACCTGTGAAAGAAAACTGAAGTAATTAAACTATCCAAATATATAACTAAACTAAATAGAAACTAAAGCAAAATAGAAAATCTAAACCCTTCCTACACCTCTTCTTCAAATAAGTGGAAGAGTCCAATTAGGCCTCAGTGCCATTCAGAAGATCAACTGCAGCTGGGACTCCTTTCCTTTGGTGGCCTGGCCACGCTCATGCAGCAGCCCCAACAGGAACTGGCAACTCAAATGAAAAATGTATTAGTTTAAAGTAAAACAAGAAGTGACAAAAATGAGTCAACTAAATGTGTGCACCCAATCAGTTAACCCCCCTGCCAGATCTTATAAACAAAAGAATGAAACATGAAAAATGGTGGTTTAAAGTGTTATGTCCTTAAATAAAAAAGAATTACCAGACCATCATTGTGTGGCTCCACATGTGGCCATCACACTCCCCCTCCCTTCAGAGTCCTCGCCACCCCAGCGAGAGAGGTAGTCCGCCGTCATGTTAAGTTTACCCGGGATGTGCTCCACAGTGAAGCGGAAGGGTTGCATCGCCAGGTACCAGCGTGTGATGCGGCCGTTTGTATCCCTCATCCGCTGCAACCACTGGAGGGCTTTATGATCAGTCTGCAGAGTGAACTCCCTTCCCAGAAGGTAGTACTTCAAAGAGTCAAGGGCCCACTTAATCGCCAGGGCCTCCTTCTCCACTGTGGAATAACGCATCTCCCGTGGAAAGAGTTTACGGCTGATGAACGCCACAGGATGTTGTTCTCCTGGACCCTGGAGGAGGACAGCTCCTAGGCCCCTCTCTGAGGCATCTGTTTGCAGAGTGAAAGGTTTTTCAAAGTCCGGACAAAGAAGAACTGGGTTCTTACCCAAAGACTGCTGAATGTCCTTAAAAGCTGCCTCAGCCATCTTCGTCCACTGGACCTCCATAGGACATTTGGATCCAATCATGTCGGTGAGTGGAGCAGCCCTGGCAGAGAAGTTGGGAATGAACCGCTGATAGAATCCAGCCATCCCCAGGAAAGACCTCAGCTGCTTCCTGGTTCGAGGCAGAGGGCAGGACGCGATAGCATGCACTTTACGGACCTGCGGCTTGATGGCGCCATTTCCAATAATGAATCCCAGATATTCAGTTTCAGACTGTGCCAGAACACACTTTTCTGGGTTGACGGTCAAGCCTGCAGATTGGAGACGCCCCAGCACTTCCTCCAAATGCTTGAGATGCTCCTCCCATGAACCACTGTAGATCACAATATCATCAAGGTAAGCACATGCATAGTTGTCACATCCATTTAATACCTGATCCATGAGCCTTTGGAAAGTTGCTGGGGCACCATGCAGTCCAAATGGCAGAACGGTGAACTGGAAAAGTCCCCAAGGAGTCCGAAAGGCTGTCAACTCCCTGGACTGTTTTGACAGGGGGACTTGCCAGTAACCCTTACACAGGTCGATGGTGGTCAGGTATTTTGCTTTCCCCAGACGTTCAATCATGTCATCAATGCGTGGGGTAGGGTAGGAGTCAAACTTGGAAACAGAGTTCAGGTATCTGAAATCAATACAAAACCGGATTGTGCTGTCTTTCTTTGGGACCAAGACGACAGGATTACACCACTCACTCTTTGAGCACTCAATAATCCCCAGAGCAAGCATCAGGTCCACCTCCTTCTTCAAGGACACTAGAAGGCGCTCTGGAATCCTGTAACTCATGCGTTTTATTTGTGCATCCTCCTTCAACATTATGTTATGTTCAGTCATATTCGTCCGACCTGGATACTCCTGGAATATTTGTGGATGACATAAAGCTCTGACCTGACTCTGTTGATCAGCTGACAGATGTCCCAAATCCAAATCCATGGGTGCTGGTGAGGGCAGATACTGATCATCCACCAGCTCTTCCTCCTCCACCGGTCGAATCAGCAACACCTCTGCTTTCTGCTGGGGCCTTTCCTCCCATTCCTTGAGGAGATTCACATGCAGCACTTTGTTGGAACGCATTTTACCTGGGATGGCAACCTGGTATGTGGTGTTTCCAAGCTGTTTCACCACTTCGAATGGTCCTTGCCACTTAGCCAGAAGTTTGCTGTCACTAGATGGCAGCATAACTAAGACCTTTTGACCAGGGCTGAAAGCTCGGTGTCGTGCAGACTTATCATACCAAGTCTTCTGGTACCTCTGGGCCTCCAACATGTGCTGCTGGGCAAGTGTTGTCATCTTTTGTAGTTTCTCTCTCATCTGCACAACATAAGAGACAACATCAGCTTCCCCTCCCTCTTGCTCCTCAGTCCAGGTCTCCCTCAGCAGGGCCAGAGGCCCCCTCACCTCATGACCATATAATAGTTCGAATGGTGAGAACCCTGTAGAAGCCTGGGGAACTTCCCTGTAGGCAAAGAGCAGGTAGGGAAGCCATTGGTCCCAATCAGAACCAGCATCATTCACAAACTTACGGAGCATTTGCTTGAGTGTTTGGTTGAACCGCTCTGTTAAACCATCAGTTTGTGGATGGTAAGGAGTAGTTCGCACACCTCTGATTCCCAACAGCTGGTACACCTGTTTCAGAAGTGTGGACATGAAGTTAGTGCCCTGATCTGTTACAATCTCACAGGGAAATCCAACTCTGGAAAAAAGTTGCACCAAAGAAAGAGCCACAGCTTTTGCTTTAATAGACTTTAGTGGAAACACTTCAGGATATTTTGTTGCATAGTCAGTGATCACCAACATGTAGCGGTTACCAGCTCTGCTTCTTTCAAGTGGACCCACAATATCCATGCCAAGCCGCTGGAAAGGGATACCAATAATGGGAAGAGGTTGAAGTGGTACTCTGGAGGGTAATCTTTTGGATGTCACCTGGCACTCAGGACATGTCTTACAAAACCTGGCAACATCAGTTCTTAGGCCCGGCCAGTAAAAATGTTGCCTAATACGAGCAAGGGTCTTGTGTTTCCCCAGGTGGCCAGCCCAGGGAATGGAATGGGCCAAGACCAGTACTGTATTACGTGCTTCCTTAGGCACCACCAACTGTTTAGCTGAGCCTTGCTGGCGATAGAGGATGCCTTTTTCCCTTATATACTCTCCAGAACCAGATTCAACTGCTGTGCCATCTTGACTTTCCTCTGCTTTCTGTAACAAGTTAGCTAGGCTGGGATCATCCTGCTGCATTTGGCTCATGTTCAAAGGCATTTTAAAGTCCAGTGGAGAATCCTGAGCAACTTCACCTTCTGGTGTCACCAGTGTATGCTGGAACTTCTCTCGTCTCTTCTGTCTGCGTGATTTCCGTGACTTGCCAGGCTGTACATCAAAGTCAACATTGTAAAAGGGTAAGGCTCTTAATGCTACAGAAGGCTCTTCTGCCTGCTTGACTTGGGGCCTGGTAATAGCAATGTTGCAACTTTGAGACTCATGCAATAAATCAAACAGAACTGGTAAGTCGCTACCCAGCACCACTGGAAAAGGAAGTTTATCTGCAACTCCAACATTCAAAAGGTAGGGTTGCCCCTGCACCTCAATATAAATGTCTGCTGTGGGGTAGGATTTCTCATCTCCATGTACACAGCAAATGGGAATTGTCTCAGAGGTGCAAACAATATTAGCTGGTACAAACTGTCTTTGCACAAGAGTTTGAACACTGCCTGTGTCGACTAAGGCTTTCAAAGTTTTCCCATTAATCTTAACAGTTGTCAGTTTTACAGATTGTCCATCAGTGGATTTAAATGCACTTTTGCGGGGAACCACACACATTTGGGTAAGTTTAGCTGGATTCTTTGGACACATTGGTTTTGTATGACCCTCCTGTCCACACAAATAACAAATTGGCACTTTATTGTACTGCTTTGCTGGGTGCTGCTTTGTGGCATTTGCCGGCTGGTTATCCCTTAGGGAAGTCTTACCCCCACCTGGAACATTTTGATGGTACTGCGAGGATGTTGGTCTGCGGGTGTCTTTTGCAGCCTTCCAGGTGGAGTAACTCCATGGTTGTCCTTTTTTCCAAGCAGCAACGAACAGTTCTGCCAACTTAGCAGCTTCTGCTGCCGATGAAGGGTCATGCTCCCGGATCCATACCTGAAGCTCAGGGGATACCATGCGCAGATATTGTTCCAAGATGATAATTTCCCCAACATCTTTCACAGTTTTACCTCTTGGTTGAATCCACTTGCCATACAGCTCTTTCAGTCTTACATAGAGTTCCTTGGGAGTCTCTCCAGGCTCAACATCTGTAGAACGAAATCTCTGCCGATAGGTTTCTGGGTTAATATCATATTTCTTTAGAATAGCCTCTTTGACATCTTCATAACTATCAACATCATCCATATCCATATGTACATAGGCGCTTCTTGCTTTACCAGTTAGCAGTGGTATAAGGCGAAAAACCCAGTCTGACTTTGGCCATCTACATGATGCAGCAATCCTCTCAAAAGTAATGAGAAAATGTTCAATATCATCAGTTTCTGACAGCTTTTCAAGTCTAGGCTCTTGGAGAAAACGAGACTGACCTGATGGTTTAGCTGAGGCTGGTGGAGTTGGTTCCTCTGAGTCAAGGTTCACAAAATCATCTGTGTCCGGCCCTGCTGCACTGAGTTCTGGTGCAGGAGAAGTCCGGGCTTGCACCTCCAGCTGGAGCAGTTGAAACTGGTGATGCAATGACTTGAACCGCTGCTCCTGGCGGGCTGCGTCCTCCCTCCACCGAGCATCACGAGCTTCTTGCTGACCCATGTGAGCCCGGAGGATCCCAGCCAGGTCAGACAATGTTGGTTCCCGGATATCCCCCTCCGGTTCTGCTGCCCTTCCAGATGTTCCTGGCTCTGGATGTTCCAAATGCTCCTCCTGAGCGGCCTCCTCTTGCGGCTCCACACGAGCTCCTCTTGCAGTACGCCCTCCACGCTGCATTATCCACTTGTTAGGGGGTTTTTTCAAAAAGGATGATATAAAAAAAAAATGTGCTCTCTTACTGGCATATCCCACCACTGCCACCATGTGTGAGGGACCGAGCCGAAAAATCAGAGAAGCACATGAAAATTAGGGAAAAAGTAACAAATTTATTTCCAAAAATTAAATGTTAAATCAGGGCCCATAAAAGAGGTCAACAGAACCAAACCAAACACAGGAAACTAAAGTACTAACTGACCTAACAAACTGACACACAAGGGGAATATATATACACACACTGGCTGATCAGACCATTTTGACACAAAAGGGAGACATGACTTAACTTAAACAAAACTACAACAAAAGACTAAACTAATCTGTACAATACTAAGCAGTGACCTGTGAAAGAAAACTGAAGTAATTAAACTATCCAAATATATAACTAAACTAAATAGAAACTAAAGCAAAATAGAAAATCTAAACCCTTCCTACACCTCTTCTTCAAATAAGTGGAAGAGTCCAATTAGGCCTCAGTGCCATTCAGAAGATCAACTGCAGCTGGGACTCCTTTCCTTTGGTGGCCTGGCCATCCCTATGCAGCAGCCCCAACAGGAACTGGCAACTCAAATGAAAAATGTATTAGTTTAAAGTAAAACAAGAAGTGACAAAAATGAGTCAACTAAATGTGTGCACCCAATCAGTTAACCCCCCTGCCAGATCTTATAAACAAAAGAATGAAACATGAAAAATGGTGGTTTAAAGTGTTATGTCCTTAAATAAAAAAGAATTACCAGACCATCATTGTGTGGCTCCACATGTGGCCAT
>JALJCO010010336.1:0-224545 GCA_023101725.1 Atherinomorus stipes
AACATACGATTTGTGACTGAACACTGAACAACCTGAATTAAGTTGAAGTAAAATAAACGTAAACATGATTAAGGAATTGTTGAATTCTGAATGAAAATCAGAATAAAACCAGCAACTTTTTTCAGAATTATCATTTTTATTCGGCACTGATTGTTTACAAGATCCTTTTAAAGAGTAATTTACTTTTATTCGGAAGTGAAGAGGAATTAAAACTCATGGAAACATTGACAATAAGATACACAAGTTCAGTGCTTTCTTTTTTTCCCCCTGTCTTCTCTCTTTTTTTTCATCTTTTTTTTAAATAAAGGAAAGGTCAGTGCTTTCTAGTGTAAAACAAGTAAAGAGAGCAATGTCAAACGTGCATTTAAGGTAATCTAGAAACACAGTTCAGTAACAAGTTTGTCCACTAGAGAGCACCGATGAGTTAATTTTCATAACCTGATTTAAAGCACTGCTCAAAGGTCTTGAGCCTTTCCCAACACTACCCTAAATATCACCTAGCAAATGGGAAATAAGTCTAGATCTTTAAGTAAAAATCAGATAAAGTTCAGTGAACTTTCTTTGACAAGTTTTTTGAAGTTCAGGAACATTCTTCCGGCTTTTTGAGTAACCTCCTAAAGTTCTTCTGTGGACGTTTCTGCCCTCTGATGACATGACTCCACACTGCCTCTGTGATGCTGTCTGGGCTCTCACCATCAAACCTGTTGCCATGTGGCAAACCTCAATCTTTTCTCCCCACTTTCATCCTTAGGAACGACTTCTCAACAGCCACCTTATCATGGAGACCATTTCTGATGAAGCTTCAGGAAACAATGATGCATAAGCTAAAGGTCCTGCTGCATCTCTCAGGCTTTTGCTGGATTTCTTCCTGTTTCTCAAGGACATTATTTTCAGATACTGTTCATTTAATCTGGATAGGTTTTTTTCAGGCCTTGCACTGCTTTTAACTCTTTAGGAATCACTCGTGTAAAAACACTATGTCTCTCAAACTGTTATATTTAGCTATTTTTGTAGGTGCATCTAATAAGATGGGAATAAGGGTGCATTTCTAACGGGCTGCTTGTAAGACTACTAACAAATTAGGTTGTTTGTTGACTTGTCTGCTTCATGAAGACTTCTACTGGGTCATCTATTGATGCATACTTGGCTGTACACACATCCTAAATCACATGCTACTATAAAAGTATGTCAATATTCAGATGTGAAGTCTAACCCATAGACCGCTTTATCTGCATCATACATGCGGTGTATGGCCCTGCGGTGATATTTACTGCTGCTGATTTGCCATGACATCCATCTGTACCTGGCAGTTTTATTGCAGGAGAGCTCAGTCTGTGAGAACAGCTGCAATGGTGACGTGATGCGAATCTCTTTGTCTCGACTCTCCAATGGTGGAGCCCCGTCTCAATCCGAGAGAGAGAGAGAGCGAATCAAAGCGTCGTGTCTGGACTCTGATATTTGAAGTGTGCAGAGCTGCTCCCATCTGTGATACATGAGCTCCCTCTAGTGGCTAAATGAGGTACTTGAGCGTCTGAGTTCATATTTCCCTCCATATCCAAGATTTCTTTTGCTTTGGTCTTTATGATTTATAATAAACATCTATGATTCGATTTTGTGCATCTTAAACAGCCTCTCAGTTTAAAGTGCTTTGAATAAGTTTACACACTTGAAACAAAGAAACTGTCCCCTCAGTTTGGCCCATGGGAAGTAGAGACTGTCTACATTTGCCATTTGATTATTGTCTTTAACCAGAAACCCAAACAAGTCTACTACTGAAAGCCTTCAAAGCAGCCTCCAGCTAAAACCCCACAGAGCAGCTCATTCTTGAGGACAATTATCAGCCTGGTAGAAGTACACCACTGGCTGTGACCTCCACTGACTCACCCTGAGCTCATGTGAGCATTAAAGGACACTTAAGTTTACAGATGAGGTAAACAGGCCAAGGCCTCGTAAACCCAGAGAACCCAGACGTCCAATTTAAGGTTGTTGTGTTCTTTCTCACCACAACAAGCAATGAGAAGCAACACAATGAAATGCAGAAGGCCTCATCTACTGTATAAAGGCAGAATGAGATCTAAACCATCAGTGCAACCATGCAGTATGAGAGATTTCAGGGTAAATGAAGGCTCTCTGATGATGGCTGAGGTACTCGGCTACATGGCTGAGTTAACTAAGCAGAAGTTTGGCTCTGTAACTTCATTTACAACAGCAAAGAGGAAAAGAGCATCCTGATGTCAAAGCTCCCAGTCGGTGTTTCTAGGATACCAGCTGTTAACAATGCTAATACCTGGTCCCTTTTAATCTTAATTTTAAAGGTTTAATCTGCCTTTTTTTAAAACAAAATAATCAGTACAGTTTTTCCACAATATCTGACCAGAACTATTAATCTCCAACAATAAACACCCACAGTAATCTTTTGAAAAGCACTCCTAAAAATTTTTCTTTTCAAACAGCCTCTTCAAAAGAAAAGAATAGAAATAAACATTCAAATATGGTCACTTGTCTATTTAAAGACCAAGATGGAGAGAGCTGAATGCTGAAATTAATGCCTCAACAGTCAATCAGTGATGGTTTCATCCACTTTGCATGTACAGTCTAGGATTTTTGCAGGATATCACAAATGCAGGTGCAAACAGCAGCTGGTTAGCTGCTTCAAAGGAACTTTAATTTACACATTTTCATGATTAATAGAGGTACAGCAGCAGAAAAGAGTCTGGACAATTCTAACGCATCTGTCAATATTCATTATGAGCAGCTTTATTCTTCACCGCAGTTGAAAACCTCTTAGGGTTGGAATATACCTGCTGTGGACGCAAGCGTGCGCGTCAGTGTTCAGAATGTTTGTGTACATACAGTTGTGTGAAAAAGTGATTGCCTCCTCCTGTTAAAACATAAATTAACTGTGGTTTATCACATCTTTGGAAAGCTGAGTTCAATGTCTCTGGCCACACCCAGGCCTGATTACTGCCACACCTGTTCTCAATCAAGAAATCACTTAAAGGAATAGTTCACCCTCAGAATGATTTAACTTTATTTTCCACTTACCCTGATGGTGAGCAAGACTCTGGACCACTTTTTTAATATGTCAAATGCAGATGGAGTTCAGGGCGACTCCTCGTTTCCCCCCAATGGAGTTCGCCAGGGTCCGAGCCAAAAAGGTCCATAAAAGTCCACAAAAATTGTCAATATTCCTCCACACTGCTCGTCCCATGTAATCCAAGTGTCCTGAGTGGGTAGCGTCCAGAATTTACTTGAAACTACGCCATTTAGTATATTTTTAGAGTCTAAAAAGGAGTATTGTTTACGTCCATGAAGCGCGCACATGTGCGGTCACGAAACTACGGAAGCCTCGGCGTTCAGAGCCCTCTCTGCCGACAATGCAAGCGTAGAAGAAGAAATTCACTGTTTACATTGTGGTAAGAGCGCAAGAGCTCTAAACGAACTGGGACAAACACAGGAGGGGTTGGATATTGATCTAAAAGAAAGAAAGAAAGAAAGAAAAAGAGAACGCGCGATATCGTCTGCCGTGGCTTCCGTAGTTTCGTGAATGCGCATCGGCGTGCTTGCTGGGCATGCGATGTAGTCTTGTTTAGACTCTAAAAATATACTAAATGGCGTAGTTTCAAGTATATTCTGGACGCTACCCACTCAGGACACTTGGATTACATGGGACGAGCAGTATGGAGGAATATTGACAATTTTTTGTGGACTTTTATGGACCTTTTTGGCTCGGACCCTGGCAAACTCCATTGGGGGGAAACAAGAAGCCGCCCTTATCTCCGTCTGCATTTGACATATTAAAAAAAGTGGTCCAGAGTCTTGCTCACCATCAAGGTAAGTGGAAAATAAAGTTAAATCATTCTGAGGGTGAACTATTCCTTTAAGTAGGACCTGCCTGACGAAGTTAAATAGACCAAAAGATCCTCAAAAGCTAGACATCATGCTGTAATCCCAAAAAATTCGGAGAAAAATGAGAAACAAATTAATTGAGATTTATCAGTCTGGAAAAGGTTACAAAGCCATTTCTAAAGCTTTGGGACTCCAGCGAACCACAGTGAGAGCCATTATCCACAAATGGTGAAAACATGGAACAGTGTTGAACCTTCCCAGGAGTGGCCGACCGACCAAAATTACACAAGAGCACAGAGACGACTCATCCAAGAGGTCACAAAAGACCCCACAACAACATCCAAGAACTGCAGGCCTCACTTGCCTCATTTAAGGTCAGTGTTCATGGCTTCACCATAAGAAAGAGACTGGGGGGCAAAAATGGCCTGCATGGCAAAGTTCCAAGACCAAAACCACTGCTGAGCAAAAATAACATAAAGGCTCGTCTCAGTTTAGCCAGAAAGTATCTTGATGATCCCCAAGACTTCTGGAAAATTACTCTGTGGACTGATGAGACAAAAGTGGAACTTATTGGAAGGTGTAGGTCCCATTACATCTGGCGTAAAAGTAACATGGCATTATAGAAAAGGAACATCATACCAAAAGTAAAATATGGTGGTTTTAGTGTGATGGTCTGGGGCTGTTTTGCTGCTTCAGGACCTGGAAGACTTGCCGTGATAAATGGAACCATGAATTCTGCTGTCTACCAAAAATCCTGAAGGAGAATGTCCGGCCATCTGTTCATGACCTCAAGCTGAAGTGCACTTGGGTTCTGCAGCAGGACAATGATCCAAAACACACCAGCAAGTCCACCTCTGAATGGCTTAAGAAAAACAAAATGAAGACTTTGAAGTGGCCTAGTCCAAGTCCCCACCGGAATCCCATTGAGATGCTGTGGCACGACCTTAAAAAGGCCTCTCTACACATGAGCACCTCTAGCGTTCAAGTCAATATTGCAGCACGACACATTATTTCGCGTACTTTTAGCTCCTGTTCATTTTCTTTTCTTTTTTTGTGATGTGTTATTTTAAGTCAAACTTTTATTTTTTATCAATTATCATAGATTCAGGTGAAGGTCAAGGTCACTTTATTTATAAAGCAATCTTTCAACAACTAGTAGGAGCTTATAGTGCTGTACAGAAAAAAACAATCGGGCTCTAAAGTAATTGAACAAAGTAAAGGAGCAAAAAAAGAGCAAGAGAAGTAAAGATAAAAACACAAAACAGGGATATAGGAAGCTAAAAGAAATGGGAGGGAATGATGAGCCTTTTTTGGTACAGTTGTTTATATGTATAACTTTACTTTGGTGTATTAATACTTGACTTGTGTTCCAAAAATAAATGTGTGTGTATATTAATGTATACTAATGTACAGAGCCTTGGTTACAGGTTCCCACTAACGAAGCCTAAAGATCGAATTTCATACTCTCTTTGCCAAGTTGCTCATTATGTTTATGATAAACTTCACATGGCATGGGTTAGGAGCCTTTTTTATGCTTGAATGATTGAGAGGTCAGACTTAAGTGGCTTAACAAGCAAAAATATTTACCTGAATATAGTCAGTTACAAGGAATGGACTGAAAATGAGTATAAAAAGCAGTCAAGGTCCAAAGAGGAACTTTGAAGACCATCAGAAAACTGAAGAACTGCTGCTCAAAATCACTTTAAAAGTTTGACAAACTCCAGCTGCTCAGAAGCAAAATATGGTGAAGTGAAGGACGGCTTAAGACTGCAATGGTGTACATGCAGTTTCTTGCACGACTTCTATCAAAGTTTTGACTTCTAGCCACGATCTTAGGTCAAGCTGACGGATAGCTAAGGATCGACCAATTATCAGCTCAGCCTATATTAAGTATTTTGGCAATAATGGGTATCGACCATCACACGCTAACCTGCGCCTACAGCCCACAACTAAGCTTTATCCTTCTGCCTGCTTCACTCGTGGTCTGGTTTCATGTCTTTGCTCCACTGAATACAGCTCCTCCCATAACAGCATCTGATTGGTTAAAAGAAACCGTTATCAGTTGTTGCTTGTGCTGTTTGAACCAATCATAGGGGGCTGTGGGTGCGGCATGCTCAACACACATACAGTACATTCTCCCGCTGCGTGTGGAGGAAACAGCGTGACAAGTTACCAGACAGAAACTGCAGCGTCCTGCTGACGTACAAAACACCACAGTCCTACAACCACCAGGTTCCAGAGAAGTCAGGACACCAGCACCCCCCCCCCCCCCTCAGTAGTCTAGGCCCCTGCTGGTATCACAGTTCTGTGATAGTGAAGTGTGTGTAAAAACTAAACGAGAAGTTGAAAAGTGGCAGAGTGAGATAAAACATGTCATGATCCCAAGCATTAGAAAATCTCACTTTTTACGGCAATTTTTACATTTTTACTGTAAATGAATATCGGCTCCTAATATCGGTTATCAGCCTCCATGATCACTAATAGTCGGTTTCGGTAAAAAAAAAAAACCCATATTGGTCGATCCCTACAGAAAACACCAGAGTCCAACATGGAGGCATACAGGAAGAACCAGAGGCTCATCACTGTATAACAGTAGCTTCATTTACATGGAGCGGATTTGATCCGGTCGAACGGCAGTCAGAATAAAAATCTGATAAGCTGTGATCAAAAAAAAATTTCTCATCTGATCAAGAGTGGTGGTTTAAACCTTTTTACGATCAGATCAGCCAGAAAAAATGAGCATGTAAACACTCATTCCGATCGTTTCTGTGGTATGTTGTCATGCTCGAACCACTTGGGGGTGATGTGACGTAGCCAATTCAGGGAGAAACACGGAAGAACTGTGCAACATTTCTGTTAGAAACTTAAAGTTGTACTTCCATGGTTATTTCATTAATATTTCTGTGTTCTCCATTATTATTGAATGCATTCTGCATCGTTTCCGTTTAAAAAAACCTTCTGGGCCCAGTTGTTCAATTCTCAGTTATTTTAACCACTGGTTAACCCCTAACGGTCCGTTAAATCCTTAACCTGCCGTTAGCTAACCGACTGTTAAATATGCGTTGTTCAAAGCATAGTTAGTCATGCCGTCAGCTAACAGCACCGTCAAAGTTAACCATAGGGTTAGCACCACTGGTTAGCACCAATGTATCCCACAATTCCCCATTTTGTTTACTTCTGGTATTGCAAAAAGTAATGTTGTACGTCTGTGTCTCCTTATTGCTGTGAGGAAGACACGGGGGGCCGACTCTCACTTTATTTTCCCACCGTGAACAGAGCTGCTGTTAGCCACAACACACTCTTCCTCATCCCCCAGTCTCTCCATCCTTCCCCGTTCTCTTCACACTCCTGCATTACGATCATATTAAATCTGTCCAAGTTTATACAACTGATCGGATCACTTTTTCCAGCGTCCATGTAAACATGTCAGCTGTAATCTCTGACTGCGGGAAGATTTCAATCGGATAGATAAATTATTTGTCAACGTAAACACAGCTAGCGTTTCCCAAACCTGGGCCGAGGGCCCACCTGCTCTCTGTGTCTCAACATTACGTTGCCATTCCTCAGTCCTCACATGTTCAAACACACATTTCTGTGTGTTGTAGATGCCACTCAGGGGAAGTCTCATAAACGGGGAATAACATAGGGCCCTATAAAATCCACGATCACGAATCGCGGACGGAATCACAGAATTGAACACTAAAAATGGAATTCATTATAAATGCGGGAAAGTCAATTTACGATAATGTGTTTTTTTTTCGGGGGGGGGGGTGGTCTGAATAAAAAGGAAAGCATTAAAGCATTCACAGAACAAGAGTCAAGATAAGATAAGACTGACTTTTACTGGCTGGAGTGAATCACAGTACATGTACGATGCAGGATGGATGCTAGTTTAGCCGTTGATGGGGGTGCACTGAGAAAACTGCTAAAAGTTCATTGTGGGCCTTTAAGGTTGCATTATGCCCAACAGTGCATGAATGAAAGCACAGAAAGCAAAGAAAAACATTGGTGAGTTTGTTTTACAGGGAAAATCACTGAAAACAACAGTTTTTTTCATTTTTCTTAATTGAATTTAAATCAGTGTATTTTATCCAAATATAGATGCAGGTGTTTGCTATAGAGTGAGCAGATGCCAGACGGTTGCCATCTCCAGCTTCACCACTAGATGTCAGTAATGGTTACACAGCAATAAAAACATGTTTAACAACACTGGTTTTACTGGAGAGTCTCCATGGAACCAGATTTTTAAAACGGGGGGAGTCGTTGTGCGTGATAGCCAATGCCTTATCACTCAACATAATGACTGACTACAGGAGGAAGCAGATGGTGTTATCATACTGCACTGAACCCAGCTAATGATGCGCCGCTGTGTGAATGAGAAACAACATCGTCTCCCTTCTTATGAGATTAATAATGTGCAGATTACATGCTCTCTGATCCCGTGTGTGTGTGATTACCTGAGCTTCAAGGCACTGATTCTATTATTTTTTTTATAAAACATCACAGTATGCGGAGGAGCAGAAACAAGCAGAGCTGCACACAACTCAGCAGCATCACCCATCACTCTCAGAAAACCAAAGAAGTCAAGAAAGAACAAGAAAGAAGAGGAAGGACCTACAGGTGTGTAAGCACTCTGTGACGGTGGTGGCGTCGATCAGGTAGCCCTCACACAGGCGACATGTGATGTGGGCGTTGATGTGACACAGCTTGATCTTCCTCGTCAGCATGTCGGGGTTCTACAGAAGCAACGGGAGAAAAAGAAAAACGTTAAGATTGAAATAAATATTAAATTCAGTACCTGATGGTAAAGCAGCATCAACCGTGGTGTTGGCTGTGATGTTACATAATACAACAAAGTTTATCTGTATCGTTACATTTTATATTTATCTGAGACAAACTGTGAAAAACACTGACGCTGATGTCAGGGATCAGTGTCCTTTCATACGTTTTTGATACAGATGAATATTCTGCTGATTATCATTTAATCAAATACAGGCAAAAAAAAAACTGCATTTAAACTCAATTTTGGACAACAAAACTACTAAAATAGTTCAAGGAAAAAAAAACTGGGAAAACAAAACCACAAACACTTTTTGTGTGTCAACATTTCTGTAAACAAAGACATGACAGTTGGGTTGCGTCGTCCTCCAGCAGCAGTCATGTCTCATCTTCTTTCTTCTTGTTTTATGGTTTATTACCACACGGTTTAATCAAAATCATTTCTTGCACTCTTTCTTCCTGCAGAATTAGTTTATTTGTTGGCTTCACTTTGTTTTTCAAACTCAGTATCTTCTTTCAGAGGATTGTTCACTGGTATTAATCTCATGCTCGCAAAATTTTGAAAGTAAGCTTTAATTTTTTTTTTCTTCTTTTAATTAACTGAGCTATTCGTCTCTGGATGGTATTCACCTTTTTCGATTATTCAGTTCAAGTTATTTTCGTATTTTTGTTCAGAGAAAATGTTTCTTGTTATCTAACTTGTTTTTGTTTTTTTTTTAGTTATGAGCCAATTGTGTTGAACTAACTTCATAATTATAGTGTCCGGGATAAGACCAGCATGCACCGGGTGGGCGTATGGTTACCCAGTGCAATAGAAGCAGAAAAAAAAAATATGATTATTAGGGATGTAACGATTACCGATAAAATGATTAACCATGATAAAATTCCCAACGATTAGTAATACCATTTCAAATTTTAATTATTGTTACAACTGTGATTGATTACTGGATTTAGAAAAACTCCCAGTGATGCTGCTCATTGCCTGGAAAAAGCAGCAGCCGTACCAGTTTACAAAGTTTCATTTATGAAAATGTGGACAGTTATGGAGATTTTTCCCCCTTTAAAAAGAACAAAGTAGATGTCTAGACCCATTTCAGATATTTTTAAAGGTGCTTATTGGGTATTTAATCATATCGCAGAAACAGTGATAACTGTGATCATTTTGGTCACAAAAACCATGATATGAAATTTTCATGTTGTTACATCCCTAATGTTTGTTTGCTCAATTGCTAGCAATTGAAAATAAACCATCAAACAAACAAACTTAGAAATAATGTAGAAATAATGTGTTCATGGTGCCTCTGTGGCTCTTCTGGATTACTTTTTTTTTAATAAAAACTGAACTTGAATTAAATGAGGGTGTTTCTGAATACAGATGACCATGATTTGTAAGCAGCTGATTACTTACCTACACGTGTACAACTAACCTACTCGTGTTTGATAGATAACCCCCTTTGTCTGGTACTTATAAACATTAGAAATTTCAGTGGTGAAATGAAATTTAGGAGAGTTTCTACAAATGACGGCAGTGGCATCCCAGCACTGGTGAAATCTACAGCTTTAGTCATTCTATACGCATTATTAGTGAGTATTCAGATTTTTTTTTTTCTCTGTTTGTTTTCATTTGCATCTGTGACATGCATTTGTCTCACAGCCACAATACAGAAAAATGAAATGAAATGAAAGTTTCCTAAAAAGAAAAAAAACCTACAAGAGAAACTGCAATGTTGCATTAAATCGATCTAAATCTGTCTTCAATGCTGGATATCTCCGATTAAAGTCACCACACTTCTCTGTCCGACAGGTTTACTTTCACTGAGGCTCTGACGCCAAACAAGGACGACAGGTAATAAACCAGAACAATGCTGATCTAATTTGGAAAAGAATTTGATTTGTTTTCTTCACACTTTGTTTGCCTCATAAAAAGCATGGAGACAGCTGACAGGACGGAGGGTTTGGTGCTGGATTGGATCAGTTGGAGTGCTGCGCTGCTCTTATTAGATAATACTTTGCAACAGATTTCTTTTTGTCAGACAGTGAGTGTGAGTTTTGTCTCTCTTATCTGTCAAATCACCTCTAATGCAACCAAATGAATCAGTTTATCCACTTTATTTACCAGCAAGAAAAGAAGCTGCTCAAGTGTTTCTACATTTTGCTCCTCAGACACATTAACCAGTGTGTGACAGGCTCACACGGCAGACAGCTACAGTCATATGATGAGACGTGAAAATAGTGCTCAGTGAATAAAAGAGGACAGCTGACGTTCATAATCTAAAAAGGCTCAAAGCTGAAGCTAAATCTGCACTGAATCTGCTAGAACTCTGCACATATCTGGATTTTTTTTAAGTTGGATAAACAACAAATCTGAGCAGATCCAGCAAATGAAACCATTTCAAATAAATTCATTTACCTCAAATGAATCTTGCTCTAGTTTTGTGTTACTTATCCCTCCTTTCTGGCTGAGCTGGGTTTTAATAAAACTAAAGCTGCTTCCACACGACAACACAGGATGTTTGTAAGAGAATATGTGGACATGTTCACCACTTGCAGATTAAAAACAGTATTACTTAATGCAGACTGAATTGAGTGAAGTTGCATACACTGGAGTCATATGTTTATGTTTATGTTATAACATGTGCATGAACATGTGGACGACATGTGAGTCATTTTTCGACAACATTTTTCACATATGGATCACACTAAAATGTTCCAAAAGCACACGTTTGAACACGTGAATCACATCTATATTAACATGATCCACATGTGGATGCGGTTGGGCATCGAGAATCGAGCATTGATGAGAACTGGGACTAACTCTCCGGTTCTCCCGGAATTGTTCAAATTTTTAAATTTCGATTCCTATTTTCGATGCCCAGTCCGATGAACACCATAGAATCCGCCGGAAGCGGAACATACGCTGGCCGAGTTTCTGGTACAGCCGATTACGCTTACGCACACGGCACAACTTTGTGTCTTTTTTGCTATATTTAGTGAGTTTTCTTCTAACTTTCTATTAATAAAATCGCTAGAGACAAGTCTAGTGACACTTTCTGGTCTTATTGGAGACTTTTGAGACCAATGTGAACGAACGTTTTGTTTATTCCCTGTTCCGTGACCCATCCTCCACCTCGTAGCACACTAGAGTCTGCAGGAGCTGCATACGCAGAAGGAGATATTCATCTCCGCTCCATGAACCAGACTGAAAATATAACACAAAGCTGATCGACAGGTATTAATTCCTCTTAATGAAGAATGTGGACAGACACATTTAATTTAAAGTACTGTAACATGTAGTTGGCTCTTAATTAGAAAACAGCCAGTTTAACAATTAAACTTTTTACCAGGTCTATTCAAGTTTGGCCAGGGATATTTTTTTATTTCTTTTTCTACTTTTTTTTTTCTAAGTTAAAAAGCAATTTAATGCCTTTGGTAAGGACATAAATAGAGCTGGAGTTTAGTAATATCAATGCCCATGTCTGTTATTTAATTTAAATAACAGACATGTTATGTAAACTTTTTTTTTTTTTTACCTTGCCCCTTAAAAGAATCGGAATCGAGAATCGATAGGAACCGGAATCGAAAGAAGGGAATTGAATCGGAACCGGAATCGTTAAAATTCAAACGATGCCCAACCCTACATGTGGATCACATCTGTATCAACATGTGATCCACATGTGATCCACATGTGAGTCACACATTTTTCACATGTGGATCACACTAAAATGTTCCAAAAGCATGTTTGCACATGTGGAGCACATGTGTTTTTTCTGTAGGGGTAGTCTATTGCCAACTGTAGAGCCGGATATTAGGGCTGTAATGGTACAAAAAAAAAAAAAAAAAAAAAAAAAAAAATCACAGTTCGGTATGTACCTCGGTACACGGGTCACTGTTTGGTTTTCCTCGGTACAGCAAAAGGAGAAAAAATTAACAAATACTAGCTAACTGTCTTGTGTTATATCAAGAAGTTCACCAAACTTTTAACATCACAGCCAAGTACATACTACACACCAGACCCAGTGTTTCCCAGCATTATGTAGGCAGGGCACCGCCTTACCAGACCCAGCACCTCCTACAAAGTCAGGTTAGTTATTGTGATCTGGTTTTCTATCCAGCACAGGTCACAGAGTGGTTTCAGGTCTCATTTCCTCTAGAGAAGGTTTATATTGAGCTCTTGGATTAAAAACTAAACTGATGGTAGTTATCAGGTTTACATGACAGCATGTCATAACTGCTCTCTGAGTTTCTGTAATGGGACCACCCACAGACACGTGCAGGTCCATGGGATGAGCGCGCATGGCGTCTCAGACAGAACACGCATCTGAAAACACGTCAACCAGCTGAAACTCAGACACAGATATCAGTTTTAAACTCTACCGAGAAGATGAAGATGGAAACACTCGCATTTATTCCCTTACTTGCTGGTGCGCTGATAACGAGCACATCGCGGGAACGGGCACAGCTGATACCGCCGTTAAAATCATGTTTAATTCTGTCAGCATGCCATCTTAGATCTGAACTTTAATATTTAGCACGACTTCATGGAATGAAACGGTTTTCATCAGGGCTTATAGAATCCTTTACATTTTTCTGTCCTCTGTGTTTTTTCTTTTAAATCAGTTTGGAAACATGACATGACTGAACAGAGAGTAGCTGCTTATGATTATTTAGTTATTAACACTGGAATGCTGCAACTGGAGGGTTGCTGTTACAGAGTTTATGAATACATCATTCATCAGAGCTGACTGTAGTTACACTGGCGGTTATCAACACAGCGGCTGTCACCCTGGCGTTATCCCCCCGACCCACTGCACCCTCCCACTGTTGTGAAGCTGAGGGCCGCAGTTCTGCATTGACTTCACACTGATTTCGTTTCGTCAACTTTTATTCAGCTCCCTCTTCGTCTAAAACGAAGTGCTGACTGGAGAGTTGGCAGAGCTTCCTGTAGCTCAACAATCTCACATCCATGTTGTCACGAGTTGGAAACAGGATGGTAGAGCGCTGCGCTGGTCCGTTATGTCCAGTGGCACGCAAAAACTGAATGAAACAAGTCCTGCGCCGAACAGTTCGGTACAGGGTCAAGCCGAACCGAGGAGAGTGTGCCCAACAGTTTGACACGAATACATGTACCGTTACAGCCCTACCTGATATTGTTAAAACATTTTCCAAACACTGGAGATATTTTCGTAACCACTTGATGACAAATGCTGTAGTTCACAACACAAATACGTGTGAACCTTGTTTGTGGGTATAATTACATACGTGTTTTTGTTGCACACCACAACGATGTGTAACATTACAGCAAATCAAATCTTAAACCCCGAGTCCAAGCACCGGGACTAGTCATGTTCAAGTTCGGTACTCAGCCCTCATCGACTAACATGGGGGAACAAAATCGTTAACTCATGGCCATGTGTTACTGATGCATCAAGAACTTGCATAATTTCCGCATACTGTTGTCCAAAACGGCCATTTTCAGATTTTTAACGTAGGCCTACATAGGCGCTTTCGGACTGTAGGAACCTTTTGGAGTTCCTATAACCATTTCAGGAACCAGGCCGTTTTTTTGCGCATTCGGACATATAGGAACTAGGAACCTCGGACCTCAATTCCTATAACCTTTTTAGCTCCTACTCCGAGGCAGGGTCTTTTTGGGGTTCCATAGGAACTGAAATGCGTAGGTGTTTGAAGAACTGGCAAGCCACGCCCCTTGCGTGAGCTCCGCTTCTTCCAGCCCCCCCAAATCTAAAAAGTCTTACAGCTGTTAACCTGTTTAACCGTTTACCGAGATCGAAACAACAACTAGAACTATTACAATAGAAATGCACCAATTCATTAATAAATCGATCACAATGGTGCACGACCCGAATTGATAGCTATTTTGAAACGTCCAAAAGCAATTATTTTCATATTAATTTAATGACCAAACACAGCTGTAAAGTATAGCAGTAGAATCTGCGGCAGCAGCCTGGACACTTTAGTGGACGGACCGTCCACTAAGGTTCCTGGCACACTTCAACAAAAGGTAAACAAGGGAAAGGGAGGGAAAGCTGGTGAGTTAGCTTTTATAATAGCTTTGAATAAAAGAGATGAGAAACCTCAGTTTTTTATCAGATCTGCTGGGGCATAAATTTGTCACTGTCGCAACGATTGGGTCACACATGGTCCCTAACAAGGTCCCCCCTCATGTGCGAACGCAAACTGAAGGTGAAGGGTAGTTCTTATATCTAAACTCAGGAGACGTAGTTATAGGAACTGCGTTCTTTGAACCTCTCTGTCTGAATGCGCCTTATGTGACTAATAAAACTACCTTGATCACTCTTATTCCAAAGTTAACGCCTGTAAATGATCATAAACACTATCAATAAAAAGATAAGCATGCTTTTTGAGGATTTTTTTTTTTTTACCTCAAAGACACTGCAGCCAGATGTCCAAAATGAATTCCTCTTGCTGAAAAAAAGGCCCTTTTCAGATCGTCATTGTTGGAGCAGCATAGTTGACACAAGCCTAGAGCGCCCCTGGCGGCTGTACAAGGTAATGTTTATTCCTTGTCTCGACTAAGTCAGTATTACAGTTTTTCTCAATTGCTAAAACACTATTTTTGAAATGTCCCCTCACTTTTTCACAACTTTAAACACTCATCCCATAACTCAAACTACTTTCCGTAAACCTCTGCTTCTTGCTGCAAAAGGAAGTTATTGACCCAAAACAGCATCACCTGGTCTCAAAAAGCGACACTATTGTCAAATCATGCCCCAAGCACAGCAAAATGTAGAGCACTACAGAGCAATCAGGAAACACTAAGAGGAAAAAAGGAAAACATAGTTCTCAGAACATCATGCTGTCAAAATGTTTTTGTTTTTTTTAAATTTACATCAGGCCGAATGCATCATGTCCCAACGCAGAGAACTCATAACATTAAGTACTAGAAAAGCACTCAGAGTTCACTCAGAGGGTTCGTCCTTGGGCTGGTGAAAATTTCAGGTCAATCCGTCCAGAACTTTTTTTCGGTAAAGCTGCTGACAGACAGACAGACAGACAGATAAACAAACCAACGCTACCAAAGACATAACCTCCTTGGCGAAGGTAATAAAATGGTTAATCACAGTTGCACAGATTTCGTCTGAAATGAAGGCTCTGCTTCGGACCAGATTTTGCTCCCTTCACGTCCCCATCCTCGACCACCTCTTATGCGTACTCTTCCTCTTTGATTTCCTCTATCCATCGCAAAATCTTGACCTCTCACAGCTTCCTCAGCTGGTTTATATTGGTTCCCTCATCATCAGCCAAAGGTGAAATAAATTTTGAGTCACTGTTTTCACTTGTTGATCCCTGTGTCTTAATTATGATCAAAGTATGTAACATGCGTTTACCATTTTGCACATCAAGTGCATCACAATGCAAATGTGTTTGCAAACAGTGTCTAGTGATGTGAAACATGCTTTAGGTTTTGATCATAAGAGGACTGATTTGATACCTTGGTTTAAGCTTCTGAAAAACTGGCTTTGAGAATGAGATTTAGTGTTTTAGCAATTGAGAGAAACTGTAATTAAGAGTTTTTGAGCGTTTTCAAAAATGTGGTTCATTTGGCAGGCGAATGAGAAAAATAAACTTCAGTTTCAATAGGCCTCCAATCATGAGCTTATTCCCACTTGGTGTCATGTCCTTAGTTCTGTCATTGGCTGGTGATATAAACAGAAATCTCCACCCAGAACATCCTGACCACACAAAACAAAGCTAAAGAGCGAATTACAGGCAGGGGGAGAGAGAGTTACATTCAAACGCGCCACAGCACGCGAGTAGAGGCCCAAAGGCGCAGTTTGAGACGGATTTCCACTTGCACAAGTCGAACATTTATTTTCAGGGGGGAAGCGTCAGACTCTACCTTTAAGGAATCTAGAGCTTGGCCTGAATATTCATAAATATTACTCAAATATGCACAAGTGAAGAAAAAAACGACTTAAATGAAGTTTTTTATGAGGAAATAACACAGTAACATGCTGAAAAGCTCTTAAAAGTCCATTTTTCATGATAGGGCTCCTTTAAGTGTTGCCCTGCACTCATTTTATTTTACTATTTTCTTTTCTAATCAGACTGGCCAAAAACAGCAATAACGCACTCATAATCACAACAGGTGACACTATGTTGGGTATAAAGGCAGACATGCATGCCAGCTGGCTGAGCATCATTGTTTTCTATGATACTCCTACAGCACGCAGGGTGCTACTTCATTACTACTCCTACTTTCCCACCAACAGTTTTCTGCTGCGTTTTCATCCTCTGGTCTCATAACTTTTAATAACCCACTGAAGCACTCAAAGCAGTTTAATATTCAAATTTTAACAGAGCTATCCCATTTAATCTAACACCTACCTGAGACAGTGTCCCTAAAATAAAGGCAGAAGAATCAAGAGTTGCTGGCACTAAAGTCTCATCATTAATCTTTCTGCACAGTGAAGCAACATCAGCTGTGCCTGACGTGTACCAGCATAATCTGAAATTCAGGACAAACAGGCTACAACATGGAGCTCAGTGCTGATTCATGGTTTGAAAAATGTGCATGAGAACAATGTAGAGAGCACAAGCTTAGTTTGTCTTGTGCAACTGTATGACTAACAGTGGTTTCACTCTAAAAACAGTATCATTAATAAAATCTGGGAGCCACAGAAACTCCGTTCATCTGTGAACGCTCACCTTGTTAATCAGCCCAGAAATGTAAGTCAGTGGCTGTGAAAGGCATCTTTGTGTGGAATTAATGCTCATGCTCATGATATAAATACCTTTAACTCTATATATAGCTCCCCAACATCTATACACTCCCCTCGGTTTAGCTGTTGTCATAAATAAAAATAAGCCAGTTTTAACATTTAGTGGTGAACAGAGCCACACTGGGGAGGGCTTTTACCCTGGGTTTAGTCTTCCAGGCTACATTACAGGTCACCCTTCCTCAAACACAAGGCTCCTCTTTCTTTATCTGCACTCCTCCCTCTTCTTACACAGGACCTGGATGGAAATTAAGTTTTATCTTGAAGGATGTCTTGATTCAAACACAAATGCACTTGGAGGAGAGAGGAAGCTTAAAAAAGCAGCTAAACGCAAGGATATGCAGTTCTTTGTGGGAGTCACAGTATGCCACAGTGTGAAGTGAAAGATGAATAATGAAGGACTTTTGTGAATAAAATCAGATTAAGGCAGGAAAGTTTCACTATTTGATAGGTAATGGGTCAAACGGTCTGAGCAATCAGCCGCATGTCAGCTGGGTTTTTGTTGTTCTCAAACCAATAATAGGACAAAATGATGGAAATGGTAAAAATGGAAACAAAATTTCATTAATGCACAAAAAACAAAATTAATGGGCTTTTTGTGGTCTTCTTTGTCTATTCATAAGAGGATATAGTGTGCATATGGATGAATGAAAACACATTATAAACCAGCAATAGAGAATTTTGGCTGATTTTCATACTTCAGCACCACTCAACGAAAACCAAGTCGGCTTCCATCTTCCACACTGTCCAGTGTTTCCCCTACAATGACTCATAATCTGTTATGAGTATAATCATAAAATAATCTGTTAGTTAGTCTATAATATAGTGCTGTAATTGCTGCTGTAATTACGACAATGTTCAAGCAACCACCAAAACTTCTAAATCTTAAAAATTGTGAAATATGTTTCAGAACATGATCCCATTTTTCCAGGACTTGTCAAGCTACATTGAGAGTAAATCCTTCCTTATCAAAAACTACACGTTGGAATAGAGATAAATGCATTGTTTTTAAGAAGGGCACACAGATCAAAACAAAACTGGACCAACTGCAGGAAAAACGCGCGTCTGCTCAGAGAAAAACTCAATAAAAACGCAACTACAGATGCGTACAGAGAAAACATGCGGAGCTGAAGGGCTGGACACTCATGAACATGAGTGGACGGCAAACTAAACTCTTTTCAACACATGAGCAACGTTCTCACTCATTCCATAGCAAAAATCTGAATTTAGCATCATCTCAGACAGAGAAGCTTATTTTGGCCATATAGGTGCCTTGTCGCACGGTGAACCCAATCCACCAAAACTGCTTTATCCTCCTTATTTATGAAGATTTGACAGTTTTCACTTAATTAATTGTGATGTTCAACACTGGGATTAATTGTGAAATTAAGTAATTGTGACATCCCTGTTATACAGTCATACATTTTACAAACAAAATTGTTGACTTTTCTCCTCTCTTTGGGCTTTGAAATCTTCATAATGATGATGCAAAAACTAAAATCCAACAGGTGGTTCTTACCCCTAATACCGCCATGCGTTGACTGTGGATGTTGCAACAGCCACGTCTCTTCCTGTGGTCGTGCGGCCTGAAGTGTTAGCTGCTCATCATGGAGAGGATCTCATCAAAGCCTGTAGACAGAGACAAGGGTAAAAAAAAGAATTAAAAATATGTACAATACAGCCACAAATCTATCTAAACCTCAAAACTGTCATTCAACAAACCATCAGCTGACTCAAAGCATCTAAATATAGTTCTTGGATAAGAAATAGTTCCTAGAAACCAACTTTTACTGTAAATGACACTAAAGCATTTCAGAGGAAATCAATACCACTCTCATGACTGTATGCCACCACTTAGCTTATTAGCTTAGCTGACCATAAACAGGATAAAGAGCCGGCACACTGGCCAACACATTTAAAAAAAAACCTGTTTACTTTATATACAATTTAAGTGAGCAAACCATAATTCAAAGCACTGCAAGGGCTCTGTGCAGAAATGGCCTGTGACTGATGGGAATGCACAAGTCCCGCTCAAAACACATGGATGCTAAATGCACAAGAAAACAGAGAAAGAAAAAGAAAATTAGAAAAATTCATTTTATTAAAAGAAAAGTTATGGTCTAGTTTTGTTGTGTTTTAATTACAACAGCTTTAAATCACCTTTAATCAAAACACATTGTTTAACAATATTTTAAGGTTTAAAAAATAAAGGACTTGTTTATATCAGTAAATCAAAAGTGAAATTTAATCATATCTACATGTGGAACATCTTCGACACAGCAGCTCTAAGTTGCTGTACAGTACA
The DNA here is from genome assembly GCA_023101725.1 of Atherinomorus stipes. Lineage (NCBI taxonomy): Eukaryota > Metazoa > Chordata > Actinopteri > Atheriniformes > Atherinidae > Atherinomorus > Atherinomorus stipes. The sequence goes on from JALJCO010010336.1 coordinate 19,696, forward strand.
ACATGGCGACTTCTGAGGGATTATTTCATATCCTGTAACTGCTGCTGGTTTGGAGGCAAGTCTGACCCACCTTTGCTGCTGCTTCTCTCCTGCACTCTTTTCGTTCAAAAGGTTCACATCCCTCCTCTGCTCCCCTGGATTAACACTCCGCTGCTAAAATTCTCCAGTACTGCTGTGATCTCACATGAGCAGCTCTGCTTCTAGTTAAAATCGTGCATTTCTAGTCGTTTTGGTCGTTGCTGCTTCCCCATCTTTCTGCCTCAAGTTCAAAACCTGGTACTTGGGGACTGGCCGAGGGATTGTGTCTAGTTCTTTGCTCTTAACTTTACTTTCTACCCACAATAACCTCTTTTAAAATCGACCACTGATAAATTTCAGCTCCTAAAGGCCGATACAGATAACACACATACGTAATCGAAACCAATAAGACTTTTCAAGCTTAAAACTGGGATTTTCAGCTTCAGCACATCCAATCTTAAAGATTCCAGCTGTAAGAGGTAGCTGGTGTCTAAAATACGAAGGGAAAGCGGTTTGGAAGCAGCTCGGCGTCTCCCCTGTGAAGCAGCAGCTTTCTTTCCCTAGTTGCAATCTCTCTATAACAGTATGTTATCGGGAAAAGTCGTCATGATATCAGATTTATCAAAGTGCCGTAATAATTTCCTGTTATTGGTCCGATAATTATTGTGCACCCCTATTATTTTTTTTTATCTAATCTAGCTTCAGATGTGATTCTCACTGCATATTCGTACGAATAGCCAATATAAGTTGCATTAAGCCCTCAATTCCTCTTGTAAAGTCAAACTGAGGAAACTACATCTCTGCATCTTTTTATCTCAGGTCAATGTTTGCCTGGTTTTTGTGGTAATTAATCTATGTTGTATACTATGTACCTGCAGTAAAAAGTTATGCAAATGATACTCTTAATACATTCAAATCCCTTAATTTAACTTTAATATTGCTTATAAATTGTTTACAATTCTGAGATCTGTATTAGAGTTAGATCCTAATTTTAGCTCATGTCAGCATCCAAACACCAGGGGGCAGGATGTTAATTACACATAAAAGGTGTGTGTGGGGGGTTACTTTTGGTTTTGTTTTACTGAACACATAAAGAGAAAAAGCACTGAAAGTCAAATGCAGCGGAGTGAAGGACTCAGAGGACCCTGCACCTCCCACATCGTTTGATTGACGAGACAAACACAGCAGTGATGAAGGATTGTTGAGAAGGAACACACAAGAAGAGGATCTCAAGTAACAGAGCTTAGAAACACAAGTCTGACTTGGCAGAGCATGCCTTCGAATCATCCCCGTCCTCCAAAGCGAGCCGCAGATGTTTGGGCTGCAGTGACTAGTCCTGGCATCATTTGTGTGATTCATTGCTTAATGGTGGGAGTCAGCTTCCCCAGTCACGATGAGAGAGCCACTACGAGGCGAGCACCCTCCTTCACCCACATTTTTAAAACGCTGTCTTTAAAGTCTCCAGTCACGACGGCGAGTGCCAGGATGTCTCTTGTCGGCTCATCAGACCATGAAATTATCCCGGTTAGTGGACAGAGATGAAATGCTGAGAGGGTTGCTGAGGACACGCGCTGTACTGCTGCCCGTGAGAGAGCCTTCACGCATGGATGCGCTTCACACAGATGTTACTATAACATCCTGCCGTCTCCTCTGTGATGTCATGCTTTATATTTGTGTGTCCACGGGGTTAAGCCGAGGCCACAATAATTACATAATGCTCAGTATGAGAGCATAAATAATCCCAAATGCTGAGGCAGGTATCACACAGGACATGCTGGCTGCAGATCTGAACGAGGTCAATGTGTCAAATGAGGAGTGAAAATGTAGAGAAAGTTCTTCAACCCTGTTAAACAGTCATCATCCACACGTCTAAAATACCTGCACACACTGCACTGTTCAAAGCTTCAATCATCCCTCATTACTCTTATATTGCCAAGAAAATAGGAAACAAGTGCACTGACTCCTAGTGAGCTTTGCCACTGGTCTAACTGTGTCCGGTGTCCTACTCTGTACCTCAGATTAACGCTCGGGACACACTGCAAGCGGAAGCGCAGCATCGCCGATCTTCTCGTTGACACCACATCGGACGCTCACAGTTGGCAGGCAGCCCTGCTTCTCTGCTGCACTTCTACAGCTGATAATTCCACGATGGCTACATCTCCTGTTCTGCTTTCATACTATTAACAAGCAGAAAACCAACATTTCTACATGTGAATCCTTCCACTTGCATTTTCAAAAAAGATGATGACATGATTGACATATGATTAGATCTATTAAAAAGATCAATTTAAAAATTTATCTGTGTTTTTTACTTTGTGAAAATGGTTTTTATTTTAATAGATTTTTTTCGTGTTCCTGCTTGGCTTAAATTCGGCCGCTGCTCGCACAGAAAATAGAAAAGAAGCCGAAACGATTGCTCTACGGCACGGTGAAGAACTTTTCTATTTTATGGACGTTGGCGGCCTTTTTGTTCTGTTGTCTGTCAAGCGGATCCCTGATTGCTTCAATAAAAATGAGGTTCATCCTCCATCAGAACTCTTGCCTCTGATTTTCAGTCTAGTTCTCGTGTCGTGTGGCATACCACAGCCTTTTCTGCCCGTTTCCGTTTATTAAAATAATTTCTGATGAGGCTTCGACCAACAGTGGATGGAGGATGCAACTCCTTGGCTGAGTGTGCCAGACTCCACCTGCAGATCACTGACCTGCCTGACAGGAAGCAGCGCATAAAGCTGGGAAAAGTTGCTCCTGAATCTAGGACCATCAGCACCTGATCCCCACAAGGCTGCGTTCCTCCTCCTCTGCTTGCTGTATACAAACAGCTGCTCTTCCAGTCACCAGTCGGTCAAGCCTGAAGTTTGTGAACAACTCCACTCTCATTGGGCTCATCTCTGACTAGAGTAAGTCTGCCTACAGGTGTGAGATTGAACATCTGGTGGCATGGTGTGACCAAAACACCCTGGAAATCAGCACTGTTAAAACAGTGGTTGTGGAGTTGAGGAAGAGCGCAGGCCCACCCACCTCCATCATCCTGTGCGACTCGACACAGTGGGATCCTTTCATTCTCTGCAACCATCATCACTCAGGATGTCAAGTGGGAGCTGAACATCAGCACTCTCTTAAAAAAGCCCAACAGAGGAGGACGCACTTTCAGCAGCAGCGGAGGAAATTTAACCTGCCAAAGTCAATGAAAGTAAACTTCTACACCTCCATCGCTGAGTCATCCCTCATCTCCTCCATCACTGTCCGGTAGGCTGCTGCCACAACTCAGGGAAGAAGTAGACTAAAGCGAGTCAATCGGTCTGCCGAGAAGGTGATTGGCTGCAATCTGCCCCCCTGTAGGACTCGTATGTTTCCAGGACACTGAGCCTGGTAAGAAAGAATACAGCTGATCCCCCTCAACCCGGTCAGAGGGCCACTCTGGCAGGAGGCTGCGGGCCACCAGAACAGCTTCTTTCCTCATCAGCAAGGCAAAAGCCCCCCCCCCCCCCCCCACCCACAGTCTGTGCCCTGCAGCAGAAGCATTACATGTTGCATTGACATAAATGTACGAATACAGGTTACATTAACGCTCACTGCTTCCTGACATACTGTGGACACTGCAGTCTGCATACGTGCTCGGAGTGGGTATGGGCAAAGACTTCATAGGTACTACAGCAACACACCAGATACCTGCCTGAAATGTGGAAATAACGATTCCTTAATACATTCCTTTTGGGAATGTACCAAAATTCAGAAGATTTGGTATGATGTCAAAAATTGGCTCTCAAAGGTACTTAAAATGAAATTAGACTTTGATCCATTAATTTGTATCTTCCATGATCTATCCAACAATACCACTATAAGATATCGTGGTGGTTGGATCATTTGGTTTTCTTCAGTAGTTTAAAAAAAGACTCATTAAAAAGCTGGAAACCAACTAAACCGCCAACACTAAAACAATGGGGGAAAAAAGTAGAAGTTGCGGTACGGCTTGGACAATTTAGAGGACACTAAAAGTATCCGGGCGGCACTTCCAGTGAAATAGAAACATTAACATAACTATTATCTCATGTTAACAGTGCAACTGTTCAGCTGGGGGGGTGATCTGTTACATGATACAAATGAAAGCAATGAGTGAAAGTTGGTAAGCAGCTTTTATTGTAGCTCAGTATAAATGAACTTAACAACCTCAGTAGGCCTGAGCCCCGAAAGGGGGTGCGAAGGCCTATTGCAATTGTTTTTGCATTTGATCTGCTGGGACACACATTTGTAAAAACTGCTAATAATGATTTTGGTTAAAAGAAGTCGTCATTCTCTTTAAAGGCAAGTTATGTTTTTCTTTAAAATTCCACCCATTTACAATGTTTGTAAAACTATTATACTATTTTATACCTACACTATACACCTAAGCCGAGATGCGTCATGTTTTATCTTTATAGTGCAAGAACACTTTGTTAGTCTGTTGGCATTTTTCACAAATGCAGCTCAGAAAATTAAGAGTCAATTTGCAACAAGCTGCTGGTTCAAACAAATGGCTGAATATTTCAAATGTGTTCATTGCCAAATTGCCCGTTATGTCGAGATGCAAATAGAAACAAATGCACAAGGAATGGGTAGAAAATGGATGAAAAAAGCAGCAAATGTCCACAGAAAATCTTTGAAAAACCTTCAAAAGGTCTACAATTTCAAAGCACTGTATTTTCCGGTCTATAAGTCACACTTCTTTTCATAGTTTGGCAGCTTGTGCAACTTATAGTCCAGTGCTACTTATATATCAAGATATATACAATTTAACATATTTTTCAGTATCAATTCATATTGACTGACATGAGCCAAGGAGTAAATAGTAATGTCAAAAGAGGGGGCTCTAGGCTTGTGACAACTATATTCTGCTCCAATGGCAAAAATTCCAAAATAGCCTTATCTCAGTGAGATGAGTTCGTTTGCTCTGTCTGTACTGCCCGTGTGGTGGAACAAATCCTCAAAAAACATGTTTATCCTTCTTAGTTATGATGTTTATGATCATTTACAAGCATTACCTTTGGACTGATTGGGTACATTTTAGATATGAAAAAAAAAAAAAAAAAATCAGAAAATCACCCTATAAATAAATACGACTTATAGTCCAGTGTGACTTATGTGTTTTTTCCTGTTTGTGATGCATTTTTTGACTGATGCTACTTATACACAGGAGCGACTTATAGTCCTGAAAATACGGTATACAAGAAAATCTGACTTTGTGGAAGCAAAACACAGAGAAATGAAGAGCTTTTGCAGAGCACTCCAAGTGATTGTTAAGCAGATGTAAAGATAACAGCTAGTTTTAGCAACATAAAAAAAAAGTCTCACAAGGTTTTGGATGGAGAAAGGAGAAATGTAATGATTTTAACACACAAGCCAGAGGCTTTTTCTATATGGGCCCGAGCTTATGCACAGGGATGTAAAAAGCAAACCTTTCAGAGCAGATCAGCGCAGTGATTTAGTTCATCCAGAGAAAATGATCAACAAATTGTGCAGCCTCTCAAATTCAGAAGCTTTTTGACTCTTTATATACTTGAACCATCAAGGCCATGCATTATTGCTACACATAAATCACAGAAAAAAAAGCCGCTATGACTCACAGCAAGAAAAAATCCTGCAAATCATTCTTCACTTCTTTACATTTTTACCTGTCTGTAACCAACAAGAGCTGCATTTCTGGTTTTGAAAAAAGTGGCAACGATCTGCTATTAATATTCATATCTAAGAGGCTTTTTGCTGAAAAGATGTGTAAAAGTGGCTTAATGACTGCTCCTTTTCTATGAACCATAATCAAAGTAAATTCTGCAGCTCAACTATTTACATTCAACTGCCATTGCACAGAAACTGCATTATAGGTGTAAGATATTAAGTAAAACATGACAGTGATTCTTGCTACTGTTGTGTGGATCTGTTCCCACTCTGGTGACTTTATTTGTCATGCTGTAGTGATTCAGAATGAGTTCATTATCATGCAGCATCCCACTGAAACCTGTCCAGCAAATACTGTTTGCCACAATCAACTCATTCACAACAGCAGTTCGTTCTGAAACCAGTTGCTCTGGTTTTATCAACCACAAAAAAGATCAGCGCGATCACAGCTACGGTGTAGTGTTTCACAGTGAGCCAACAGATCAAAATGGCTATGTGCTGCTCATTTTAATTTATTGTAAAAATGTCTGGATGCTTATAATAATAATAATAATAATAATAATAATAGTACACACAAAAAATAGACAGTATGCTAATACTAATATTTATCCCAGGATGCAACTCTTCAAATGTGGTTTTATTTATTTATTTATTTTTTAATTTAACTTGATGTGCTTGGTGATACCACCCACCAACTTTCACCTTTTTAAGCCCAAAGAAGACAAAGTAATCTCTTACAAAGGTTATGCGCTTCTTAAAGGAGCTGTATCATGGTTTTCACACATTCTAAGTCAACTGCAGGCATATTTAAGATAAATATGTTCCTCTCACCACTATAGAAACTAATCTGGTGTTAAACATAAGTTTTTTATGTGTCTAATTTCCAATACGGAAGTAAAAACGGCTGCCTGCAGTGAACCACAGAGGCTTTCAACCAAACAATGTTTGTACACCCATTTCACGACGTTGGCCCGAAACAGTCACAGATTCTGAAGGATCACAGATTTTGGTGTAACACTGGCCTCGTAATCGAACCCCTTCTAATGAGTCGGCGTGGGAGTTTATCGTACAACAAATAAACTCCCACGCCGAATGCAACCACATTGGCCAATATCCGATATCAGCCGATATCCGATGTCAGCAGATTTAAATCAGCCAGGATATTAAAAAATGAACATGGACATGTACACAGGATCTGGACTGTCCAACTGTAGTCCAACTTAAATTCTTATAATGGACAAAATATGATTCAAGACTACACCAGTTGAATCTATTGTAAAGTGTCTCCACACATTACTCTTCCCCTCTGCCTGGGAGTGAATATATATACACATTTAGTATATTTTGGTAATCAGATTTCAATACTGTAGATGACCATTTCAAAATAAAACAAGTGGCTGCAACAGCTTAAAGTGATTACACACAGGCTAATGGGAGGTGGTTTGTAACTGATACATTTTTTAGACTCATTCACAAAAAGTTTTTCTCTCTTTTGGCCGTGCATAGGTAGGCTACATCCCTGTAGGACTGTGTAGGGTGGAGTCACATGAACCACACATGCACTGACACCTTCAGAAGCTCAGTATCTGTCGGCTACTCTGCTATCTGTTGTGCACGTGAACAGCACATGCAGAGATGGAGCCCTCAGCATGAACTGACTCACCAAGGAAGTCTGAACTAAACCACGGCGCACACGAACTTGTTGTGAATCGGCTATAAGGCTTTACAGGTATCATAAACTTCATTGATAAGGATGATTGTGTTTTAGTTAGGGATGGGTACCGAAATCGGTACTTTTACTGGTACCTACCGAACTCCGTCGGTACTACCAGGTACTGATTCACGTAAAATCAAACGGTACCATGTTTCGGTACCTAAATGCATCCTTTTTAATGTGAGGTAGTGGAAGAGTTTGTGATTTCTGTGCCGCACGTAAACGTTGCATCGCAGCATGACATCAGCAGCAGGGGCCGCGTGTTCAGTCAGAAGCTTTCCTGCTTCACTTCTCTAAAACATCAAGTTCGCTGCATTATTTGTGATGCCAGCGGCGGGAACACGTCTGATCTGAGGAAGCAGCAGATTTAACACAATATTCTTTTCAAAGCTCCCGACGCGTCGTCCCGCAGAAAAAAAGAGGGAGAAGTCGGTCAGCGCCTCGGCGGCTGAACAGATGTAATCGGGGGCAGATAATAACCAGCAGGTTCACAAACTGCCGTTCAACAACTTACGATGTGAATATTTACTGAGTTCAGCATTAACCAAGACAGTAAACCAGTTCTGGAGCGAAGCGCATGTCACGTCTCTCCCTCCCTCCCTCTGGCGCATCCCACATCTTTATTAAACTCTTCATCATGGCGGAGTTTCCGCACGCGAGTGCACCAGCCACCATGCTGCCATCTGATAAGAGTCTGCGTCTCTGAAACAGCTTGTATGGTTTAACCAGCACGGCAGAAACTGTCTGCATCACGTTAGTAACCTGATCCCTGCAGCAGGATTACAGCCTCCAGACCTGCGCAAAACGCCGCCACAGGATCAGTTTAGTGTCGGAGAATATTCCGTCTTTTTTCTCATTAAATTATTCTGTCATTATCATTATTCCATCGGGAACAAACTCCCAGAAAGTCTCAGATCAGCTGAAACACCTGTTCTCAGCTGCATTCACATAGATTTTACTCTAAAGTTCAAATCTGCACGTCTCTATTCTTTCTTTTTAATCTTAAATATTTTTAATGTTTATCATTTTAAAATCATACTTCTACTTTTTTGTTCTTAATCATTTTCTCTTTTACACCCCGCTGCAATGCTTATGGTTTATCTAAAGCACTTTGAATTTTCCTGTAGGCTACATGAAATGTGCTGTATAAAAAACTTGCCTTGCCATTAAGTTTCCCTGTTACCAGACGCTCTGACATCATAGAGAAACAGCTGGATTTTGCTTTAATATATTATTAAAAAATTCTATGTTGAGAATGAGAAATAAATAAATTGCCATATAAACACACATAAAAGTACCGAAAACTGGTACCGTTTGGTACCGGTACCGATTCGCAGGTACCGAAAGTTGGTACCGTATCGATTCAAATGTGAAAGGTACCCATCCCTAGTTTTAGTGGATTCGGTTCACAAATCAAACTTAGTAAAATCCAAAAATCAACTATTCTACAGGAGAAAATGCAAAATACAGATTTTTAAAATATGGCATGAGTGATAGTTTAGTTGTTTAGATAATTAACAAGTAAATAGGCTTTCCACTCCCATCACTCCCATCAACAAACTGAAGTGCTCCTCTAAGTTCTAAATTTGCCGTTCGTATCATTCATTTACACATCGAGCGGGGCGGCTCGGTGAAGGCTGCCATGTCGTATCGCCATGTTTTTGCGTTCAGGAGAAGCGTGACAGTAGGAAAACAGAAACTCACCGGAGTTTTCAGCTCAGTTCGAGGTAATGCCTTTGAAAAGTCACCGCGCTGCAGTGGGGAGAAACCAGCGTCTCGCTGATGCTGGGTTCACGTGCAGTCGGGCAGACGGCCGTTGGTAACAAACCAGATGTCATTTTAATCAATGAAGCCGAGCGAAAGACGGTAAAACATGGGTCAGGGAAAACAATACGACATCGCCATGACAACAAATCAGATGAGGACTGATGTCACTGAAACTGACGGACCACGTCTTCACATAGAGGCTGGTGATAACTTTACATGCAGCGGATGTCGTCGGTCTGCCCGGTTTCACGCGAATGCAGCATGAAAAGTACGAGGGAGCTGCTCGCGATTACACAGTGTCCCTTTAAACTGTTGCAGCACAAGTGTTTGTCTCCGTGTCTCCATCAGAGACTGTAAATAACAGGACTCCAGACCGCGGAGACCTCCAGTATCGAGCGCTTTGGCTGCCGCGTGCTCCTCGCGTGCTCCAGCAGGTATGTACAAAATCGCTCCTGACGCTGACGCATGCGTCCACAGCAAATATATTCCAGCCTACTGTAGCGATACCGGACTACTTGAGCTAAAGCTCAAGTAGTAGTTGTTCATTCTCACGTCGAGGTTCTTCTGAGGAAACAGTCACTCGATTAGTTTGACTACTAATATGACATCATCAGATGTGAGCCCCAACTTTTGAAGCAGCATTACTGCCTTCATTTGCACTGTGACTGTAAATAATTTCAGTTATGACTATTTAAGTTGGGCTGTTATTTGTGCCACTGGCTCAAATTATTTAGTTTTTCCTGATTAAACCTGAATGCTCATTAGAGGTTATTGATGTTTAACCTTTTCATCTCAGTTCAGGACAAAAAATGGAAACAAAAATCCTTTTTATGATAGTCAGTAAACGATATAAATACAGGTAAACGAGCTATTTTAATAGATATATTTACTTCTTCACATGATCGGATCGGTGATCGTTTTTTTAAAACTCTCTGATCGGTGATCGGCCCAAAAAATCCTGATCGTGTAAAGCCTACAAGTAAACTTCACAAAGTAATCTTCCTGCCCACTGATTTTGACATCCCTTATATTATTACTATTTAACTTGTTTTATAACAATTTGGCAACCCCCTTAAATTACAGTGGGACCCCCAGTTTGGAGTGAAGGCTAACATACACAAAGTGTGTTGGTGCGGTTCATCTACTGTAGAAACATACAATCCTAAATAAATAAAAAAGAACAGCACTACCTGTTTCATGGTAAAAAGCTGCTTTACACTGCTTTTTGAAAACCTGATTATGAATGCTGCACTGAATTTCCATTTTTGATCCCCAGGAAAATCTTTAAAAAGGACCAAATCATGTCAACTGTAGGTCTAAAACCTGCTCATGAATACAAACAAGTTTTAAGATTGACAACATTTGCAGTCAATCATTTGCTGAACAACTGCCTCAGTAGCTGTTAAGTACACAGAGGCAGACACACACTCTTGCATCACAAAGAGCCCCTGTTGGCCTGCCCACAGGCACTGGAGTGTTTGGATTCAGTATAAATTGGCTGCCAGCTGGAGCGACGGCTAGTGAAGGGCTGCATCAGTGGACGGAACCAAGCGGAGAGGCCTCTGCTTGTTGTGGAAGCTTTGGCTTCATCTCAAAACACACAAAAGTGGCCAACACACACAAACGTAGACACAGAACAACATCAACAGTAAGCACACAAAAAAGGAAAGGCACTCTTGCCTGCATATTCACTCGCAGACACACGCAGCCACCGTCTCTCACACACAGTTATTGTCCTCTCTTAATTCTGTTTGATGGACCTCAATCCCCCGGCCAGGATTTGGTGCCTGGGGAAATCAGTCAGACAATAGAGGCGATCCAAAGAGAAGCGGACCGCAGGAGGCCGGACGCGCTGCCAAGCAGCAACACTCGAATAATTGAGCTTTGAGTTGAGGTTGTGATGGCCAGCAGTGGAGTTATTGACGCTAATGTGTAATAATTTGTCTCACAGGCTGGAAAAAACTATGGAAAAGGAGGCTAAAACAGAAACTGCTGGTTCTGAGACGATCATAAATGCCTACTTAAACACAGTTTTAAAAAAAAGATGTGTTTCTACATGTGAGGAGCAGTGCAAGACATAAAACGTAACACAGACAGAGATCTGCTCAGCAAGAATAAGCCACTTCTCTTTTTATCCCAAAGCTCAAGAGTGGATTAGAGTGAGCAATGAGACATGGGGGATGAGCACAGAAAGTTTGTTATGTCAGCAAGGGTTTCCCAGAGACGCTGTGCAAGAGAGGACCATATTATCAAGTCTGATCACACAGAGAAGATGGGCCTTAAACGACAAGTCAACAGCTTTCACTTTATTTCTACAAGTCCATCAAACAGCCAAAAGTGAAGTGCAACTTTTGTTGTTCTTGAATCTTAAGAATGTGTTCTTGCAAAGTCACCATGAGTATCTGCGCTGTGATGGGACTGTGGAAGACATGCGTGCTTTGTCAGAGTTGCTTTGTCCTTTAAACCAGGGCAGATGGTGTGATTTTCTTTAACCACGTGTATAAGTGAAGCTCTGCAGAGGAATACGGGGGCGTTTTCCATTTAGACGACGTACAGCTCTCTGCAGTTGGAAACATGTGCTTGCAAGGAATAAAAATTCAAACTTGCATATTTTTACAGGATTCTCTTTACACGTTCTGATTTTAGAGGTGAGAAATGGTTTTGTGTATTACAGCTGATATGATACATGTTAACTGTGAATTTCACAAAGCCAAAAGACAAGTGCAGTAAAAATCCATGTAAGACTACTGGTCAGCTCTATATGTCTAACATCTGTCATGCACACTAGCTTTGGGACTTCAACCCACATCATTCACAAACCATGCTGTTAAACTAAAGAGAGGCTACTTAATTTGGTCCCACGAGGGCCACGGTCCTGCCGTTTTCAATGTCTTCCTCCTCTAACACATCATTAGAATCACTAAATGGGTTTATTATCCAGCTCTTCTCAGTTTTCACACACAGGTGATACTGTGAAGGGAGCAATGGTCCTGCTGGATGGACAGACAGGGAGACAAAAAAGGCCTTCTATTAGAAAATTTCAAAGACTACAGTCTCACAGGTTTTCTCAAATGAGGTAGACTTAAACAATCTGGGTTCTCGCTGTAGGGGTCGATAACTCTGTGCAGTCTCATGGTTGTTTTCTGAAACGTATTGAGCATGAAACCCTCGTCACCACGTTGTGACGCATATAGAAAGCGCCACCATTACTCAAGGCCTTTCCAGTCCTTTTGCCATACCCCACCCCAGTCTTTGCCTCTAACTGTTCCAGACTTTCAAATCGTGCAGCCGACCTCTTTCAACAGCTCCGTTCAGACAACTGCTCCGAATTTTTGGCATGGTCACATTGCGCATAAAATATGGATCTAATCTTTGTTCTGGACTCGAGGAACAATTTAATCCTGTCAAGAATGTCCATGGGGCCTTGTTATAGGCTGTTCAAACCTTCAGGGGCTGAGCATGCAGTGGCCATCCTAACAGCAGACTGGGATCCTGAAACAACCCAAAGCCGTTTTCAGACTTGCATTGTGGAACATAAGAGGTAAAGTTCATCCGCTCTTTAAACAGACTCGTCTTTTCAAACACGCCGCTTCGTTGCAGACTTATCGCGTCCCGAGTGCTTTCAGACATCAGGAAATGTTGCAGAAAAGTCAGCACAGCCCCACTCTCCCTTCAACTCTGTCCGGAACATTTCCTTGTGCATTCAGCCAAAACGACGTGCCGCAACATTTCTGCTGTTATGACATGGGGTCCAGCCGGTACCTGTCCGCTACACCTCTGGGGTAAAAGAGCGAATCGCATGTCTGAATGCAGTTATAAAGGACAGAGTCCGCAATATTACCGCTTTCCAGTGCAAGTCTGAAAGGGGCTCAAATCTCTTCATCTCAACCCCCGAAAACATAACTTTCAAACTTTTCAGGCAGAAATCAACTAAAAGTATCAACTAACAGAATGCTGGGGGCAAAACATAAACCAATATGAGGCTACGGTCACATGGCGATGATTAGAAGAGAAGACGCAAAAGTGGCGTCTTGTCTTCATCTTTTCATGAAAAAATCTGCGTGCATACGAGGACACAAGAGTGTGTGGAATTTGGTTGGATATGCACGCCAGGCCGTTAGTGGTGCTGTGATGGAACTCCATGTCCGCGCGCATATGTAAAATCCACCTTAGATCCGCTGAGTTTACGTATTTACGTACATTACATATATTGCTGTTTTTCCTGTTTGTGTGTGACGTCAACGCACAAGCGACGCGAGCATGGCGTGAGCAGGTCCACCATCATTTTTGCATTTTGGACCATGCAGACGAGAACACAACACAGTTGGGTCTTCAGGAATTCCACTTTGGAATGACTCTTCAGATTTTTGCTTCTTCAACCCAGAATAACGCTGTTGCTGTGTAAACGAAGGGCACTTCCGATGAAATATTTTGCCATTTTTACCCGGAATCGTCCTCGTGTGAATGGCCGCTTAGTGACCACGATCTAAATATTAGCAACATGATTATACAACTATGCACACACACCCTTGGGTCAAATGTAACATGCCAGCCATCAGAATGAGGAGGAAAGGAGATTAAGTATCTTTGAAGGTGGCATGTTGGTCTGAGTATTTCAGAAACTGCTGATCTACTGGGATTTTCACTCAGTCATCTCTAGGGTTTATGGGTTTTGTGGAACATCATGGATGTGCAGCCGACAAATCTGCAGCAACTGTGTAATGACATCATGTCAATATGGAGCAAAACCTCAGAAATGTTCCCAACACTTGTTGAATCTAAAAAGAATGGCAACTCTGAAAGAAAAAGGGGTCCAATTTCCTAATGTGCCTCATGTGCCTTATGAAGAGGAGAGTGAGTGTAGATTAATTTAGGTCGTATTAACCATGTAAATGTGGGATATGTAACACTTCTTTCCATGTGTTGGTGATTCAACACCGCTGCTCTGTTAATCTCATGATAACAGCAGAGCCTGGATTAATCACACCTACCAGACATTAACTGCAAAAACGGATAACTCTACTGAACTTAACTGCTTTGTGGTCCACTAGTTTGAGCCTTACTGTAGATAAGGTTTTGACAAACTGTCCTAAATCGCTCAATCCTTGACATCCAGAAAAAAAGAGACAGAAAAATCAACATCAGTGTCAGCCCTGGATGATTGCTGGCGCTACACCATGCTGATCTAAAGAAAGTCAACTTTAACAGCCAATAAAAAGACTCAACACTGACTCCAAGTAGATGGGACAGAACCAGAACATGCAAAGCAGCTGTAAATATTTCTTCTGTTCATAGAGAATATACTCAATAAAACCATTAACCATTAAGACAGCTCAGCTTTTCCTCAACAGGCTTCTGGAAGTGCTGTGAGAAATCAGGATTATCTCTGAGCACTGAAAAGGCAAGTAAACAGAAAAACCCATTGTGTAGCATATGACTGATATCAGTAGGTAAAAAGTAGCTTGAAAAGATAAATGAACCTGAACTGACTGTATAATTGACCCGTAGACAGCCATTTGCGTTGAGTAGATTAAATGAAAGGCTGTCAAAAGACGCAGTGTTTTCTCACTAAAATATCAGAAACCTGATTTCCTTCCTCAAGTAGCGACAGCAAAAGAAAAAAAACAACAACTTTTGTGCAACCTTGGCTGCATGTTGTCGAGATGAAAAGAAGACATCACACAGATAATCATCCTCAATACCACCAGCTGCAACACCACTTTATCTCAAAGGTGCATCAGCACCGTGTGTTAACGCTAAAACTGGACGATAATATTAAAAGACAGGAGCTTTTAACAGCCTCATCTTCTGTTTACAACCACATGAACAGGGTGCACATTTTGCAGCTTGCAGAACAGAATTCCATTATTTTTCACAAAAAAGAGCTGCATGCATGAGCTCATTTCCCCATTATCAATAATAAATTACTTTATTTTTATTTGTTTCATAATTGTCTCTATAGTATGATAGTTTTTCAACATTGCAAACTAAACTGTTATTGACACACTGGAATGTAGAAAACTGAGTAACAGCAGTAGATTAAACTGGAGAAGGCAGCAGGAAGCATCTGTACCTGAAGTACTTTAGAGACACCCCCCCTTTTTTTTTCTTTGAGTTTGCACAAATAAAATGTTTTAGCACTCACATACCAACAATGGAAATTCAGGTCAGGGGTGACAAACAGTGACCCGCCATAAGACTGCAGCCCCAGCTGATGACAGCACCCCATCCCTCTCTGTACCCATGCAAAGACGTAAACAAACAAGATGAAAAATGGGATGGGAGAAAATGTGTAAAACTACTGCAATTTTGCAACATTTTTAGCAAAAACTGATATTAACACTGCATGTAGGATGTGGCAGAATATACACAGGAACACTTGAGGTGCAAATACACAACCTCTTTCACCTTGGAAATTAAAGCCAAGAGCCTCTTTATACACAACTTCATTTCTGTGACAATGACCGTTCTACTGTCCTCAAGTACTACAGATGAAGCAGATGAAGCGATGCAGTATCATGCCTAGTGCCTCTTGTCCAAGCCTGTGGGGGCAGTGTTATGATCTGGGGTTGCTGCTCTTGCTCAAGTCTTCATTCAGCAACAGTATGAGGTCAGGGGACAACCTGAATATACTGAATAACCAGACTATTCCATCAATGTATTTGTTTTTTCCTGATGGCACGGCCATATTCCAAAATGAAAATGCCAGAATTCATCGGGCTCAAATTGTGAAAGACTAAGGCATAAGGCATCATTTTCACACATGGATTGGCCACCACAGAGTCAAGACCTGAACCCCATTGAGAATCTTTGGGATCTGCTGGAGGAGGCAGTGGTCAGACTCTGCCATCATCAATGCAAGATTTTGGTGAAAAATTAATGCAACACTGGATGGAAATAAATCTTGTGACATTGCAAAAGCTTATCGAAACAATACCACAGTGAATGTGTGCCGTAATCAAAGCTAAAGGCTGTCCAACAAAGTATTAGAGTGAATGACCAGGGAAAAAAAAAAAAAGAAGAAAAAAAAAAAAAAAAAAAAAAAAAAAAAAAAAAAAAAAAATTTTTTTTTTATGGTGGTTAGGGCTGGGACAATCCCCAATTAAATCGTATATTGGCAATTGGAAGGTTGCCAGACAATTTTGAAAAAAAAAAAAAAACAGGACAAAAACAAAACAGCGCTGTACTGTGCAGTTAAAGATGTTTCTTGAGGAAATACATGACTGTTAGAGAAGCCCCGTTTACAAACAGACCTACAATTCACATTCTCTCCTCAGTGCAGGTACACTGTCAGCAGCCCTGTGACAGTGACGGGGTGCATCTCTTCAATTTGAACTGACGCAGCCTGTTTGCTTATGCTTCAGGGTCATTCAACAGAGTAGACTTATTGCAAATAAATATTGTTTTAATGTGTAACCACTAAAACGTTCACACAAGGGCTTTCAGAAAGAGTTCAAGAACACATCATCCAGCAAAGCTGATTTTAAGGTTGTTCGTGCAGTCTAGCCTGGATGGAAGTTGAAATAATAAAGTATTATACAATTACATAGTATTATGCATATTATTAGTAATATATACATATACATTACATGTAATAAGTATAATAGTACTTATTACAAAGCCACGTCACAGGAGTTTCAGCTCACACATGCAATCAAATTTGGATTAGTCACGCAGCCATGCTGACTGGTAGCGATCAACATAAGACCCTGCCACCTTGCCAATTTAATTGTGTATTGGCAATCTTGAGCAATGACAATCTACAATTTGAAATTTAGAGGCAATCGCACAGCCCTAATGGTGGTGACATTTTTTTGGACAGGCAGTGTACGAGTCAGAATCATCACTTTGAGTAAGTTCTTGTTAAGAAGTTGGAAATCCACTGAGGGCTGCTTTCCAAACAGACTAGCTTTTGTAAATACTTTGCACTGGATTTTACAAACACTTTAACACTGACAGGCTGGATGCAGCCATATACTGTACGGAGCACACTTGCAGAAATATTGCAGCTTTAATCACCTGATGCACCAGTTCAGTGGCCATGCTGAATTTTCTGGATTGCACCATTTGAACAAACCTGCAGCCATTAACATTAAAAAGGAGGAGGATGGACCCAGCAGCGCTAATGAAGCCATACAGCAACACCTATGGCGTTGTTTACTGGCAGACACTGTAATCTATTTACAGGGTGTCATCCAGGATTATTGGAAACTGGGGAAATGCATTGAAATGGGTTGGGGGGGGAGGGGGGGGGGGGAAAGTGTAATGTTGGAAGCTGGAATAAGGTGGGTGAAGAAAGCTGGGAGAATAGGGAATTGTGTTGTTTTTCATTGTGATTGTGTGTATGTCTGAGGTAGGTGATGTAAAAAAGTTATGGTGGAGAATTGGGGTTGAGTAGCGGTCCGTCGGTTGTATACATCCCTAACTGCAAATATAAATTATTTATTTAAGACAAGCATAAAGTAGCCTCTTGTGGTTGGGAATTCATGCGGCTTATTCTCGACATTATTAGCCAAACAGAACCTTCTTCTCGTGGGTCTCCAAGGAGTATCGTGTGATTGGTTGAACATTTGAGGTGAGCGTGGTTAACAGAGAAGTTTGAGCAGAAAGTTGTTCCACGTTTCCGCTGATGCGAGGTTGAACAAATAGTTTCATTGAACAGCTGATTGAGGTGGTGACAAGAAAGAATGAAACTGTACATGTGGCATTTAAACATGAGATTTACAGTGAAGAAAAACAGTACTGAACAGAGTCTGGGAGGCTGTGGTTGCTGTTGCACAAAAAGTTGCTGGTCAAGAAATCAAGAAACTGACAGTTATTATTCTTGCATATATGAAAATAAGACGGGAAAAACTGTGTTTTTCATTTACTTGTACAAAAGCCAAATCTTTACTTCCGCTTCTTTAAATATTCAGATTTAAAGTCTAGAAACATTTTGGATGAACCAAGAGTGCTGCTGCTGTTAAATAAAAGATCTACTCCTCAAAAATGCAACTTGCCTAATTATTGTGCACAGTGTAGGATATACTGATAGTGCAAGTTGAAAAATTGAACCTCATTATCTCCACTTTCACCACTGAATAAGAAACAGATTATTCAAAGATCAATGTTACAGTCTTTACTGTTGCAAGTCCCCTGGGAGTTTTTTTTTTCCCCACAAAGTGATGTGTTTGACAAGGAAGAGCTTAATTATAAATCATGCAAAGAATACACCAGGTCATGTGCATGAAATGCGTTCTTTTGGTGTCTGGCATCATGACATTAGTAGAGATGCACAGATCCAGTTTTTTTTCGATCCCGATTCCAATACCAATACCAATACCAGGGCTGTGCATATCGGCCAATACCAGATACTGATCCGATAATACTTTTGAATGAATAAACTGCATTCCTTGCCATGTGGGTGAAGGCATCAAGCTTGACAAACATTTAGCCTTTTTTAAAAGAAAGGTAACAAATTAAGGGTTTGGCGCAGCAGACCCGGGTTCAAGTCCCCGACACGACACTCAGGTGAACCACTGTGGACCCTTCAGCAAGGTCCTTAACCCCCACCAACTGCTAACCACAACTAATTAGCAGCCCACTGCTCTCAGGTTCAACCTGAGATGGGTTAAATGCAGAGAGCGAATTTCCTAATTGGCACTCTAATTGGGATTAATAAAGTTAATCATTTTTAACATAGACAAAAGAAAAAATTAAGTATATTTCTAACAAATTACAAAGAGTACATTTATTATGATATCAATAAAAACAGAAATGAGTGCATTAGAATGCTGGATAGGCCACATTCATCCGATATCCAATCCAGCTAATTTGTCAATATCAGAGCAGATATCCAATCTGGGTATCGGATCAGTGTATTCTCTAGACATTAGTTATATTAACCTGAATTATTCAACAATGGAGTGCCTCATCTATGTTAAAATCCCCCCCCCCCCAAAATAAAATAAAATAAAAACCTGATAATAGATAAAGAGACTGGATGAAACAGAAAACTGTCTCAGGCTTTTATGTTAAATAGGGCTGTGCGATATACTGATATATCGCAATATGATATTTACATGAGAGAGATATGATATTTACACATATTGTTATATCGCGGTATTAGCTGTGCAAACATTTTTTCTTAATTTTTTCGGAATGACCCATCTGCACCTCAACTGACTACAAAGGGGTCACCTGATTATTTAATAAGGATGGGGAAAATATCAATACACTGAAATATCACAATATTTTTATATGCAAATACCATATATATATATATATTTAAAAACGTGATATCTATTTTGCAAATGAAACCTGTTGAGATATCGTTTGTTATGAAATCTCGAGATTTCACAAAATATCGTGAGATTTTGTTATAGAACAATGAAGTCTCGCATTATTTTGTGAAATCTCATGAGATTTCGTAATAAAATATGATATCTTGCAAGATTTCCTTAGTAAAATAGATCAATACCGCGTTTGTAAATAGAGATATGGTATCGGCATATGAAAATATCCCAATATTTCAGTGTATCGATATTTTTTCCCACCCCCATTATTTAAACATTCTGGAAAACAATCCTCCCCAAGACTTTTAAAAATAAATCATAAAAAACCAGCCAACTACCTTGAATTACTTTGATTTAAAGAACATTTCTAACCAGTGTTTTGTCAGTTCCATCACTGCAGCTGAGCGATATCTTTGTGCTAAACATGTTTCAATACTAAAAAACAGGTGTTTGATATGAAATAAAACTTTCAGACAAATAAGGGTAAAAATACCGGTATATATCGTATATCGTCATCTAAAATAAATATATCATGATATGATATGTGGTCCATATCGCCCAGCCCTAATGTTAGCCTTTTCAGGTTTCATACATCCCTTTCCACAGCTGAAATCATAATTTATTGCACTATTTTGAATTATACATTTGTGCAAAATAAATTAAAATGACAGGAACTGATAAAATACAAGCTTCGGTTGTAGTTAATCAGAGCATCTGGGATGATAAAACCACAGCAGACATATCAGAAACATTACCTGCATCAACCCTGACAAAGTTGGTGTGCTGCTGGATAAATCTTTACTGCAACACAAACACACACACTAGACCTAACTACAAGCTTCAAGTTAGGTTTCTGTGGCAGTATCCTCATGTTCTGAAATCTTTTTCACTCTATGCTCAAAATAATCTGTATAAAAGCACGATTAGGGCTGAAACCAGCATTTGTCTAGTGGACAAGATTAAAGGATTGGCTTTTATCAGACAAAAGAGAGGGTACGCATCATTTCAACCAGATGCAATGCCTTAAAACTCAAAGCAGAATGTGATGTTAGGACAACCCAGTGTGGAGTCTTTTTCCTTTTTTTTTTCCTAATTGAGTTCATGTGAAAGAGTAAAACTAAAGCTTAACAGCCAAATAGAGGCTTTAATATCAGTGCTAGCTTTGAGATTTATTTTCAGTCTGGTTTGTGGAGCAGAGGTGAATATCTCCTGCTGTGTCTGCATGCCTTTCTGCAGCCTCTAGCGCTATGAGATGGGAGAGGGGCCGTAGCAGCATGGTGTAAACTAAAAGTTCTTTCACGTTGGTCTTTAAAAGTCTCCAAACATACCAGAAAATGTCATTAGACTTGTCACTAGCGGCTTTATTAAAAGAAACTCAGAAATCTTAAAACTCGCTAAATATAGCGACAAAGACGGCGAGTTGTGCCGTGTGCGCCACCGTAATCGGGTCTAAGCTCTAGACAAACGTTTTTCACCAGGAGAACAGTGGCCTCTAATTTGAGTTTTTAGGAGCGCAGGGAGAAACTTTGGGAGTGCACACCAATATCGACTTGCAAAGCAAATATTCACATTTCCTCTCATTTTCACTGTATTACTGATAAATACCTAAACAATAAATGCAAAAACTACAATGTTCACAGATGGCACATTAATGTTTCAAATGGCTCTGTGTTCACTCAAAGTCTCATGTTTTAGTTGTTGGTGCCAGTTTTATGAGCAAATTTTGTGTTCCTGGCATGTTGTGGGTGGTGCAACGGATCAATGAACTCACAGTTTAGATCAGTTTATGGTTTGAGTCATGGATCGGGTCAGTTTTCAGATCAGCAAAAAAAGAAAAAGGACAAGACAAATTTATCTATTTATTTATGTAATTAAGTATTTTTCCTTTTGAAAATCATTCAACTCAAGACTCATTCCATTTAGCTGTAAAAAAAATAAAATAATGATAAATAAATTATGATCATGGGACAAGGAACAGATGACAAAATTGCAAGGTCACTCAATAACAACAATGGTCCATGATGAAAAACACTGACTGAGACCTCCTGACCGATTAACTGCTAACCTGGTGTTACTGGCAATGACGTGATGTTTACATAGTTCAGGATCGCAAATCTGCAGGAGGCTTTTATTTTGAAATTTACCTGCTTCCGTGTCTGATTTTATATCTTTTTGCTGAGAGCTTGACACTTTCTGGAAGCATGCTCCGTCAAACATTGAGACGCTGCGACGAGACGCTTCTGACTTCTGGCATATGGCGGCCTGGAGTGAAGTAAACTGTCGACTAAAACGTGTTTAGCTGAGGAGGCGGCGCCGCACATGAAACCGGTGTGCGCCTTTACTGACCAGTAATTCTGTCAGCAACTAAATGTGTTAAATAGACTAAACATATAAAAAGAAAAAACTGCAAATTTATTGGTCGCACATGCGCGAGTAGATGAAAAATTTTCTTGCACTGTCTCACATTTTAGTGGCAAAATGTGACCATTTGGTCGCAGTTTGGAGCCCCGCGGATGTACCAGAAAATCTATATTGACAAAAATTCCGCTTCCGGACGATTCTTTGATGTTCGGCGGTGGCTTCTTCTGATTTTGCAGACTGGGCATCGAAAATAGGAATCGAAATTTAAAAATTTGAACAGTTCTGGGAGAATCGGAGAGTTAGTCCTGGTTCCAATTGATATTCGATGCTCCATTCCCAACCCTAGTCACAAAGAAATATTTGTCCACATTTTCATTTAGATACATGCATGAAAACCACTAAAATAGTAAATTTATTGAGTCTTTGCACCAACATGGTGATTCCAGAGAGCTTTTTGAAAACCTGCATACTTTGGCACGAAGTGCAGTGTATCCTGAACATTTGGTAGAAGATGGACAAGAGGAATCCTCTCTTTTCTGGCAACATGAAACAAATGAAGAAAAAATGTTGCTCAATACTGTAAATCACCCAACTATTAGCTGATCTACCAGTTCATCATGTGAAAGCTATGCATCATAGATATTTCCCCTGTTAGCCAGCATGAAAATAGCTTCAGCATTGCAAGCTTACAGTAATTACCTTAGACTTCTTTCTTAATAGACTCAGTTGTCAAAATTTACTTACCCCACTTGTTTGCAGGCCCCCATCCCCCACCAAAACACCACTTTTAACAAATTCAGTGACAACAGGAGGGCTCAAACTCCTATTTATCCTGCAAACACCTTAGAGTTGCATTTTAAGCCTTTATTTACCTGAGGGTGTGCTGACTCTGTCATTTCAGCCACCATCGCTCTGCTGGATATTCTCAGTTACACCCGCAATCACCTGCAATGTGCAACTTAGCAGCTGGAGTTGTGCAGTTCGCTTACACCCTCATGTAAAGGAGCCGCAGTTTTCAGATAGTCAGCGCTTGTCCACTTTCCATCACTGCTGCAGGGATTAATAAATCTGACCTCGCAAGCTAAAAGGTCTATCTTCCAACCCGGTTTTATGTCCCTTCAAGTTACGATTTCCCTTAAAATCTTTACATCTGATCGTAAAGCAGACGTTTTACAGCAGCATGGATTGCATCTAAAAGGCAGGCCATGATAAACTGCAAGAGTTTAACAAAAGCAATAAGACTAATTTCTGTTTTATTTATTAATTACTTCTAATTTTAACCCCTAAAATTATAACTTCTCTTCAGCAATTGAGGTATTTTTCATTGTTTTGCACAGACTGCAGCCATTTCTTTAATTGCCCCTGATCAATATCATGATCAAAAGAAGAGCAGCAATTACTTAAGTTGTGAATAAGACTTTAAACTGAACTGTTCATTAAATGAAATTCACTTGTATCAAATGTTCTGCAGACTGACTAGTGTAAAAATCTTGCCACTTAAAAAATTAATTCCCATTTTTACTTGACATCGATCTAATCAACCTCCTTCAGAGGCTCACTGGATCCAAGTGAAAGGCAATCAGCCACTGAAATACTGGTCATCACGTTGAAAGATGTTGAATAAATCTGTGCACTGTAAGCGAGAACAAAATGAAGTCATTTTGTCCTGGTTTGTTCTCGTCACATCAGCCGAGCAGATTTTTCTTCTTGTGGGGCGTCTCAAAAAGACAGTGTGATTGGTAGGAAATTTGAGGTAGACATTGTTAAACGCTGTGATTCACACAGAAAAGCATGACATGGAACCAGGTTTCCACTGATGTGAAAGATTAATCAGGTGTGAACATAACGTTTTAAAGAACAGGTGATTGAGGCAGTGAGAAGGTAAGAAAATGTACATGACATGCAGCACACAAAGACATCGACACTGCTGTGTGCACAACCCTGCTCTGCTATGGATCAAGTTTCTTGTTAAGCCAACTGTCCACAGCACACAAAAGACACAGGCACATAAAGAATCTTAAAAATATTCAACCAACAGTCCATCATCATCATCATCATCAATTAGGGTTTGACATAGTTTGAATTTCAACAATTCTGGTTCCGATTCCTTCTTTCGATTCTGGTTCCTAACGTCCCTAAATTTAGATTCTTTAAAGGGGCAAGGTAAAAAAAAAAGTTTCCATTTTCTTTTTTGTGGGCACCCAAATCAAATAACAGAAACAGACACTGATTTAGTAAACTCTAGCTCCATTCATGTTCTGACCAAAGGCATTTAATTGCATTTCAACTCGGACAAAAAAAAAAAAAATGTGGAGGGGCCGCGGCAGTGCGCAGTAGAGAAACGTTCTTTCACACAGGTCTCTAAAAGTCTCCAATAACACCAGAAAGTGCCACTAGACTTGTTGCTAGCAGCTTTATTCCAGGAAAGTTATCAGAAGGTCTGAAAACAAGCTAAATATAGCGATAAGAAGTCGAGTTGTGCCATGTGCATCAGCGTAATCGGGTGTACCAGAAATTCGGCACTGACAAATGTTCTATGGTGTTCTGCAGCTGCTTCTTCTGGTTCGGCGGACTGGGACTCGAAAATAGGAAACGAAATTTGAAAATTTTAACAATTCCGGGAGAATCTGAAGGTTCGCCCCAGTTCCAATCAATACTCGATTCTTGATGCCCAACCCTATCATCGATCAAAAGCTTCAATAAAACTCTGGGAAACCAGAGCTGGTTCTAAATATGCTATCTGCCGGTAATATTTTTCTGGTAATCAATAAGCCATGAACGGTTTCTGTTTTCTTGTTGAAACTCATCTCTAATCATCAAAGACAAATTGGTACAAATGAAAAACAGATTTAAAAAAAAAAATAGAAGACACACCGCACAATAAAAGCGTTTCCCCTACTATCCTACAGGCCTGGCAGGACCGCCAGGCCAAAAAAAAAAAAAAAAAAAAAAAAAATAAACCAAAATCAATGAAATAATGAACAAATAATCATTTCCATTAGAGGCCTCTCGCAGCAAATTGGCGCAACGCAGTCACCTGCCTCGTTGCCTAGTAACAATGCGAGTACCGCTGCTGAGAGCGTGGGCAAATATTCTGGGATGTTTAAAGGTTTGCTAGCTCAGGGTTTCCCAATCCTGGTTCTCAGGGACCCCTGCCCTGCTGGTTTTCAAGATCTTCCTTCTTTAAAAACACCTGACTCAGATGAATGCCTCATTAGCAGCTTGCAAAGAACTTGTTGAGCAGTTCAGTTGATCTGAATCAGGTGTGGTAGAGTTGAAAACCTGGAATACATGGCAGGGGTCCCTGAGGACCAGGATTTAAAGTCCTGTGCTGGCTAACCAAACCAAATATGGTGCCGCCAAAAAAACTAAGATATCGCAGGTGACCAATAAATGAAATTTGTCTGCAAGACTCCAAGGAAAATAGATGAAGTTAGAGAAACAGGCAACACAACAGAGGGGCTGTTGTGTTGCCTGTTTTGTGTTAAAGTCTGTAATTTATAAACTGACTGTGGTGATGATAAAAGCAGAGAGAGCTGTCATCACAGCCCGACTGCTGATGTGAATGACTTAAATGTCAATCAGTCTCAAAGTCAGGACCTTAATACAGGTCCATGTTTGTCAGTCGGGCCGGGAAAAAATATCGATACACTGAAATATCGCAATATTTTCATCTGCTGATATTGTATCAATATTTAAAAATGTGGTATCCATCTATTTTACTAATGAAAGAGATTTTGTCGTTCCATTACGAAATCTCGTGGGTTTTTGTGAAATCTCGCGAGATTTCTTAAGAGAACGATGAAATCTCACAAGATTTTATTGGTAAACTAGATCAGTATTGCGTTTTTTAAATATCAATATGAAATCTGCATATGAAAATTTCACGATATTTCAGTGTATCAATATTTTTTCCCAGCCCTATTTGTCAGAGTAAATATTTCCATGCTGCACAGCGGGGAGCGCGACGTAAAATGACACGAAAAATCCGAGGGTGACAAAGAAAAATATGTTGCTCAAAAGACATCTTCCCAGTCATGGTCAGGTTAGTGGAAAAGCCCAAACCAGAGTCTAATACAATCGGTAACAGCTGCTGTTAGTTGTTTACCAGCTACACTGTGTAAAAATCTCCCAGTCATAGAGGTCAATGTGGAAATAAGGAAGCATCGGTTATGATTAGGGCTGTGTTCAAAAAATCAAAGGAAGGGAAAAGAAGGGGTAAAGTGCAATTAAAAATTATTTTTTTCCGATTCTGAATCGATTCTCATATTAATTTCCAAAGATCGATTCATATGTCCAAAGATCGATTTTTCTTATCTCTTTTTTTAAATGACTATTTAATGTACTGCCCCCGGTTAAGTGCAGTGGCTCAGCCGCATCCGCTAGGGGGAGATAAGGAGCTAGACAGAGTGTAGGACTACTAAAGCTAGTGCAAAGCCAGAAGAAGACGAAGTGGAGCTGGTAAAAGTAGTTTCTAAAAATGTAGTTTAAACAGAACAGAGGAAACATCTGCCTGTAAGTACTTTAATAAAGGCAGTTAATGTTCATGATCGAGGTGAAATTGATGCTTTCTATTTTGTATGTTATCTTTGAAGTTACGACGTAGATGCCAATTCCGTTAGCATGTCAATGGCATTTTCCATTATTGGTTAGTATCGAGCTAGGGGTTAGTCGCTAGTCGTTTTAAGTTTTAAATGCTGACTTACTGTGTATTTTGCCTCACTGAATCATAATTTTGTGAATTTTTATTATTTGTTTCCTTTTATTTGAGTTCCTGTTGTGAATGTAGTCTTTTTTAAATTGGAGGGTGTGAATAATTTTGTGGATGACTATCTGGGGAGAGGGTTTGGTCCTTACAGCCACCATTAACTACATTATTTCATTCATTTGTTCTGGAATATTAATATAATACTAGCATTAATTTGTTGCATAACTACAGAGTTATGGAATTCGGGTACCCCAAAAAAGGCTAAAAATTTTTCAGTACCAGCTTAAAACCAAATCGAGATCGGATCGAGATTGAATCGAAATCGGATCGGACAGATCAAAAATAATCGATTCAAAACCATAAGAATCGGAATCGAATCGATTCTTGAAATCTGAATCGATACCCAGCCCTAGTTATGATTCCAGACTGACACAGCTGTGGTCGTAGAAAGAGCAAGGACTCGACCTCTTATTCTGTTTGATTTCACAGTTAAAGTGAGATAAACTGTGAACAGTATAAAAGCTTTTGCTGTTTGATGATGTCAGAGAACTTGACAAGGTTGAATTCAAATGTGTGTAGCCATATTGGAAGTCTACAGTCGTCCTCAACATTATTCATACTCCCATTTTTTAAAAAAGGCTAAATTGACTATAGTAATTTAAATAACAGGAAACAAAAGAAATTAATGAAAAAAAATGCTTGTTTTAATATTTCTGTTGAACCACAATTTAAAATCAGTGTCATTATTTTCATAGAATTTTAATTCATTGTTACTTTTGTCAGTTTCGGCTTATTTCACTGGCAGCTCATTGTTTTTTCCTTCTTTAATGGGAAAGTATGAATAAATCAATATTGTCTCACACTTATGTAGTCTTTGTTCCACATTTGGTTAGATGGAATCTGGTCACCTATGCAACTTTGATTAAAGGTTAGCCAGATTAAGCCAATGATTTCAATTAAGTGATATCATTCAGCATAATAGGCCTAAAATGTTTGTTATTGCTGTATTTCGCAGGTCACATGACATTATTAGGTGTGTATGTGTGTTTTTGGTTATCAGTTATCGGTATCAGCCTTTAGGAGCTGAAATTTATCGGTACCGCCAGGCCTGAAAAAAAATATAGGGGAAATACTGCATAGTACTGTGCATTTATTCATGTTTTCCCATCACAGGACAAGAAAACTCATCTCATTTCTCAATTTCCCCCCTCTCACATCCAAGTCTCTGCTGCTACAAATGTGAGCCAAGCAGTTAAGTACTAACTGCAGGAGAGGGAAGGTGAGGTGATGAGCATTTAACACAATGCCATAATTTCAAATTATGCAGTGACTCGGGCAAAAAAAAAAAAAAAAATAATGGGTAAGGAACCAAAATCCAATCCAGTGCATGAATTTACAGATAAATGCAAAGTACTAAAACTAAAGCAAGCATGCAGCATGGGTGGAAAACTGTACAATCACCCTGCATTACTTGCAGCTGCCTCTATGATCACAGATGACATGCCTGACCACACAACTCTATGTGGAGAAGACAATAAATCCCACAAGTTACAACTGACCCCAAAGCAAAACATGGCTCCAATATAATCACTGTTTTGTTGCACCATATCACTGTATTTCATCATTTCTGGCAAGGGTAAGCATTAAAGTCACACGTTATGGTGTATAGATCTATTTCAAGTTTGATTTATAACACAGATTTAATAAGTCATCACTGACAGCAAAAAACAACCTTGACGAAGAATAAACTGGTATTTAACAACTCTGTTATTTCTGAGATCTCAAATTTTCTTGCTTCTTTCTCACACCAGTCACTTCATAAAAACAAGAACAAAAAGCCCTCACAAATACACAACACTCTGCAGGTCAAAAGAAACCTCTTCTGGAGGTCTTGACCTAATGGTATCAGTGATAAATGGACCAGAGACCCTGGCATCAGGGGGATTGGACAAAAGCAACCTCTGAGACATCAGTACAGGTCACTTCACTTCAAAGGAAGGGATGGGGAAAAGAAAAGGGTGGCCAAAAAAAATACTCTGAGAACAGTGAAATAAAAACAGTCCAAATTCAAACATGCTCATTTTACATCATCAGACAGAATGAGGCAGAAATAGGCTCTAAAAATATTTCTTGTTCACTTGAAAGCAGCTTGGTGTCCAAACAAAGTGATTCTTAATCTTTTAACCAAAGTTTCTATGCAAAACTCTGGTGTAAGATAATTTTTTGGTTAAATCTTTAAAATCTTCTAAAGGACGTTTTAGTGAGCAAACTGTAGTTCTCACCAGTGAGAATAACAGCACCAAACTGTTCAAGGTCCTGAAATTATGTTCCTGTTTCAGATTCTTAGATCAGATTTAAAATAAAATATTCAAGTGCACTTTGATCAAGATGCTTGTTGCTTCGAGGAGGATGCACTGATCCGTTAACAAGGGGCTCAATGGTTAACAGGCTCACAGCTGCGCAGTTTTAAACTACAGCCCGACCAATTTATCGGCCGATAATAGCCCTTTTTAGTATAATCACAGTTGGACAGTTTTGATGATTATGGGCACATTCACACCAGCTATTTTGAGTCGAATCAGGGTCCATTTGCTCAGAACATCCACTTTGTTTGGAGTATTGTGAATGCGCAAATAGACTCTGATTCAATCCAAACAAGCAGACTCAGGGTGCATTCACACTCTACCAATTCCGCTTCAAATGGACCATGGTCCGATTCCACAGATAGTCCCAGGGCTTAAAGCAAAATAAAATCCTGAGCCTGAACTTTTTTCGGACGAGTGGGCTTGTTTAAAGAGAATTCATTAGCATTTACGTTGGAGAATTTGGTCAAAAATAGAGGCGTTATTTTTTGTGACTAGGGTCTAAATCGTGACATAATAATACTTTCTTGCTGCTAGATGCGTATATCATTTTTCACAAGCATTGTGTAGTCTTTTTTTTTTTTTTTTTGCAAGTCCAAGTCATGTCTTCAGTGTTATGGCTGAAGTCTACATTGCAAGTCTCTTTCAGCTGTAATCAGTAATCTGTCATGTCATGCCTACTATCTGCTCTACTTAGAAAACCGCATCATAATATCCAAGGAATTTAAAATCCACACTCACCCTTTATCTACCAGTATTTTGTAACAGCATTGATCTGTAGTTTGACTAATACTTTGTCTCGAGGACAATTTCTTTGCTTTACCATATTTGAAAAAACTTGCAGATGAACATGAAAATTTATTTAGACTATAAATACGCTCTTACCTTATCCAAGAGTTTTTAATGTGTACAAAAAGCCACCTGAACCTACAGAGAGATGCTCTAAACTAGCATTTTTTCTGAATGTGGAGAGGAGGCTATGCTGCACCTTAGTGCAGGATCACCACCTGCAGGTTTTAGATGTTTACCTGTTGCAACACACCTGATCCACATGACAGCCTGTTATCAAGTTCTGCACAAGCCTCTTAATGACCTGCTGATAGTTTGACTCAGTCATATAGCAGCAGGTAAACATATAAAGCCTGCAGAACAGATGTCCACAGCTGGTTATCCCTCCACTAATGCATAAGGAAAATCTTCTTTTTAGGCTTTAAATAACTGTGCGAGCTGAGTACAGCAAGTATTATTATATTCTTTTTTAAACTGAAAAAATTCTCAATATTTTTATTAAGTTAGACCCTGTACTAGCAATTTTACTAATTATTCCTTTCTATTCCTAAACAAGCAACTGCTGTCCTTTCCAATAAGCGGACTCAGTAAAACTGCAATGTTTACAGTGGATCTGATCCCAGTTTGGTATCAGTTTAACGCCATCACGGCAGTGAGGGTCTCGGTTCACTTGTAAACAGACAATCGGACTATCCAGCGCACAGACATCCAATGAACCTAATGGAAGTGACGTTTGCCGACCGCAATAAAGCAGAAGAAGTAGAAGGAAGTGGGGTAGGAAAACGAAGCAAACAGTGCATTTTTGAAGAAGCCGAGGTCAAAACAACAACAATAAACAACTGGAAAATGTGTAGACAGAGATGGGGTGGGCAGAAATAAGAAGCAGAAAGATTTCCTCTTTAATCACAGAGTCTGTTTTTATTCTTCTTCCTGCTTTTTCATCACTGTTCAGTGGTTGTATTGGGGAGTGTCTCCCCTAGCGGGCAGTTGTTTAAATGCTGTGCATTGTTGGTAAACGCTACCAAAACAAACACGCATGAAGAAGTTCTTTAGAAATGGCTCATGGTCAAAAGAAGAGCGACAACAAAGTTTTAATTTTAATCCTGGCGTGAATGCACCCTATGTGCCCATATAGTCTCGGGGCCTGTCCCGGTACACGCCCTAGCCCTACTTTTGAGTCCTATCCCTAAATTTTATCCGTTCCCCAGAGAGTAGTGGTGTCCCAATTGCTCTTTGCATGTAGGGGTAGTGGACACAAAAAGGGGTAGGTGGTATGAATCTAGCCCTACAGAGCGAGGGATTTCAGATGCTGAAATTAGTTCATAACGTTAGCCAGGCTAGCCAGGCTAGTTATGGTGAGATGCAAGTGCAGACATCACTACACAGGTGCTTACGTGCCCGAACGTAATTGCATCAAGTGGTGTAACCAACAAAGTGAGGACATTTTTTGGAAAGGGGACATTTTGGCCGGTTCTCACGAAAAAAGACTAAGAAAAACCCATTTTTGGGGGTCAAGATTTGGTTTTAGAGTTTAGGTTACGATTAGGTTTTAGGTAGGGTTAGGGCAAGGGTTAGGTTTAGGCAATCAGTTATGGGCGTTGGGGTTAGGGTAAGGGGCTAGGGAATGCATTATGCCAATGAATGTCCTCACTAAGATAGCTGTACAAGAATATGCGTGTATGTGTGTGTACACATCATTAATCGGCTGATTAATTGATTATCAGAATTTTTACTGCCAAATATGGGAATCAGCGTCTGCCTCTAACCGTCCATATTGGTCAGGCTCTCTTAAGCACAAACTGAGGGGCGCTAGGTCACCAGCATACACAGGGTGAGTTGCACAGGCCTGGGATGACAGTTATTACCCATTTACTG
The DNA here is from genome assembly GCA_023101725.1 of Atherinomorus stipes. Taxonomy (NCBI): domain Eukaryota; kingdom Metazoa; phylum Chordata; class Actinopteri; order Atheriniformes; family Atherinidae; genus Atherinomorus; species Atherinomorus stipes. Next base: position 51,214 of record JALJCO010010336.1, read on the forward strand.
TTCATGCTCAGACAAAGTACAAGGCAAGCAAGTAATTAGTTCCTCATTTGGACCACCGACATTCATTTACAAAGGCTTTCCGGGATCATCAAACTGACAGAGATGCTTAGCAGTGGTGTCACTCATTCGTCGCTCGGTTACAGACCTCCAATGACCCTTGACCATGTCTTACCAGATGGCTGACAGACCACTGAATTAAAGCTGACCTGTTATATTGTCTCTCTGCCGAAGACTGGACAAGAAAACAGCAGAGATGTGGTGAGGAAACATCCTTTATCAAACACATATTCTGACTTGTAGGTGATTATTTGCATCCTCTACTTTTTTTTTTCTTATCTGCTAATCTCTATGTAAACCACCCAGCTGAGAGATGTAGCAGTTTGTTTGTGTGGCCAAAACACAACACTACATTTCTTATCAGCTACAATAATATCATGAATGTAGGGTATTCAAGCGGAATCATATAATGCTAATGTTTCTTCTTAAACAATTTATTAAAAGGAAATCTAACACAGTGTTTCCAGGCAGCAATGTGTGGCACCACCCTGGTTAGGCTGGGGGAATTAGGGGTTGTGGTGTCATGGTAGTCAGTGGGGTTGGTCGTCAGGGTGTTTCTAAAGTGTGTGAAGCGGGTGGCGTTCAAACACTTCCTGAGCTGCCATATTAAATATACCCCTGTATACTGGTCTATTGTTCTTCAAAGTTGTCTGCTGAGTCAGTTTTAGAGCTACAGGAAGCATTAGAAATTATTATTCAACTCAATCTTAGTTCTTCAGAGTAAGTTCTTAAATATAAAGACAATTATTTTATATTTTGCCAGAACTCTGGTTTCACCATAAAATAGATATCTTTCTCAGCAAGTTATAATCTCTCCTTTACTAGTGAAAACCCTACATCATCCTAATCCCTGCTGCTGCTATGGTCTAATGTCTCCTGACTGACCTCTCTATTTGTAGCAATAAAGATTTCTTTTAAATACATGGAAACCAATAATGAGCAGAAGTTCTGCTCAGAAATGACAGAGGATTGAGTTTATTACTAACATGACCTAATTAGCAAAGGCTGTAACATAGGTAACAACCAAAGGTCGACATCTAAAGCCTTATAAAATCCACGATCACGGAATCACGGACGGAATCATGGAATTGAACATTTAAAATGGCATTTATTATAAACGCGGAATGTTACGGAAATGAGCGATGATTTCCAAAAATGTGTTTTTTTCTTTATAAAAAGGGAAAGCTTTGTCTGGAAAAATGCTCCAACGGGGGGTCACTAGGCTGCAGAGAGCATCCACCCTGGGCGTGCCCCCCCCCCCGCTCCACGAGGAAGCCCCGCGGGGCGGCTTTGCCAGCTTTCGTCCTGGTTATTTAGCCAGACCGACCTGCATACCACGTGCTTGCTCTTTGTTTGATCACTTTTCCTTGGTTGTTGTGCATCTACTGGTGAATTAAACTACAGTCTATGAACGTCTCATCATCCAGGTGTCACGTAGTGTAAAGTGAGATTCTCTAAGCTGACGGCTTGGTGCCACAGGTTTGGACGTAGCGCTGATGTTTCAGAAAAAAACATGATCCAGATTCTGCACAAAGTGTTTTATTTTAAAAATTGGCCGGATCAACTTTGCTTCCTATCGACTGACTTACGTCCATCCGCTCCGTTCTGGATGAACGCAGTTTCAAAGCAGCAGAATACAGGAGAGAGACGTTTCCCCATGCTTATTAGCCTGTGTGTCCAGTGATCTAACCCGGACATATGTTTCTTATGGTCTATTGTGTGGACCACCATCTGTAAATTAGTACTGTTCTGAATTATGTATTATTTACTATTGGCATTTTCTTTTCTTTTTTTGTTTGTTTAAACTTGTGCCATGTTTTTGCCTTAATTTTGTTTAAAAGCATGAAAGCATTCAAGTTAGTAATTATAACGGCATTAATTGGCTGAATCTGATTGTTTTATACACTGTATTGGTGTTAAATTTGTGTAAAATTGATAAAAACTGAATTCTCAAAATTCAAAAACGGAATAACACCGAAAATGGGAAAAATTCAAACAGAATTTTTGAAAAAATAAAACGGATTTCATAGGGCTCTAGACATCCCTGGTCCAGAGTAAAAATCCAGTCCAGCAGATTTTACAACCAATCACTAAACCAGCTGAATCTAATTAGCACAGCTTCTCTGCAGGTAGATGAGCTTGTTTGTGAAAACACCTGTTCTAAATAAACAGGCAGGTCCAAAACCATGTCAGAATCTATATTTTCTGGCACATGAAATTTCCACCTCTGGTTAACACATTACTATATTCTTGTTAACTAGCTTCACATAATAACTCGTCATCAGCTACATTATCTGGATGAAACAGCTTTACTCAACTCTGCTACATACTCTGCGACAAGCAAGAACTTTCTTCTTGTTCTCACAGACGTGATTGAGGACGGCTTACAGCTTGTTCTCGACCTCTCGCCCAGGCAGAACTTTCTTCTCTGGGAGCTCCGAGAAGTATTGTGTGATTGGTCGGACATTTGAGGCGGGTGGGTTAACACAGACTCTTGAAGCAGAGAGTTGTTACCTCTGCATTTCTGCGGATGCAACATTGAATGGATAGTTTAAATGAACAGCTGACCGATGTGGTGAGAAAGTATGAAAATGTAAACTACACACGTGGCATTTAAATAAACAGACACCACCGCGTGCGCAACTCCGTCTTGCCACGGACGAAATGTAAATGTATTGTAAATGTATAATCACTGGACGAACCATGAAAACGGACCACTAGCCGATCCACCAACATGTTTAAAGATGGATTCTTTTCCATTTTCAATAACCAAAGACAGATTAAGGAAACTTTTAAGAAAAAGTAAGTTGGTAAACCTTATTTGTAGAGCGCTTTTCACAGACATGGGTCACAAAGTGCTACACATGATGACACATAAAAATACAAGTGTAAGATAAGTCCAGGGCTGTGTGGTAACTTTTATTTTAGCTTCTAGCACAAGTGCTACAAAGGTTGGGGCACAAAATATCTCTAAAATCTCTAGAACCTATGGATCACCGCGAGCATCTGGGAATTTTCGCCAAAATTGTCACATCCGGTTAGGTAGGAGGTGAAAACATTGCTTTGTTGCCAGGGTTTTTCCTGTATATAAAATTTGGAGGCGGCCGCCTCCGCCAAATTTCATGCCACTTCCGACTCTCGGTGTCGGGGCAACTGTTATTTTCTGACAATGGATATTATATTAATTGCAGTTGCAGCTGGGGATGAGCCGGATACTCGTTTCAGACGACTATCCAGTACGGATAGAGCATTCTTGACGACTACGAGCATGATACGAGTAAAACTCGTCGATATCCGTGCTCGTGCTGAAGGAAAATCCTCATTTGATAACTGTTTGCACGCTCTGTGATTGTTCAGTCACACACAGCGCGCGCCCCCCTACAAGGACACACATTACCACAGCAAAGTGCGCTTCACTCGCGCACACGATTGACTTCTGCATGGCTTGACTCTTGCTCACTTTTGTACTCAAGATTTTCTTCAGCTCACATGTATTTCTTTTTGTATGATATTTAAAGTTACTTCTTTCATAAAGGACGCAGTGCATTTGACAAGACGGCTGAAAACGGCTTGTGTCGCCGCGTCGGTCACTGTTTTTTTTTCCTTTTTCCTTTTACTGTCTACCTGTTCTTAGTTTGGCTGTCATATAAAGTCAGTTGTAAAAACTTTTCTCATACTGAGCGTGGTGCTTTTGAGAAGGACAGAGTGAACAAGGCTGACATATTATTTCCCTGTTTGCCATCACTGGATGTTTACACAAATCACCAAGTTCACACAAAGTACACACAAACGCACACAGGTGAACTCGCTAACTAACAGTTATTGTTTTTATTGTATATGGCTGTTCATAAAAAGAAATATAAATAATACAAATTAAGCTTTATATACTATAGGCTTTTTATAGGCTTGAATACATATTTTAACTGCTGCATAGCACCACTAACACTGTGTGGGGAAAAAAGCCAGAATGTTAGGTAATGAAAATAAATTGAGAAAAAAAATCAGTTTGATCATAAAATTAAAAAGAAAATAAATTTTAAAAAATTAAGTTGTGTCGAGTATGAAAACTTGTTCATGCTTACTTCATAGTTCATAATTTCATACTGCATGTGTTGAATCCACTTGAAAATGTGTGTATTCTGAATATGTTCTGATTTGATTTGATTTTTTTAAAAACTTTCTGTAAATAGTTCCTTTACTGTTGTGATCAAAAACAATGCTTCTCAATTCTGAGGCTGTTCTGTAGTCATCAAACAATAAATCAAGAAATTTTTGATCAATCTGTATCAATTTCAGACTAAAAATAATGTACCGATTTAAGCCCCATTTAAGATGGTTGAACAGATAGAGATAGTGGTGTACTCGCTCTATTATATTGCTTGGAAATAGTATGTGTGTGTGCACGAGTGCACGTGGTCAGGATGGTACCACCTCCACCTCAATTTGAGCCAGGAAAAACCCTGGTTGCATAGGGGAGCCATTTGATTACCTGCTTCATTACTCGTCAATCTTGGTTTATTCTACTTTGGAAATACCGAGAAGTCCCGCTGTGTATGGCTGCCATAAACATAACTACCACACGGACAAGAGAAGATCTTTTTCCAGTTCCCAAAACAACAGAAAAAGTCCCGAACTACATGCTAAGTGGCTAGCGGCTATCAAGCCCATAAATGCCGACAGTTCACACTGGAAACCATGGAAACATCTAACAATATGTTACCACCATTTCTTAAAAATTTCGGGGGGAAAATTAATATTCTATAAAGAATAAATGGTTTGAACATGAGGCTTACCTTCTAGCCTCGGCAGTGAGACTTTCAATATAACTGAACGTCATTTCAACAGTATTTCAAAGACGGTCCAGTGGAGAAAATTTCTTAAAAAGGGTGCAAAAACAGTTTGAGGCTCATAGTCCATCAGATGCCGTTCAAATGCGAAGTATGTTTTCACCGCTACCAGCTTGGTGGTCACATGAATTCCGGGTTGTGACGTAGGCTCGCGCTGATCCATAGTAGTATCAGTACTTAAAACACACCGACAAACAACAGCATTGCGTACAAGAAATATTCAAAAGGTTTGGCCCGTTTGGCTATGGTGCAACGTGAACACGATCTCCGTCCGGAAGACCACCCCCAGCTCCAGTCGAACCAAGTCCCCAAACGGACCGAGTTTTCCGGACTATGCTTTCTGAATGTGCCCTTAAAGTCTGTAAAAAAGAAGTTTTTGAAGAAAAAGAAGTTTTGGGGGGTTTTAGGCTTTAGAAACAGCGGCCTGATCGGTTAAAAATCGGTGGGGTGGCTGATGTCCGATAATCAGTTTTAAGGCTGATTTCGATAGGGGGGCGATTATATTGTGCATCCTTATAATCTCCTTAAAGAGGAATTGACTTTTATTTAGGATTGAAGAAAAATTAAAACTCATGTAAATGTGGCCATTAGCAGCTCAACATCCTCAATGCAGCTACAAGACTGAAAAAAAATTTGTCTGAGAAAAAAAGAAATGCTTCAGTTTATAATCTGAATAGACTAAATGAACCTAGTGACATACACGAGACTGAAAGTTACATCACAGCTTTCGGCATCCGTGCATTTAACTGCATCACCCTCCTAACTCCAATAAACTGGGTGAAGTACCATCTGAGCCTGGAAGCTGGCCAGCTCCTCTTTATTACTCCATCCTTAAAAAAGAAGCCTCGAACTGTGTTTTTAGCATAAAATATGCTGTTTGATCATTGTAGAAAGTATCAGATAATTCAGACTAAAGAGAAAACCAGCCACTGGATCTGAATCAGACTAAATACCTCTTTATGCCACATTGTCAGGGGGTGTTTTTCTTATCGACACAAAGGCAAGTGAAAACATTCAAATTCACACAACTTGTTGAAAGCCAGCTATTCTAGGTGTCGACACAAAGCAGATAAGAATCAGTGGAAGCACAAGCAAGGTCGTAAATCTTATCAGGACACACGGTGGAGACAACCTGGGCTGAAACAATGATTTTGTGTTTTTCTCTCCTTTAGTCCTGATATACTGCTTCAAATAATCCACCTTGGTCATGCTACAATGAGGATTTTTCAACCCTCTGCCAAAAAAATTCCATCAGGGATGGGACTTTTTTGTCCTCTGATAAAGAAAATTACACATGAAATTGCATCAGTAATGCTGGATTTAACCTAAGGGACACTCCAGGTTATTTATTTACACGATTTAATTAACTCCTTTGAATAAATTTGCCACAGTTTAATTACATTTATTATTTTATGTATTTCTCAGGAGAAAATAAATGTGCCCCACTCTATAAAAAGTCTTGCTTTTTTAATGATTATTTAATTTCAATCTTGTCAAAGGCATAAAAATCCAAAAGCTCATGAAAAGCCCCCTGATAGGTTTACTCTGGGGGGGGGGGGGGTTAACAGACATCAGTTGGAAACAGATGCAAACACTTTAAGCTAGTTACTGTATACAGGTGACAATATAGCAACGGGGCTCTAGGAGACAGCACCTTAGTCTGCAGACAGGCAAAGGTGGAGGAGACCGGCAGCCACACCACCGTCCACACAGGTAAAAAAAAAAACATCAATGCTGACACAGGTATTCAACAAGGCAACTCAAGAAGACATGTGCCTCACTTCACATAAGAGGTTTGTGCCTCGCTCAGTGCCAGGTAGGACGCAGAGGTGCCGAGCAGACGCGGCAGAGCTCAGAGCGTCTCCAAGGAACATACACAAACAGTTAAGCTAGCGTTAGCATTGTATTTAGCTTAATGGTTGTTTGTAAACTCTGCCCATTCACAAATCTGCTACTCCGATCTGACTGCTGACATTTCACCATGCATTACTCTTCCCATCAAGATCATGATATGCTTTTAAGGTGGATTTAATGTAGTTTTCCATGTAGTTTCTCTTCCTCCACTGTATGTAGCACATATGACAATGTTTCATAGAGCTGTTCTCTTACTGGCTGAGCTCTGAAAGGTCAGAGGTACACAAGGTCAAAGTTCAAATAATTTTAATTGAAAGTTGTGGAAAAATTGTCAAGTTTACATGGCGGATGAAGTGCATGTTTGACAAAATGTGACATTTGTGTTTGATCCGACTTGGTAAAAACGTTTGATGTTTGATTGGATTTTAATAATGTGTGCTTCCTACGAAAAATCCATTGAAGTCACTGGACTGGTGCTGCCTTGTTATACATTTTTGCTCAGCAATATAAAAAAAAGTGCTCTAACAGTAATACCCCATCTTAAGGTATCATTTATCCCCTTCCTATGAAGGAGATAGGGTATGATTTTAGGTAGGTTATTTGGTTTGTGTTATTGTGAAATAACTTGCAAAATAGTCGGAATGATCGAAATGGAAAAAAAAAATCGGGATAAAATCGAAACCTGATTTTGAAAAAGAAATATTGTGATATGGTTTGTTCCCCCATATGTCCCACCACTATGGTGCACCCAAATTAGAAAATTATGCCCAGCAGTGCAACCAGTGCTGAAAGTTAGTCTGGAGCCCAACTTACCGTCTATATCGCAGCAATGATACAGATGATACTGTCAGGCTACGTTCACACCGCAGGTCTTAATGCTCAGTTTAGATTTTTTTGTCAGATTCGATCTTTTTGTGTGGGTGTTCACATTACATTTCTAAATGTGGTCTGTCCACCAACTATAATGTGAACAGCTTCTGAAGTGACACGCATACTCATGTGAACACGACATCACACACGTAACGGTGTTCATGGAAACCAATGCAAATAAACATTGAAGTTACCGCATTTGCGGGCTCACGTTGAAAGAAATTTGTGGCGGCAGTCGGCAAATGTATGAGATGTGGGGGAGAGGAGAAACGCATAACGGCATCTGAGCACATCTGTCGCAGCAGCCCGTTATGCTGAAGAGAAGCAGCTTTATTTTAACAGGGCTCCAGACGCATATGCGACCAAAAATTTGCTCAGTGAACCGAACTTTTTTTCCTGGTTGCACCAATGCGCCTAAAATTGCAGGTGCAGGTGAAAAATTTTCTCCAAATGTGCCTTTTCTGGTTTTATTTCCCTCCTAACGGAACTCAGAGAATAACGCTGATAAAAGCCCACAGAAAGGGCGAGTCTTCATCTCCAACTGGCTCTGAACCACCCCCAACCCGTGAACACGTGAACGCCGTGCTGTGCTTTAGTTTGAAATAAAGACCAGCGGGTGCACGTTGGACTATGGTAAAGAATGACACCGACGAGACCCGTGGAAACAATCAATTGTAAAACGTGGAATATGGTGCGTTCTGCTCATATGTGGTTGTCATCAACTATCTTCATGAATTTAAGAGTTTTGTCTGAGCGACATGAAGCAGAAAGCCGGGTGAGCGTTGATCCGCTGTGACTCTCCAGCCTCGGTCTGTGTGACATCACCTTACCTCAGTGATGGGGCACACACTAAAGCCAGAATTCACTGATCCTCCAGGTGTGCCTGACATCTGACTGTTGACTATGTGTACAAGGCCCTAAAATTGAGCAATAAAATTAATCCTTGTTAAATATATTGCTTTGCAATCTTGGTGCTGCTCTAAGTATCCATATGGTTGGCTGCCAAATGACTATTTACAAGCTATAAACTAACTGATGCCGATAACCTGACAGCTTTTCTTACAGGTCCAGGTCTGTAAGTTCAGGCACAGACTCAGCATATGTACACCAGGATTCCACAAGCATGCAAAAAAAGCGGGGGGAATAGATGCAACACTCAAATTTTCTGGATGCCAGTCCAGTGCTACATCTCGTAAACACTGCTTGAGGAGAAGCTGTACGAAAACATTCAGGCTTCTATAAATGATTTAACATGTTGGCCTGCAAGAACACAGATTTTGTGATCACTGACAAACAAGTTGTCCTTTTTCTTGTTGGGACACCGCGATTGTCCTTTACACAGAGCCCACATGTAAGGAAGGTGCCCTCAAGATGAAGTCATTTATGAATAAAATAATCAGAGAACTCACAGCCTACTTTCAAAAATCCAAATTAGACCACAGATGAAACAATTACAAAAATAAATTGGCAATATTTGATTAAGAATCTCTAAAAAGAAAAAAAAAAAAAACACTGTTTAAAGACAAAGGACTAGAACCAGCTTTCTAAAATGCGCTCTTTTTTTTGTTGTTGTTAATCATAAAAAAAAAGAAAAAAAGTACTAATTTTGCATTAGATTTCAAGGCCTTATTCAGATCTAACGTGCGTCGTAAACAAATTCAGGACAAACTGAGGACACTTTAGATTTGTCCCATCAGTCCTATGAGTTGCATTGTAATGAACCTTGCCTTGGATCTTCACAGCTGAGCCTTGCACATTTTTAATAACAGCGGAGCGAGAGGTAAAGCAAGAGGGAACGTGTCGTTGTGAATTATAAAACACACACGGCTCACGGATGGATTACAGGCAGTTAAGACACAGTTTTCTGGGAGTGCAGAGCCGTTTTTCAGCCTCTTCTTTAGAGACTGGCCCAGAATAAAAACTGCAGTTGTTTTAGTTATATCATTCACAAACTCTAAGAGACAATTCTTTCTGGTGATAAGTGAACGAGATGAGCCAATACCCGTCAGAGAGACAAATCTTTAGAAGGGGCGGGATATTGTTTGGACGTGCATTTACTCACCGGTAAAGTTTCTGCATCACTTTGAGTCCTTCGGAAGATATTACGTTCACGCACCCTTCAGTGGACATCCTGTAAAATGGCGATGACGGGGCCGCCACTATATAAGACATTTATCTGCAGTAAAACTCCTTGATTTCATCAATGCTTTAACTAGAATGAACAGACGAATAAGTACTATTGTCCCGTGAGTTCAGAGTTTTGCAAATTGTGTTTGTTGTTGTTGTCTGGGTAGCAAACTGCTCCTCTCAGCTGTACTACGGAAGCGCGCATCGTGAACGCGCCGCACCGAAAAGTGTGGAACTTTTCTACACACCTTCTCTCCTCTAATCAATTACATTCTTCCAATCACATTAAAAATATATTAAGCATACATTTGTACTCCAAACTAACACCCAAACACCAAATTAATGAGGAATTGATCGTTTGTGAATGTCTGTAAAAATCACAAAGGAAACTTTGGTTATTTCTCCATTTCTCTAAAGCATGAGGACGTACGGTTCCTTATCTGGTGGACAGCAAATAAAACCAATACAGTAGATTTTAAATAAATTGTGATACACAGATAATGTAATGTGTGCTTCGATTTCACCCACTAAGTTAATTGACAAACAACAGTCTTTTGTTTGTTTTTTTCTGTCACTCCATCTGTCGCGGGTCACGTCACACAGCAGCAGCGCTGTCAAACCCGCACAGGTGCATGCGCTGTACCAGTAACGTTAATAAACCAGCACATCGTCACGTTGCGTCTTTAAATATGTACGGTGTGTTACATATTATATTGAGTTTATTGGTGCATGTTTTGACAAATGGATCAAACTTTCTAATAGCGGCTCAGTTCAGCACTACAGCCGCCTTCACTGCACTTAGCATCTGGATCAACAGCTGCTTCTGCGTTACATTTAACCCTGTACTGCCCGGTGATGATGTATCATACAGCACTGACTACTGCGGGACTCTGGCGGTTCATATGAGGCAGAATCAAACCAACCACTGGTCATAAAACCGTAACTGACAGGAAAACCATGCAGAGGAAAAAGAGATGCGCCTGTTGGGGTATCTCTGTGGCCATGAGGTATAACACTGAACGTGCATGTGGCAAGTGGGCATGACAACGCGTCGACAACTGGATTTTTTTTTAGTGCCGAGTAGTCGGCGTCATTGACACATTGCTACAGGCCTAAGTGACACTCATATTTAACTCATATGCTGTCCATTTCCTCTGATCCTCCTTGAGATTGTTGTACTCCTTCATTAGAATCCAGCTGTGTTTAATTAAACTGATTGGACTTGATTAGGAAAGGCACACACCTGTCTATATACAAGACCTTAAAGCTCACAGTGCATGTCAGAGCAAATGAGAATCATGAGGTGGAAGGAACTGTCCAAGGAGCTCAGAGACAGAATTGTGGTGAGACAGATCTGGACAAGGTTACAAAAGAATTTCTGCAGCACTAAAGGTTCCTAAGAGCACGTTGGCCTCTGTAGTCCTTAAATGGAAGAAGTTTGGGACGACCAGAACTCTTCCTAGACCCGGCCATCCAGCCAAACTGAGCAATAGTGGGGTAAGAGCCTTGGTGAGAGAGGAAGAAGAACCCAAAGATCACTGTGGCTGAGCTCCAGAGATGCAGTAGGGAGATGGGAGAAAGTTCCACAAAGTTTTATCCATCACTGCATCCCTCCACCAGTCTGGACTTTATGGCAGAGTGGCCCGACGGAAGCCTCTCCTCAGTGCAGACATATGAAAGTCTGCATAGTGTTTGCCAAAAAACACATGAGTGACTCCCAGACTGTGAGAAATAAGATTCTCTGGTCTAATGAGACCAAGACTGAACTTTTTGGAGTAAATTCTAAATGATATGTGTGGAGAAAACCAGGCACTGCTCATCACCTGCCCAATACAATCCCAACAGTGAAACATGGTGGTGGCAGCATCATGCTATGGGGGTATTTTTCAGTTGCAGGGACAGGACGACTGGTTGCAATTGAAGGAAAGATTAATGCAGCCAAGTACAGAGATCCTGGAACAAAACCTCTTCCAAAGTGCTAGGCAGGGCTTGAAATTCACTTCTCAAAATGGGGGAATTCCCCCTTCATGCTTCACCAAGGGGGATTTGGATACTTTGGGGGGGATATTTACAGGGCGCTTTACCACAGGTCTTACAGCGTCCTATCCGTACCTCAGATTAATAAGGAGCATTAATTTGTCTTTTTCATCCTTCTTAGTTTCCATCTTAGACTGCTCTCTTGTCCCGTCTCCGTTCTTTTTATCAGCTATCATCAGTTTTTACCAACTTAATACAAAAAGTACATATTGCAGTAATCTGTTGCATCTTTCAACTGCATAATTATAATCAGTGGTTCTGGTGGTTCTTTCTTCCAGCTCTGTTCTGTTCTCTCTAGGGCTGTCAACGAATATTCTAAATTCGAATATATGTTCGAATATTAATAAATATCCAAGATTCGAACGTGAAAATTAATATTCGAACTTTAAATAAGCAGTGGGACAGTGGGAAAAATAGCCTATTTTAGGCCTATTATTATTATCAGGCCTACATTTGCTACACTGGTTTGATTACAGGCCGACTGTTTCAAGCTGTTCCATGTTTATTGCAGCTGCTCGAGCATTCATTGTCCGTTAATTTCATTTCAATTTGTCGGGATCTTTAATCGCTCGCACAAGTTAAGGAGATGCGGGGGAGTGGGGGAACTGCAGCGAGTTCATTTTCTAATTTCCAGGGCATTGTTAAAGATGTTAATAATGAAATAAACATTAAAAAAAAAAAAAAAAACTATAGACGAATCCGGCCAAACGCCACAACTAGACCGTCCACTATTGCCTGGGAAGCGTTTCTGTACATAATTAGAACAGATGAGAATGGGACTTTTTTTCCTAACATGGAGGAAATCTGGAAGGACTGTCACATTACTGGTTGTTGGAACAGCATTGGAAAACTTTTATTGTGGTAATAAGCTAATAAGAAGACCGCGGACATTTATTTCATGAAGATTTCTTCTGTCTGTGACAAAAGTGGACATTTCTACTGCTCGCGCTCAGTCCACTGATGTCAGTGTGTTCGTATCGGGAGGAATATCAGACACGCAGAGCAGAGGAGGAATAACTTGCTGCCACGTTGGAGAAAACACTGGATTTAATCACTAACAACAAAAACACGGTAAATTATGATGAACACTTATTAACCTGACACTTTAATTTACGTATCTATGCTCCCGAAAATGAGGCACTGCATAACGTTTTTATGCTAGCTAATGCTAAACGAGACAGCTAAGTGTTGCTGTAAGTTAATGAATTATCAGGGAGATATTGTGAAATATAAGGTTATTTGCTCTGATCAGGACAACGTTGAGACCAGAAAATAAAAACAGTTCAGTCGCAAACACAAAGGAATCAGGAAGACGGTTTCCTGCAGCCTTTAGTTTCATTTGCAGGACATGTGAAGGCTACGTGGTCTGTACAGTCCTTAAACAATGCCAAAAGCCAAATTTATGACAAAATAGATAAGTAACGAGCTCTGAAAGAGTTTGGTTTTTTAAACTTTGATAAGTAATCACGAGATTTCCGTGTTATTCCGGTGTGGCTTGTCATTAAAGCCAGTTTCCAGAGATGAATAATAGTTTAAATTAATGCTCAGATGTAAATAAATAAATAAAATGTCAGAATACTTTAGAGATCTCTGGATAACATACCTATAGGTTATCATGACCTTAGATGACTGTCCAACATTGTAATTCCAGATATTGACGCTGCTTTCCATGTTGGCAGATAGGAGGTAATTGGGACTCGTTCCCTAGGCAACGGCGGCAGCGCAAGATGGCGCAACACACAAAACGCTCGTCGGCCGAGTCTGTACAAGTAGTTATGTCATGTATTAGTTTGTCCTCCTGTACATTGCTCAAATGGATATTCGAATTTATTCGAATTATGTGTAAATTTTAGAGCAAATATTCGAACGTCATTTTGGAGCAATTTTGACAGCCCTAGTTCTCTCTCCTCTACATAATCTCTTGCATTTGATAAAAGTTCTGTTATAAAACTGGTCTTGGGGAGGACAGAGCATCTTCTACATGCAAGGCTAGAAAACTGTCAGAAACTTAATGAATATAATAACACATTTAAGAACACCTTTAAGAACACCCAAAGATATTCAATAGGAAAGAAAATGGAAACACAGAGAAAACAAAGAAGCTGAGATAAACAAGAACAAGTGAAGAGCAGTGAGAATGTGAGAAAATGATGAGGAAACATCCCCAAAATCAGCTTCCTTCTCCAAAATAATACAAAATTTTGATTTTTAATATGACATATTTAATGCTCTTTAGCCTATGCGTCAAAATATAAAATGTATTCCTAATATCAAACTATTATTTATCAATATTATCTTTATCTATGAATCGATCTCACATTCAGCTGCCATGTGAGAAACGGTGACGCATCGCTGTTGGTCTCATCACACCAACATTAAACTGAGCGGCTCGTGCCTTCGTCATTATGATGAAACACGGATATTCTGAGCAAGTTCGGCTAAAACTTTTCTTTGGGCTGCTTGGTACCGTGATCAGCACCGGCGCTACCTGAGGATCTGGAGGATTTGGGTCGTAAACGAGACCGACACCGGCGCCGCCACAGCGACTGGTGTTGGTCCAGACCAGGTTCCCTTCAGGTGACCCGAAGTTACATTTACGTTATAAGACTCCGTGAAAGTATCGTCTTACCGGCGGGAAATCCGCCAACAATGGCTGGTTTATCAACACGAGGGAAGTTGCGACATCTGACGGGTCAGAGAGGGAGAGAAGGGGAGCGCGCGCTTTATTAAAGGGCCGACGTGGGAGGCGACGTCACTCCTTCTGAATGAAAGGAGAGGGAGCGGCGTCGCCTCAAGCGTGTCGAGCCCTTTATTCTACGTTATTTTATGGCTCCGATGCAAAGGTTCACTGCACATTACGTCGCTGCAATTGCAAGCGGGAATTTCCCGCATTATAAGAGCGAAGTTTGCGGGAATTGATGGTATTATGCGCGATTCCCGCAATCCCGCAGCGAATTTCAGGCCCTGGCTCAGGACCTCAGACTGGGCCGAAGGTTCACCTTCCAACAAGACAATGGCCCTCAGCACACAGCTAAAAAAACAAAGGAGTGGTTTCAGAACAACTCTGGACCATTCTTGACTGGCCCAGCCAGAGCCCTGACTTACACCCAATTGAGCATCTCTGGAGAGACCTGAAAATAGCTGAACACCACCGTTCACCATCTAACCTGACAGAACTGAAGAGGGTCTGTTAGGAAGAACAGCAGAAGATCCCCAAATCCAGATGTGAAAAACTTGTATCATTCCCAAGAAGACTCATGGCTGTACAAGCTCAAAAGGGTGCTTCTACTTAATACTGGGCAAAGGGTCCAAATACTTATGACCATGTGATATTTCAGTTTTTCTTTATTAATAAATTTGCAAAAGTGTCTACATTTCTGTTTTTTTCTGTCAAGATGGGGTGCTGAGTGTACATTAATGAGAAATAAAAATGTACTTTTTTGATTTTGGCAGTGTGAAAAGTTTAAACACTTTCAATCTACCTCTGACATAAATGGTCTCTTGGTTAAGGATCGACCACTGACAAAAAATATTTATATATTATATATATATATATATATATATATATACACACACACACACATAACACACACATACATAAAATATACATACGCACACACACACACATCAATAATCAATATCAGTGCTGTGAAGAAAAATATGTATGTATGTCACACTGCGTGTCATATTCACCCAATCACACACACATTCCTACCCCTACAGGCACATGGGTTGGCAACATGAGAATAAATGTCTTCCCTGAGGACACTTGTAGCCTGGGGAAGCATGGATTTGATCCACCAACCTGTAAAGAGCAGCATGTCTTTCTGGGTTCTGGTGTCCCAGACTCTCAACTTGTGTTTCCACCAGTTTAATCTTAAAAAAGTGAGAAGACTTTATTCTACAGAACTAAAACATCTTAAAAATTTGGTCCTAAAAAAGTTGGCGGTTACGCCATCAGGCTCCATTACAACCAACAATTTCCTGAAATAAACAATACAAGACAAGTGAGAGAATTTCTCGTGTCGGCTCAGCTGACCGCAGCCTTTGGCAGCAGGTGATGATTGTTTTGCCATCTTCGGTAAACAGCCTTTAAATGAACTCTGCAACATGTCTTTGCTTGTTCCAAGTCTGAGGTTGGAAAACCAAACCAGCTCCCAACAACTGGTAAGAAAGATCCTTCCTGCTAGCTGCTGCGTTTACTTTTGCTTTGCTCATGTGTGTCTGTAAGACGGGCGGGGGAGGGCTGCTAACTATGGAGGCCCAAGGAGAGCATTCACACTCCATATGAAGGGGGGGGGGTCCTCATTTTCATGAAATAATTAGTAATAAATGGCTAATTTAAATCAAATGCCCTTTTAGATACCAGTTTAACTGTTCTTCTCTTGGACCAGTCACATAGCTGTGCGATTTAGAAGAAATCAGATCAACCAGAAAGTGTTTACAGCAGCTGAGCAGGTTCTAAATGAAAAACCATCACACCACCCAGTTAGGAACCCACTAGGAGCCAACAAGCACTCATTAGCTCGCTCTCCAAGCCACTTTTTATTTTCTGACATCTCTCTACTCTGGTATTTTTCATCCCCAGAATTGTTCATCCCTTACATAGAGAAAACACTTTATGTATGCTTTATGGCAGACTTTCCTCACCCCCCCCCCCCATCACATGAAATCTGATTTCCTCAGCTTAAAGTAAAATAAGGTTGCTGGTGTAAACGGTGGCACGACCAGGCCTTTGGGTCATGTAAAGACTGACAATAGTGCTGTGTGAAAAAGAGTGACCCCCACCTCTCATTCATTTAAATTCAAGCACCGCATCGACACAATAGACACGAGACAAAAAGCTGCAGGTAGAAAATAAAGCACAAAAAAAAAGTGCTCTTGGTAAAGAATTTTATCCTGCTCCAACTCTCCCAGCAACAAAAAGCAGCGCGAGATACTGACACTACATAATCCATCCCTCTAGTACATGCAAGCCCGTACTCTGACTGGTACCTTCAAATTCTCAGTTATATTGAGTCCTATGAACCAGCCTCCTCCTGTCTTCACATAAGGGTGATGATTAACTTTATAATAAATCCTTGCGCCCATCACAAACAGCACTTTTACAGGTCTCGCTACAGAATCCATCTCCCATCATGGAAACTGTGAAACACAAGGGCCTGGTTGATGATATGAACATCTAACTGCACAGCTTTTATTTCCAGTCGGGGATTCTCCACAGATGCTTAGCGGATCATTTAAGGGAGCTGCTTGATTTCATTTCCTGTCGAAGAAAAGATAAATGCATCTTCTGGCGCTTCAGTTTCTATTGAGTTTTCTCATTATCAAGCAGTGCTGAGCCCTAAGAGGCCGTATCCTGTCCGCCTGTCAATGCAGGGCCAAGAGTTTTATCAGCCTGCCCTATGGGACCACTCACATTGTTTCAACAGAAAAAGATGCATGTTTTAGGATAAAAAAAAAAAAAAGGTCCAAGACAGATGTTTCTATAGTCATTTGGTTTCAATATCCAATGATGAACAAGCAGAAATCTTACTAGAAGAGGGAAAAAGATAATTTAGATATTGATTTTTAGGTCAGAGGTCGGTTTATAGAGGAAGCCTGCAGGTAATCTAGGATTTTCCTGCAAAGTAAGCATAAAGCTAACATTGACACTGATGCTCAGAAAGTGGGTGAAGTATTATGCAACAGTGATTTCATGTGGGACCACAAAGTGCAAGTGTAACAGTTGGCCTGAGTGGCCTGAATAAGTCCTCAGAGGCATTTTAATAAAAAAAACAAAACAGCAAAGTCGATTTTAGTCAAATTGACAACCATTTCACAACCTAAATTCAATAATGAGGCTGTGAGCATCCTTCTCTTTTAAAGGGAGGCTCCACACACTCAGATTCTGGTGTCAGTCTGCGAGAACTTTCTAAAGAAAGCAAAAAAAGGGGGAGCGAGAGAAAGCCTGATCATTGAAAATCTGCCAACGTTACATCTCTCTCTTCTCTGATGATGTAAAGCATCAGAGAGCGGCTCGGCTGTTAGAAAACCAGCCGGGTGCAGCTTAGCAGCCTGTTATGGATTCAAGGCCAATGAGGCTCTGAAAAGCAGATAAAACACTTGCGCAGCCTGTATACTTTCATAATCGCACATTAATTCATCAGCAGGCAACATGCAAGTCAAGTGCTTTCAACAACTGCAACAGAGGTTCGCATTTTATCAACACGCTGCTTTCATGTCAACACATATAAACTAAGTTGAATTTTGCACAAAGAGGATAAATGCTTTGGTTTTCCTGCAACAAATGTCTGCTCGGTGTGATGGTCGGAGGTTTGCAGAGAGCTGCAGCACCGATTGATAATCTGAAGATCAAAATATTTCCAGATGTCAATGCGGCAGCTGAGCTGAATTTGACTTTGGGCAAAATGTCATGTCTTAATTTAAAATGTGTTCACACTTGACAGGTTTAGTTTGACTAAAACAAGCTCCAGTGAAGTTGTTCCGTTAGTGCAAATCATTTGAAGTGTGACTGCTGACATCAAAACCGTGGTGAGCAGCATAAAAGTGGGCTGAGACCCCTGAACTCTGGTACAGTTTCAACTCCGGCATATATGATGTCAAAGGCTTCCTGTATCATCTCCAGGGGAAAAAAATAAGCTGTACAGTATAGTTCTATGTAAAACATGGGAGTGTTAATGGCAAATCAAACCAAAACTAACTTTCGCTTTGGTTTTTATTAGGAAGACAAACAAGTGTAAACACATCCTTTAAAGGATACCTTACTTTCTTTTTCAACCTGGACCCTATTTCTAGGAGTTTGTGCATTTACTCACCGCTAAAATTTCTGTATTTGACTCCTTCGTCATATATTATGTTGAGTTGCCCTTCAGCATACATCCATATAATTGGAGACTGGGCAGCCTCTATGTAAGGCATTATCTGCAAACGCCTTCATTTCATCAATGCTTTAAGTAGGATGAACAAACGAGTGCTACTGTCCTGTGAGTTCTGAGTTAACTCTCTGTTAGTTATTGGAAGGTTTTCTCCGCACTCTACAGGCCACGCACACCTACAATACAGCTGAGAGAGCAGCTAGCTACACAGGCAACACCAAACTGAAAACTTTGAACCTCTGAACTCACAGGACAATAGTACACATTCATTTGTTCATTGTACTTCAATTTTTGCGTGAAATGAAGAAGTTTTTGCTGCAGATAATGCTTTATAGAGGCTGCCACATCTCTCCTGTTACATGGATGTACGCCGAAGGGCGACTCAACAAAATATCTTCTGAAGGAGTCAAAGTGATACAGAAATTTTATCGTTGAGTAAATGCACATATAAACTCCTAGAAATAAGGTTCAGGTTGTAAAAAAAAAGAAAGTTATCCTTTAAAGACTGTTTGCAAAACCTGAAAATTATCCCATTTTTGTCCAAGGGAGAGGGATAAATATTATTAATGAAACTATTTGGTTTAACAATGATTCGATTCATATCAGGATCTATGGTTTTTGATTAGATTTCAAGTCACTGAATTGAATCAAATCGTTCTAAATGAACCAATATCATCCAAGAATCAAATCCGAAACCAAGAATTGTGATATAAATTGAATCATTGTTAACCGAATCGTTACACCCTAATAAATATGCATTTATTAAATGGTGGAGATTCATTGCTGTAAATAGAAAAATCCAAGAATTGAATGTGGTGAAATGACTTAGTGACGTTCTTTACAAGACTGCAAAGAAGCAGCCCCAACAACATTTTACTCATGTATGAAATATGAAGCAATGCAACGTCCAAAGACGTAAAAAAGGATCTTGGTCCATCACTGTCTGATGGCCATTAATATTTACTGGCCAGTTTTAGCTGTTTCAGAGCATTTAAGAAGATCTACACTATTTTCACCTCCAATGAGGAGGCTGTAAAGTACACACAAACACATTTACATTTGTGAAGCACCCAAACTGAAAGGGATGCAGAGGCATTTTCCTTCAATTGAGACATTCTCTGCATCCCCCTGTTTCACATGATGTTTGTTTGGTTACAATAAGAAGCCCCACATCATTCCCAGCATGTTTCTCACTTGTAAACTGCTTTGAAACTATGATTTTGCTATAATCAGTGTAATCTAAATGTTGCAGATATAATCCAACTTTAAATCTACTTTTATAGGTGTGTTCTACGTGTGACATAAAACAAAAAGGCAGATATGGACTTCAGTTATTTGCCAGTTTTGTTAAAAAACCACAGAAGCTCCAAACCAGTCAACATCCACAGACCCACTATAAAAAACATCGACTGTGATATGCCAAAACCTTGAAGATTTCTATCCAAGTCTGAACCCGTTACAGTCGGTTGTCTAACAAACAGAAATAGGTGAACCAAAAGGAGAAAAATCAATATTTACATTTGTTTTGAGGATTCAAGTAAGATAGACACATTAAACTGTCTAGTTTTAAAAGAATACTGTCTTGTTCAAACAAACAAGAAATTCCTAAACATGGAAATGGTGATTTTCTCAAGTTCCACCTTCAGACGTAATACACTTCACTGTAAAGTTTCTGTGACACAACGTAAAACTCAAACTTCAGCACCTTTGGGAGATGAAAACCGTCTTCTGCTCATGCATCATCGTCAAACATCCATACAGATTCTCATTTCAGGCTAATAATAAAAGATATGGGCTAAAAGTCTACATCAGGCCAAATATGGTCCAGTTTTAACCCTGTCACCTAAATATTCTGACCTGTGGATCACCCACAGCATGCTCCACAGGCTGCGTGATCCCTGATGGGAAGAGTTGAGGAAATTGTTAAATTTAGAGCTTGAATTTCGTCCTGTTGAGCCCATCTAACACCGACAGCCATCTGTTTGTAGGTGATATTTTATCTGCATTTCCTCCCAGAAAACTGCACAGACTTGTTGGTTGCTCTCTGCACGCCTTTCTCCCCACAATGTCACGCTGATCTCACCGCAGCAGCAGCAGCAGCAGTCTGGCGGGGGGCGACATCCACCCAGAAGAAAACAAATATGCACCAACTTTGTGTTTTGATTTAATCTCGTGCAGCTCCTCCATACACACACATGCTGAACTTTGGACGGCAGGAGGAAGAGGTTAGCCTAATGGTGGAGCACGAGCTTTCAAGAACATTCCATCTCAATGGGGAACAAGAACTGGTGTTTGGCTGAGAAGAACAACAGCGTCTAAAACATGACGAGACAGCCAGGAGCCTCCTCTCCGGTTGTGCTAACCGTCTGCATCCCGGCTGCCGTTAAGGCTGCCTTCACGGCACACTTTTCCCCATTAAACCCCCCCATCCCCGGTGTGCAACTGCAGGGCCCGGCGCCGCCATACACCAGCACACAGGCTCACAAAACACGTACAGCATGCCCCGTAGCACCAAGCGGAAAGAGACGTGCGAAAAATTAAGAGGAGGGGGAGAAAACCGGGACCGTAAACCGGTGACAGATCCGCCGTGGACGGAGACATGCACACAACACGTGAAAGTAAACGAACTTACCTGTTTGAGAGCCGCACAGTCCGCTGGATGTTGGGTTGAATCCTAGTTAAAGCCACTATCAGTAAAACAAAGAGGCGAAAATGACCGAGTGGTCGCGGAACAGGCCGAAACTAGGCTCCAGAAGAAGCCGGGCGCATGCGCAGAGTTGCAAAGCCGGGGATGTATGGGGAGGAGGAGGCGGGGTCAACGAGGGCAACTCATTTTTAAAATTGATCCGCAGGGAAAGTCATGAATTATTAATTTGGAACTACTTTCTGACAAGGAAACATTTTTAATGGCTTTGAAAGTTTTAATTGATTAATTATAAAAACACGTTATTTCTTGGTGTTATAAGCACGGCTGGATTACTGACCTGCAAGTGGACCCAGACACCCTCAGGGCCAAATAAACCCTGGGTTTTATGTGCGAACAAAAATTCACATTACAAAATAGAACTCTTCTGAGAATATTGATACCATAATAATAATTGTTCATAACATTATCTTTAAAAAATTTTTTTTGTTAATGAATTTTTATGTTTATTTAATATTAAATTATTGTAAGTGTCTTCTGGGTTTTCTGTGCTTGATTTTCAGTTTAAAATTATAAGAAAGCAACAGTGATAACTATATATTTTTAAAAAAACGTCTACTGATCTATTTTTGATAGTATAGTTAATGTATCATTGCAGATTGATAAAGTTTAACAGTTATTTTCTGATTCTTCATTAAAAATTCAGTCTCAAGTTAACTAGACATGTATTTAAGAAAAGAGTATTTGAATTAGAAAAAAATATTTGGCACTTTTTTTGTTGACTGATTAACCTACTGAAACGTCTTATTCTGTGTCTTATTTTGCAGTCTTTTATATTATTATTATTATTATTATTATTATTATTATTATTATTATTATTATTATTATCATCGTTATCATTATTTCTCATTTCAAGTCCATAAAGATGTTATCCAGCCATGGTTATAAACAAACAATGACAATGATTATGGAAGGCAGATTGTGGGAAATTTTATGGTGTCTTTATAATACTACTGCAAACACTACATTTTGTATTAACCATTAATAAAGCAATCAATCCCACCCTATTGTTCGTTAAATGGAGATGTGAAAAAAAAGCTGCCACAAACCTTTTTTACACTTAGTAGCATTGCTTATTCACTTATGTGAAAAGACTTTAAATCAGCTGTAAAAACATGCATATTAATGTAGGAACAGTAAGCTATTTAAGTAGATATCAGACATGAAACAAGAATTTGAAGTAATAAAAATCAATAAAAGGTTAAATATCATGTATAAGTTTATTTAAAAATCAAATGGCTGTATAGCTGCCATGCTTTCAGATACCCTTCTAAACTAATCATTAATAGATGCCGTCATATTTATGGCCAGAGTTGCATCAAACAGAGCAGAAATGAAGGTGATCATGGCTTTATGGTTATGTTTGAATATAAAACAAAAAAAGGCAAAGCTGAGGTTGAGGAATGGGCTTGATGTGCTTCTTGTAAGGGGGTGTTTGTGAGTGGGTTCCACAAAGAACATGGTGATGAAACACAAGGTAATGCATGTAACATCAGGGAGATTTTATGTTTCTAGCATCCATTATTGAGCTGTCTGATGCAGCCACAAAGGCTGAAGAATGAATTAAATGTAACATTGTTTACTGATAAGATCAGTGTTATCAAGTTTGAGGATATGCAATAACTCGTATTTACAGAGCAGTTATGAATTAGTCATATAGGCATGGACCTAACTTGATGCTTTTATTGTATTCTTTTTAATTATTTTTTTTCTCTCCCCACATAATATAATTTCTGCTGGAAAGTTTTGCTTTCCAGAGGTCTCTGCAGCTGTTTTCAATAGCTTAAGAGTTGAGACGTTTCTGCAGGCCACTTATTTATCTGTGCAAGCAATAGTGAAAACATAACCACCTTAATATTTTTAAGCATCTAAATCCAAAACAGGACAGTCAACGAAGGGGAGAAAAACAACAACATAAACCAAAGGATGGTGACACATTCAGTCAAATAATTTCTGAGATGCAGAAAGAAATATTAAAAAAAAAAAAAAAAGATTAGGAAAACATAACTGAACTCCGTAATCCATTTAACTTTTAACAAGTTTCACTTCTCTTTCACGCTTCTTGGTGACACAAAGGAGGAGGAGTGTGGTGTCACGTGCAGACAGAGAGGCTAAAAAGTGAAGAGCTCTCACTCTGATCTTGATCATAGCTGCATCTGGTGCAGGGGTTATTCCTGTATGATGGTCCCTTCCACTCCACTTTACATTGCCTGAGACATTCACTGAGTGCCTCATGTTTGGGGCCATCTTCCTGATGTTTTCATGGAGCTTGGACGTTTCATCTTGGAAAGTGGCTCTGATGCCCTCCAGTCCTCTGTCTCCTTCTTTGTGCTTAGCGTACAGCCTCTGGAAACGGCATTTGGGGCGAAACCCTCTTTACATTAGCAGCTTTTATGTTTTATAGTCTGAACATCCTCCTCTGGACAGTTCAGACAACAAAACTCAGATAGCTGTTCATTCCCCAGATCTCACTCTTGCCATGGAGCTGACTTCTCAGGACTTTTTCTCACTTGTTGCAACTGTTGCAGCTTTCCATGCGGCCTCGTCATGGTGCCATTTATCTGTGGTATACCAATTACTTGTAGGTCTCCTCAACATCTGTTTTTCTGGCCTCTTGGAGAGCATTGAGATAAAGCAGATTTGAAGTCTAAACAAGCAGAAGTTTAAAATGCAGAATATTCTGTTCAAGGACAGGAAATCCACTTCTTAAATTCATGAGCTTGATGAGACCTTGAGGGAAAATTTGCTCAATAAAAGATATAATTTTAAACAAAGTGATAAACTACTGTTACACCGTACATCTCCATAGTTAATTATTTTGAAAAAGAAAAATCATGCTACTTATTTTGACTTACTGCAACTATGTATGATTTATGACAGAGGACATGTTCAGTTTTATATCAATAATATTCTCATTCTAATGAAAAACATGTTCTGCACTAAACAATTATGCATTTTAAAGTGTATACAATATCAAATGAAGGTCAGGTAAATATTTCAGTATGCTGATGGGGTTTAATAAACAATGTGTGCAGCTGTAAAATACTACTTTTAATATCCGGTATCATTTGACTGCAAAGGGAAAAAACCTTGACAATTTGTGCTTATTGATAACAATACTAAGTTGTTATTTTGTTATTGTCCTCTTCTACTAAAATTTATTATTAGTGACTCATGAAAACTACAAGTTATTACACAAATCTATGTTTGCTAGCTTTTTAATCTATGGATGTGAGGTTGTTTGAGAAATGTTGCAGTGATGGGGTTATGCTGCCCTCTGAGCAGGCAGGGTTTTGTTTCGGTTTGTTTTTTTCTTTCAGGCACTCCAGGGACTCCTCTGCAGTGGCAGACAGGTCCCAGAGCTGACTGGCATCACCTGTGTCACTACTCCTCACCTGCAGTTCGTTTCCTCATCAGCCACCAGTTGTAAAGACACTTCCTGCTTCAGGAATGGTCCTGAGCCTGGTTTCTGGGACGACGTACCTGCGTGCTGCTGTCAGGTATTAAGTTCAGGAAGTACTGGAGCTGTGCACGAAGCCCATTGATGACGCTCACAAATTTGCTATTTGGAAGCATCTATTTACTCCGAGTTGGTGCAGTGGGAGCACCAGCTGCCGGGTAACGATGTTATCTACTCTCAGAATTATGAGACAACTGGAATGCACCATTCACTCACCAGCTCTGACTGGCAGCTGGTGAAGTTTATTAAGCCACAGTAAATGTCCACATTTTAACACTACCATCGTTATTTTTTTACAATTTGTAACGTGCTTTTATTTTTATTATTTTAAAAATCTTTATTTCTTGGTTCATGTTACAGATGTATTTTTTCAACTGAGCCAACAATATTATACACGACTGTGTGAAATATGGGCATACACAGATTGTGGGGTTTCAGGGATAGTGGGTAACCCTCTATTACCTTTAGAAACACACACTTCCACCAGTATATTCCAGCAGCTACAACAGCAGCTGCGATTTGGTTGGTTGGTCATTGGCCTCTCTGTGTTTACTCTGCAATGTAAATCCTGTAAGCCTTTCTGTCTTCTGTAAGATACATGCATTTTGTGTTAGTAATACCAGTTGGCTCTTTTTCAAAATGTATATCTTTTACAATATTCCTTTAAAAAAAAGGGAAAAAAAAGTTAATGGTGATATTTTGACATTAGAAACCACTCAAAGATGTTATTTCTAGGTTTCTGGACGCCAAAGAATCCCTGGATTTCACATATTGATTCAAACCAGAGTTAAAAAATTATCCTATTGGACTTTGTAGTTAGTTGTAGCCTACTGTGTTGTCCACCAGCCTGCAGGATGCACTGTCCCTCATTGTAGGCACCGCCACTTAATGGTGATTACTGAAATTAGTCTAAATACATTGTATTTAGGGGAATGCAATACTAATATTTTTAATAAGACTGTCAAAATAACTGTGTTAATGCAAAGAGATTAATCTGTGGAATTAATGTGTGTGTGTGTGTGTTTGTTTGTTTTTTAAGTTATTGCTCATGCCATAAAATATCTGAATATGGCATTAGGCTGTGAGAGAAGCTGATTTGGGGCACGTAGGTGCTTTGTCACAGCTGTGAACCTAATTCACCAAAAACATTCCAACCTTATTTATGAAGATTCTGAATGTTCTCAAGCCTTACATTGAAGTATCGCTACTATTACACTAGTATTGATATACAGGTTTTGATATCGACCTGCCCACCAGTAGAGTCCCCTTAGAAACAATGACGGAAGGTAACAAATATCTACTAGAAAAAGAAAACAAAATAGGCTCATTGGGCACGTCTACCCACATTTCAAAATATTTGTTAAGCACAGTTTTTTGCTTTAAAATATACATTAGAAACTAAAAAGTTTCAAATGTAGTGGAACTGCGGGAAAAGGCGAACAAGTTCATCTGTGAGGTTACTGAGGAGTGGTGCATCCTCACCATAGAGGATCTTTGTACAGTACAATGACAGTTCTCTGATTGTTGAGGCTGTTTTCAGTTGCTCTGCCGGCGTCTGTCTATCAGATAAAATAACACCGAAGTCCACCAGAAGATAACACAACTGACTTACTGTCTTTTTAATGGGTACAGAGCGTTTTTCTTATGCTTCTCCGGATAGAGTTGCGAACAACTTTTTTTTTCCTGTAAAATGTCACGGTTATTTGTAAAGTCACGGTAGCTAACTAGCCGACGTAACCGCCGGTAAACTTGTTATGGAGACGAGCCGGGAATCCTCCACCGAGATTCAGACCGTGTACGCGGCTGTTGGTCCAGGACCAAACCCAGAACTGAGGAAACTTTTGACGTTTAAAGTTTACAAGAGGAGATGGTTTGTGTTGCTGGTCCTGTGTTTGCTAAACTGCTCCAACGCGACGGTGAGTCTCTGGAAGTTTTTATGACTTTGTTTACACATTTTCAGCAGAAACATCAGTTAGTTTACTTTAAAAATGGACTGGTCATGAAACCGGAGCTACTGGGAAGGAATGGTAGTTATTACAGCACAGGTGTGGTTTGGAAGCAAGGATATGACAAAAATGGAAAATATAGGAAACAGAAGTGCCACATAGCCTATTTGTATTGTTAAAAAAAAAGGCCAACATTTCTTCCTTAAACATTCCCAACGTGCTGTAGTAGAAAATTAATGCCATATTTATTACAATATGGGTGTGATATGGAGGCTTACTTAAAATAAAAAATCTTCAAAAGAAGCATCAGTGTGCATTGAAGGAAATGTTTTTTTTTTTTTTTTTTTGCCAGAATGCACCTCTCAAGATGTAGTTTCACATTCCTTGAATGTTTTGTGCACACAGGCTTGCGGATATTACTTTTTTTTCTTTTCTTTTCCTTTGTTTTGTTTTTTTACACCCAAATTTTTATTGGGAAAGTTTCCAAGAGGTTGCATGCAATAGCCACAATATCAAAATGTATAAGTAAATAAACAGAAGAACATCAACACAAAGTACAAAATCAACTGGTGACCTGAGAGTGCTCTTTATTACAAATGTGAGCAGCATCACCCTGATCTCAAATGAAATCTCTTAATCTGTAGCGTCATCCTCTCTCTTTTTGACCCTTGACTAGACAATTATACAACACAGTCCTTGGTCATCCTCATTAGATACTGTTTTAGCACATCATAATTCTGCATCTGTGTAATTAGTTACAGTAAACGAACAGTTTAAGAAAGAAATGGCTTCACTGTGACAGAAAATGTCATTTAGCTGATATGCAGCCCAAACAGTAAATTCCCAGTAAGACAAGTTTCCTGTAGAGCAGGGATCACCAATTCCGGTCCTCGAGGGCAGGTATTAGGAGCTTCCCTGCTGCAACACACCTGACTCCAATCAGTGGGTAATTACCAAACTTATGCAGGGCTTGATGTCAAGCTCTGCATAAGTCACAAGGTGTGCTGCAGCAGGGCAGCTCCTAATACCTGCAGGCTACAGAGGTCTGGAGTGTTTCTCAGGGAAAAACAAACTAAACTGTTCTCCTCACTCATGGTTCAAAACTGTGCAGAATCAGGTATGGCTCCTTTAGGTGTGACTTTTTTTACATTATGATGCTGAAGCTCACATTAGTTAATTTGTATCAGATAAGACAAAAACAAAACACCTGTGATGAACTTTCTTACTGTGTCATAGTGTATGGCAGTGGTTGGGAACCTTGGCCCTCATCCTGCAAGGTTTTCATGCTTCCCTGCTCCAACACACCTGCATTAAATGAGTCTGTGCAGAACTTCATAGGCTGTTGGATCCTTTTGACTGGAAACAGCAGTGAAAACTAGCTGGACTGCAGCCCGAGAGGATCAGGAATCCCTGCCACTGGCTTATGGGGTGCTTACACTATATGAATATATTTGAAAAATATTAGAAATATTGTAAAAGTTGGAGATCTGGCAGTGATTCAACAGTTTTGCTTTTTTTTCACCAAAAGAACTTATTGGAAACCCAGATGGAAACATTTGTTGTTTTATTCTTTATTCACCAAGTTCTGACTTTTTGCCTGAATGAACCACCAGTGGTTTTAACTTTGAGAGAAAAATAATTGGATAAGAACCTCAACGTTACTTTTTCACGTATGGCCAAGACGCCTTTTCTTTTTCTCCTCTTCCTGGAGGTTGGCAACCACCACTTTATTTATCACTGCTGATGACATGCAGCCTTGTTTGTTTGCTTCAGATATTTGACGATACATGGATGTATGGATAGCAAATGCACAAGTATTTAAAAGGTTTTATTCAGCAAACATGCTAAGATAAATATTCAGGTTTATGTTTTTTTTTTTAATAAAATTTTTATAAAAATATTTTTTTTTTTTTTTATTATTTTAAATATTAGCAGAACTTCCAGTGTGTCTGTTTTGGTAGCGCATGGCGTGTCAGGAATATCCAGTGCTGACCTAGCTTCCTGTTTCATGAGTCTTTTTACAGGTTGTCGGCATTTTGTTTTCAAAAGGACCTTCTAGCTACAAATGAAGACACTTCCTTTAACTGACAGCTTCTTTTCCTTGTACAGTTTTCTGCTGTGAACCTCGCAGGTAGATGACATATGGTTTCCTGAATGTTGGTGCGACTTGGTATTGCTCCCTGGGGATGTTGTCTTTGTAAAGCTGAGTGTGCCTGGAGGCAAGTGTGCTGCCCGCAGCCATGCAAGCTGAGCTCCTCCCACGTGTATCTCCAACTCCCACGGGACTCGTCCTCTCTTTGGGAACTATTGTTCCCCGAGAACTGGTTTTCTTGCTCACAAAAGAAGCTCAGCTGGTGGAGTCTTTCATGAGGTGGCAAATAACAGCTGATGAGCCAGTTAGACATCCGTCAGTGTGACATTAACAAGCCCATAGGGGAGGGGTATCACTGTTCATTCCTCTTGTAAACTATTATAAAGCAGCTTAAAGTGAAAATTTAAACTTTTATGAACAGGATTTACACTTCATTTAGGACTTTAGATGACAAAACAGTTTAATTACACATTAGTTTGTTTTTTGTATTACTGATTTATCTTTATGTAAGGATATGGCAAAATGGTTAGAATCATCCAAAAAAACTTCGCTTTTTGTTCACACATCCTGTCACAGTTAAAACAACCTCCTAATGAGATAAATGGGATAAATCGTGCTCATTATTATCACAGAAACGGGTTGAAACAAAACTAAGAGAATTCTTATATTCACAACAGTGTGCAGTCAATACCATTTTATGTTTGCAAATTTAAGGTGACAGCTACAACTTTTTCATCAAAACAATATTTAAAAAAAATAAAAAAATGCACCACAGAATGTCTAAAGGGGTCCAGAATATAAGTTAATTTTACTCAAATTTTTATAGCATATAAATATTCGTTTTATCAATTTTGATGGGTCCCCCAAAAAACAAACGTATTTACATGTGATTACTAGACCAACTTTGGTATTCTTCTCTGTTAGCATTGGCTCTGGAGTTGCTAGCTCAATTGTTCTGTGTGGAAATAGCATCTTCCTTGCCTTACTTCTTAAAGTGGAAGTTCATTTTTTTTCAATCTGGACCTGTTTTCTAGCATGAAATACATTCATTTACTCACCTAGACAGTTTTGGTGTAACTTGAATTTTTTTCAGGAGATATTGAGATCCACGCCAGATCAGAGTTCAATATAGTGTAAGTGATGTGGGCAACCGCACTCAGCCTCTAAATAAGGCATCATCTGCCACAAACTCCTTCATTTCACCAATGTTTTGTTACGAAACATTAGTCGGACCCCCCGTGAGATCGAAGTGGCATGAAGTGAGGTTTTTTTTCTGGTGATTCGTCCTTATTTACAGACATTTACTTGCTATGGTGTCGCATTACAGTGACGTCATCAATCCCCCCCCCCAGTAAAAATGTCTGTAGATAAGGAAGGATCACCACAAAAAAGCCGCTTCGAGCTCACAGAGGATCCGACTGTTTGGCAACAAAACATTGGTGAAATAAAGGAGTTTGTGGCAGATAATGCCTTATTTAGAGGCTGCGCGCTGTAGCCCCATCACTTCCATTATATTGGACATGCGCTGATCTGGAGTGGATCTAAATATCTCAATTCAAGTTGCACCAAAACTGTCTGGGTGAGTAAATGAATGTATTTCATGCTAGAAAATAGGTCCAGATTGGGAAAAAAACAAAAACAAAACGAACTTCCTCTTAAAATTCAAGCCGACCAAAAACGAAGCAGGATGAGCATGAAGGTAGCAAAGGGGGCTCAAAAGCCCCGCAGAGGTTGCCACTTCCCTGCTGGACATGTAAGTTAAACATTTGTTCATACTAATTAACGGATTGCGGGTTCTGTAAGGTTGTTAATGCTAACTGAGTAAATGAGTGTGAGTGCGCCCCCTCCTGGCGAGGAAGATTTAAACTTTTTGCTCTCACTTTTAATCTTTACAAATGATTTCAGAGTTTGGAGCTGTAAATTAAGATTTGTCATCTGTGAAATGAATCTGCCAGAGAATTTCTAGCGTGCACTGAAAAGATTTCAGTTTTGTACAAAATAAACCATTAAACACAAAACCGTAAAGTAAGAGAAGTGGCAAAAATGTAAGATTTCGTCATAGATTAAAAGGCAGAGACCTGCTGCAAATACTGTACAGTGGTGCTCAAAATTTTTCACACCCTGGCACAATTTCTGATTATTTTGGGGGCCTTTTTCAGGGAGCATAAATGATCAGGAAAAGAAAAAGTTTGAAAATAAATGTCCTTAACCAAACACTGATGAGCAAATTTTTTGTTTTTTTTTGCTTGTTTGTTTTTCTTACTAATTTATTCTTTCTGAAAAATGCTGAAAGAAATAAAAAAGATTCTGCCGGGGTATATAAACTTTTGAAGACAACTGTATATTTTTAGTCAAGGTGCACTACATGGCAAAACAAATCACATGCACCAAAAATCATGTAGGTGTACAAACAAGTTTGGTAAAACCTTCAGTTTAATACCATAAAATCTTAGAAACACTAAAACCCCCACCAATAGTTTTTATTTTAATCTTTGCCCTTTTAATTAGTGCTGTAACAACTGGAGTGGGACCAATTGAAGGACGTCTGTCTGTCTGTCTGACTGACTTGTTTTTAATTAGTGCTGGGGAAAGATAGAATTTTTAATCGCCATTGATTACATTGGTATATAATGATAGTTTTTCATTTAAATGTCTGAGCTCAGGAATAAAAATATATTTAGATACATTTTCTTTTTTTTTAGATCTGATATAAATGGTATTGATCGGGGGAAATCAGCAGGTGTTGATTGTCTAACTCTGAAATTGCATCAAATCAAAATCATATTGTGGCAGACTTTGTGATGTCAGCACGCATGAAATCGTTACCCAGAGTCAGTATAATATCATGTTGTGGGAACTTTTCACACACAAAGCTCCCACATTGTGTGTGACTGAAAACACAAGTGTGAATTATGACCCTGTGTTATTAAGTTAATCTGAGTGTGGTTGTTGATAACTCGGCAAATACAGAAAAATAGAGAAGGTCTTTTTTTTTCCTATGATTCAGCTGCAGGTCCTGAAACTGAAACCTACAAATGAGAAACTTGAACTCTCTACTAGACAAATGAAACTCTTTTCTTTCTTTTTTCTTTTTCTTTTTTTTAAACAACATCATACACACAATATACAAGCCAACATTCATCTTCAAAATCCACCTCAGTTTCCGGGCCTGCAGTGAAGTTGAAGGCAATAAAACCATTTCTTCTCTGATTGGACAGTTATATACCATGGAGTGGTCGTCATCCAATTAGTTTGAAATATAAAGATGGTAAAAATTTAATTTCAGCCAGACATCATTTTTCTTTACAAAGAACAACAACAACAAAAAACAAAACAAAACAGAAAAACTACAAAAGAAAAAAACACTTCCTTTTTCAGGTTGAATTTCTGAGGCAGATTTATTTTACAGGATGATAAAGCTTTCTGCATTTTGAGCTTTGACTCACTCCTCTAACCTCATGCCTCTTTCTAAATCTGTGGTTCAACTTAATTTGATGTCTGTGATTTTCTGGAGGGCGTTTGTCTAAAAAGCAAAAAAGTAAAGGATGATGGCAATGACAGACCCAGCTAGCCTACTCACTCACTTCTTTTAGTGAGTGGGTAGTTGTCTTTTTTTTACCCTGTCAAACCACTGGCAGTAGAATAAGTGGCCGAGGACATATAAAATGGTATTTAATTGAAATTATACCTGTTTAGGAGGACTGCAGCCAGTTTGAGTCCAAATGTAATCTGAGGCGGTCCCGCAAAGCTCTACGTCTCGAGCACAATGTACCAAGATTTGCACAAGCTTTGTTTCTCTTCTCTTCCTCAGTTTTTATCTTTTTAGTCAGTTTTGCTGTGTATGTGGTGACAGCCAGTGGATGTATCCCAGCTTTCTCTTTGGTCGCCGTCTATGGGAGATGGAGTAATGAGGAAATTTTAAAAAAAGAGCACAATGAGTACATTATTTTAAATCAGATTTCCTTTTTGTTTACCACATAATATACCGTAGGCTATAAAAAGCATTTTTCTTAGCAAGATTAATATGAAATCAGGGGTAGTTCCTTGAATCAAACAACTTTCACTCAAGACCGCACTCAGTTTGTTTATCATGTTTTTGTTTTCTTGAAAAGAGACGTACAGTTGTGCTTGAAAGTTTACATCCCCTCCCATTAAACATGAACACCAAAATCATGACATTTATTTTGTATTGTGGTTCACCAGAAATATTAAAAACAAACAAACAAAAAGTAAACAAGTTACAAGCATGATGGGGCTCCTGAACTAAAATTTGTTGAGTAACACTTTGAGGTAATCACTGCAATCAGGTGTTTTCTGTAATGTTCAATAAGACTTATCTGGGACAGTTTTGATTCTTTTCTTTTTTTTTTTAACTAAAATACTAAATCAATATTTATTTATTATTTAACTATATCATAATTTAGTAAATTTTTATTACTTTTTTCAGTTTCTTGTCATTTGAATTACTATTGTGAATTTAGCATTTTTTAAATGGGAGGGGATATAAACTATCAAGCACAACTGTATTCGGTTAGGTCTATGAAAATGCTTCTAGTCAACTTTCAAGTACAGAAAAATTGGATTTCTCTAATGTGACCTCTTTAATCATCGCAGATGGTTCAGGAAGCATCAGTTTCAGTAAATTCTGAGACCAGAGACACTGGGATTGTGATGAAACAACAGTGTGATACTGTAATCTGCACTGTGATTGCTGCAACCCTCTTCTGACCTGTGAGATACCAGGACTGAGTGGAAAAGTAAAACCCTCAGAAGCATTCCTCCCTGCATAAGACAACACCGGCATTGTTTGTCTAAATCAGCTCATGAGCTTGCGTCAGCTCAGCTGCATATATTAACTTCATTGTCCAGAGAACGGTGTAGGTGCAGGTTTTGTTTCTTCTATTTAGTTTACAGTTCAGATTTGTATTGCTGTGCCTCATACATGCACACAAACAGTTTGAAGTCGATAGAAATAGAAATAAATAGACCTTTGGAAGCAGAAACAAATACGCCTCCTTTATCAGCAACAGCTTCTTGTAGGTATTTTACATGTTTGCCTACCTTTTACCAAAATGTGCTCAATAATATCGATTTTTCCAAAAATCTTTGGCCAGATGCTCGAGGATTATCTTCTGCTGCTCTTCTTTTGCTTCCACATGGATATTTTCCCTGTTTAATTTCCCTTAATGTACAAAATAGTCACACAAACATGCTGCTGATTGTGATGCATTCATATAATGTTCACTTTGATACCATCATGTTAGTTCAGATAACTGGTATTTAACACTGAGGCTGATGTGAAATTTTGGTATTTTATCATAAACCAAACGAAAATCTTTTAAAAATTGGGGCAAAAAGTAGTAAAAAACTACTGTCAGTTGTTTTTCTAATCCCAGCAGCGCACAATGCGTGTGAAGTTTTGTCGTGGGAGAGTTGAACTCTCTGTAATGAAAAACAGAAGTCCATCATTTCCCAAAAATCTTAGCAAAGTTTTCTCATTTCCTTCATTTTTGTTATATTGTTTTTTGAAGGTACAAGGTTACTGGAGGACTGCGATCACTAACGTGCAAAGGGAATTAAAATGTAGAAAGCTAAGTTTCTCCAGTGATAGGATCTAATAAGTATTGATTTCTGTTATAATAGTGCTTTTTGTGGAATTATATTGGAATAAAGTACTTTGGTGATTATTTGTATACAACTTAGCTGACAGCAGTAAATAAAAACAAACCTCTGAAGTTTCTGAGCTGGCATGCAGCCAAAATAAGCCCTTAGTTTTACTATCATCTCAGTTTTTTCTGAGTAGACTATGAAATTCCTGGCTGAAGGACAAACCTCTGCCTCCTGCAGGTTTACAAAAAGCCGTTTAGACTTTATCCACCTGGTCAAGTGCCAATCTGAGGATTTTAAATGGATTTCAGTGATATTTTAGTGTGCTTTTCTTTACAACGTAATTTAACTGAATTGACTTGTGGCAAAAAAAAAATGTTCTAAATTTCAGATGCTTAAAGAGACATCAATGTTATTGCTAAAACTTTGATAAATGATAAGGAAAAGTGTTCTTAAATCTTAAAATTTGGACATGGTAGGCTAATCTCTGGTTTGTGTAATTACAAGAATGTACAAACACATTTCTTTTCTTTGATCATTATCAAGTTGGATTTTATATCAGTGCAGAAGCAGATCCAGTTCTAATGGTGTTAATATTATTTATTATTTCTTTCCTCTCAGATCTAAATATGTTTTATTTTTAAAAAATTATTACCAGAAGCTGAGAGGAAAAGTTTCTCTGTGCTTTTTCCAGATATGGCTTACCTTTGCACCAGTAGCAGACCAGTCTGCCCATTACCTACATGTCAGTCTGGAGGAGATCAACTGGTTGTCCCTGGTCTACATGGTGGTGGCCATACCGCTCAGCTTTGGGACCACCTGGATGCTGGACACCCTGGGGTTACGGATCACGGTACAAACAGCACTCGTGTCGTGCAGTGTGTCTAAGCTTTCTGACTGTCTCTTGTTTTTAACATCATCGTTTTAGCAGTTTTCTCAGTGACGCGCCCCCTATCGATGGCTAAACCAGCATCCATCTTGCATTGGACCTGTACGGTGATTCACTCCAGCCAGTAAAAGACAGTCTTATCTTGACTCTCGTTCCGTCCCTTCCTCTCTTTCTTTTCCTCTCTTCCTTTGTTAATGTTTCCTTGCGTTTCTTTGCCGAATCCGACATGATGCGCGTTCAAAACACCCGCTGTGTTCATATCTGGTTCTATGCGTTTGCTAGTAAGTGACGCTGTGCGCAACCAGTAGTCGGCTGCATTGTCACAGGCCCGTCCCGCAAAACTTACATCGTGCAGTTTCTGAGCATCGGAATGCCTTTGGGCGGTGATGGTTCGAAAATGCGCATAATGAATGTTGGTGTGCCATCAAAACGAGTCTGAAACGCAGATTTTTAAGGTCTAAAAGTTACATTGTGGGTCTTTAAAAGTCACAGCGAGGCGGAAAATGTCTGTTCTGCTGCAGCACTGTAGCATGACTTTGCAGCATGTGAGGATTTTGCGGCACGTAATGACTTGACTTTACAGCATGGGACACCGCAGGGAATTTTGCGCTGTTCTATTTTTAGTTTTGGAAGGAAGGGGGTGTGTCGGTGAGAAAATCGGCACACCACACCTCTGTGCATTTCCGTGTCCAGTATGTTCCTGGCATGATGCTAACACCTCCATTAAAAAACCATGTCTGGAAACATAGAAGGACATGCTTAAGTCAATAATGCTCATTTTATTTTGCTGCTCTTTCCCAGGAAAACTGCTTTCATGGGAATTACCGGCTCTGCAAGGTTTCTCTGCTTAGAGGAAAGACTGAAGCAAATGTACTAAACTGAGAAAATATGTATAAATGATTTCAGTGTTGAATTCCTGTCGCTACTATAAGCCAGAATAAGAGGGACTTTATAAACTTTATACGGGAATGGGAAAAGCATTAAAGAAATTTTGAAATAATTATCTATTTAAAAAAGGATAGGAAGTGGCCCAGAAATAATATAGTATTTTGTTAGCTAAAATTAATTTTACATTATAATATACAGTTGTCCTCAAAATCATTCATACCCTCCCATTAAAGAAGGAAAAAAATCAGCTGTCAGTGAAACACGTTTTAGTGACAAAAGTAATAATAAATAAAAATTCTACTAAAATCATGACATTGATTTTGAATTGTGGTTTGAAAGAAATATTAAAAACAAACACACAAAAAATAAAACAAGTTAACAAGCATTATGGAGCTCCAAAGCTAAAATTTTGTTGAGTGACACTTTGAGGCAATCACTGCAATCAGGTGTTTTCTCTAAAGTTCAAAAAGGCTTCTACATCTGTTTACAGGTATTTTGGTCCACTGTTCATGGGAAAGGTGCTGTAATGTGTCTGGGACTTTTTTTATGTTGTCTTTTTTTTAGATTATTATTTCCAAAAGCAATAATTTATTTCACAAAATTATAATTTTCTAAATTTTTATTTATTATTAGTTTCTTGTTATTTGAATTACTGTTGTGAATTTAGCCTTTTATTTAATAGGAGGGTATGAATAATTTTGAGGACTATATACTACATGCAAATAATTGTTCCAATTTTTTTTTTTTTTTCTTTCACAGATTCATTTATGTATTTATTTTCTGTTACTTCCCCTGTTTTTATGGCATTCCTGTACTTCCATACTCCAGCAGTCTGATAGCATATAACATTGTCTTTCCTGCTTTTGTTTTTGTCTGTTTAATATTGATCAGTCTGCACGTCGGTAACATCACCTCTTGATCTGTAAATGCTCTCTGAGAACAGCTTCACAAACCTGAGCATGATTTTGACCTTTGACCTTTCTTCCTTCTGACTTCACAGCTGATCCTGGGTTCCTGGCTGAACATGCTTGGAGCGCTGCTGCGGTTTTTCGGCACAATAGACAATAACACATATAAAATCGAATACCCATTAGTAATGTTGGGCCAGACCTTCGGTGCTCTCGCTCAGCCACTCATCATTTTCACCCCCACCAAGCTGGCGGCTCTGTGGTTCCCCGACCATCAGCGGGCCACAGCAAACATGATCGCCTCAATGTGTAAGAGACTTTTATGTTTTACAAAAACTTAGAAGGGCTGAATGCTTTCTGTACTTCATTTAGAAAAGTCTGTGCAGGTGCCTTCAGATGACGTTTGTTGTGTGAGAGGAAACTGTCCCGAGCAATCACCCTTTGGTTTTACAGTACAAGCAGAAACTGGTGAAATTTTGAGGGAAAGATGAAGGTATTGTGCTTTGCATATGTTTTGTTTTTTTACCTAAAACGGGCCGGTTATACTGCAGAAAGCTGTGACTGTATATTGAAAGCTTAGTTAAATTTATTCCTTTCTGCCTCATTGACCACGTTGTCCGAAGACAGCACTCTGTGGCTTATCTACACAGGTGGAAAGTACATTTACTTCAGGAATGTTTTAACTTACAAGTGATCAGGTCATGTGACTTCTTTACCTTTCTCATTCCAGCAGATCTCAGGTGGGACGCAGCATAAGGTTTAAAGTACCATTACAAAAGGAAACTAGGCCACTAGGTGTGTGTCACTTGAAAGAACAAATTTGAAACTCAGTTTTTATTCATTTTTTTTGTGTGTGTGTTTGAATGACAGATCTTGTAAAAACAGAGATTTGATTTATTTATCTGAGAGTAAAAGTGGGACGCGAAGGGCAGATGTTGCATTGCTTTTGATACATTTGTCATTTTACAAAATGTAAAACAGTGGTTGAATAAGGAGCCAATCTGGGTTTGATTTGATTATTTTTGTGTATTTTTGAGCCCAGTAAAGTAACTATCATATCAAACAGGTGACTTTGTGCTGGAAAACATGGAAAAGGTAAACATAAGGCAAAATCTAAAGCATTTTTAAAAATGGCCTAATAGGCTAGACAAAAGCTCTGAAATGACTCACTGACTTCCAGATTAAAAGAGAAACAAACAACAACAAGAAAAAAACCATTGTAATGGGCAGTCTGCATTTGTGAAGTCACTTTTTAAAAAGCAGATTTAGCCGTGATGCTTTGGAAAGGTTGATCCTCAGGCCGGCATCCAAAAACCTTAAAAGTATAAAGCTCTGCATGTTCCTTTGGTCCAGCTTCTGTCAAGTATCTGCAGCTCTGAAATCCAGGCTACTTTTACTGAAGTTAGGTTTTACAGTAGAAAGCATTAAAATGTGGTGAGAATACTTTCCAGGTGTGTCAACGTGATGCTACTCTGCTGAGCTGGCTCTCAGTAAACAACACTTCCCTTTTTCTCCAGGAGAAAGCAACAGAAGAAACTGACCTTATCTGCCTATTTTTATTGAACAGAAATATTTTGTTTGGATCAGTTGTTTTATTGTCTTGGAGCTGTTTTTGTTGATTATAATAAGAATAGAAAGTCTGATTTTAATCATGTTTCTGAAAACATCTTCAATTCATTTACCCAAACATGAAACAAGTTATGATAAAAAGTTCAAATATGATCATTAATCGTATTTTAAGTGAAAAAACAAAAAGTGTCAGATCATCTTTTTGTCTGGTTTTAGTGCAACTAATTCAAAAAGGGTCCAGGTTTTATTTGGTTTATAAAAAGATGACCAGAACACACAAAGGTTTGTTAAATCCAGCAGAAATCAGAAAGCGAAAGGCCGAGGATGAGATCTCTGAAAGGGAGGTCGTTCAGTGTACTGTTTTCCTTGATGTTGTTCAGATGGTTGAAACAGGGAACAGAAACTGGTCCACTGAGTGAACTGGTTCTAAACATGGCACCAAAAGCAGAATAATGCAAAATCACACTTCTGTTTTCCTTCCTCAGCGAATCCTCTGGGTGTCCTCCTCGCCAACATCATCTCTCCTGTGATCGGAAAAACATCTAAGCAAATCCCAACACTGGTGAGTTCAAGTAATGATAATGATTCTTTTATTTATATAAAAGCTTTTAAGCACAACTGCAACACAAAAGAAAACAGTTTTAAAAATGCAGTGAACATTAATATAGTCTAAAACAATCAACGTTACAGTTAGGGATGTCCAATATTATTGGCCTACCGATATTATTGGCAGTAAAATGTGATTTTGTAAAATATTTGTATCAGTTTTTTCGGACCAATATTTTTCCTAATGAAATCTCATGAGATCTCGCTCCATCAGCACCGCTCCTGCATGTAGAAAAGTCCCTGTTAATCTGGAGGAACTTCATCTCCCAGCATTCTTTTCAGAGTCATGTGACTACGGTGCAGCTGCTGCTGATAGCGCAATATCATACCAAGATCCCCAATTAACCCATTTTAATGTCAGCATCTTAACAGCCTGGATTAAGGAGAAAAAAAAGTCTGGCTTCATTCGGGTTCGGGCCTGAGAACTGGGCCAGGGCCAGACTTGGGCCCTGATATTAGGCCCACGCAGGGCTCTACTTTGAAGCTGCTTATAACATGTCTGGTTTTAAGTTGTTGGTTAAGTTACTGAGTTGTCAGAAACATTATAATTAGCCACATGTTGGCTAGACCAATTAAACTAGAATTAAAGTAACTGATCACAAAATGCTGCAAAAGGCATCAGGTACAGTCAGGCAGGCCTAAGCTGAGCCTGACTGGAGGCTCAGAGGAAAGTTTAAGCCCGATCTAATGAGTAGAGACAGCGTCTGCATCCCGATTACTAATCGGAAGTTGGCTCCCCAGGAGGGGAGCCTGATAACCTGCCTCCCCATCACCGCCCATTTCCACCAGTGGGTTTGGGTCAGGTTGGGCTGGGTCGGTCCACATTTTTTTGCGCCTCCACAGATAAAAACTGGGGCAGATACCCTCATTTCTGACCCGTCCCATCCTACTTTTTTGGTACCCTTATGTAGGGGTACTGATCTAACCGATCCGAACCAACGAGGTGGACCTTAAAACATTGCAATCTGTTGATTGGTTGAAAAAATAGGTCACTTCCTGCGTGACCTGGCATAAAAACAAAGCAGGGGTGACTCCTTTGTTTCTGTCACGTGTGGTGCAGTGCTTTGGTTGCAAGGCATTGCACTGTGATGATGTCATGCAATCACGTAGCAGCGCTATCCAGTTAATACGCCTCCAGGGTAAGGGTACGGATTGCTGTGGGGACGCAACCTGAAATCAACGTATCCATAGCAAAACCCACCTGACCCGGCCCAACCCAGATCTGTGGGTGGAAACTGGGCTTAAAGATCTGATCTGCTGCTTTAGAGCCGAGTGCTTTCTTGGGTTCTCTTTTGAGTTTTTCTTTTATGAATTGGACAAAATAACATTACAGTATCCATCATCAGGTCTTTATATCAAGTAAAACTTTTTTTTTTCAGATTATTTTAGTTCATGATCATTTTAGCTCAGAAAATATGTAATTTATCAGTTTTCTCAGTACATGCTCATATTTCATATTTTTGTATTATTTTGTCAACTAGCACACAAACCAGAAATCAGTCACATGACTGTAATGCTCAAAGTTTGCACCAATACTCTTTTATAATCAAGTTTTTTAGGCTTTAATTCTGTACAAACTACATTTTTTGCAGCATTCTTAAAATATTTTGCAAATATGAGACAACTGTGGTAAAAGAGGATTGGTTATTTAAATATATGTCATGGTGGTGGATAGCTGGGAGTCTGTGTCAGCCTCTATTCCGCCCTCATCATCAAGTGAGTGCAAAGAAACTAAAACTGCATAAAAAACTTAATTTAAAGCAAACTCCTGCTGGGAATTGTGGGATTGGATCTGTGAATGTTTGAGATTGCAGCAGCTGAACTTTAAATCTGATCATCTCACCTGCTGCCGTCGCGGCTGCTGCTGCTGATGAAGATGAACTGTCTGATTTCAGCAGCTAATGCCCATTTATCACTCTGTTATATTAATTTTCCTCCTCCAGCTGCTTGCCTATGCAGTCCCAACATGCATCATCTGTTTCCTAGCAACAGTGGGGATACGGAGCAGCGAGCCTCCCACGGCGCCGTCAGCCAGTGCCCAGTCTTCTGGATCAGAACCGTTTATACAGGGGATCAAACTGGTAAAGCAACACAAAGCAGAAAATAACACAAACTTAGCCAACATGAAGCAGAGACATGATCATTTCATGTCAAGGAGGCTGGAACATCACATCCATTATCTCATCACCAAACACTAGAAAGTGATTAAAACAGTTCACACCATGAGAAGAAATCAAAGGTCTGAACTTTATATCAGGAGTGACAGTTTTCCTATCACTTTGGTGCATTTCTCACAACAGAATTAAAATTCCCATATCTATTAGCTCAAACTCCACGACTGTGCACATCAAAGGAGCATTTATCAGTTCACTGATCAAACTGCAAATGCTTTTGGACATGTGGCTTTTGCTTTCATACAATTCTCTGCTATTTTGTGAAATGATCATTTGCTTTTGGTCAAATCAATCAAAATTAAATACAGTTGTGCTTGAAAGTTTGCACACCCTCCTATCAAAGTAAAGGCTAAAGTCACAATAGTAATTCAAATAAGAAGAAAGTGAAAAAAGTAATGTTTTAATTTAGTAAAATAAAATATTGATTTTTCAATTTTTGTTTTAAAAAAAGAATAAAAAAAAAAAAATAAATAAATAAAATTGCCCTATACAAATGAAAGTACCTTGCTCATGAGCATTGGGTCAAAATACCTTTTAGCAGGTGCAGAAGTCTGATTGAACGTTACAGAAAACACTTGATTGCAGTGATTTACATGACTTTAACATTTACAGATCAGTCTGTCACAATGAAAACATGACTAATCCATTTGAGTACTTTGTTCAAACTCAATGGCAGCAGAACTTTTCAGTTTGATGGCTCTGACAGTTTCATTGACATAAATACTTGCTTTTGAGGAAGAATTGTCTATTTTTAGCTAGTGACACGCTTTTGGAGATTATCCACTAGGTTCTACAGTTTGTACTTGTCAGATTTCTTATGTGGAATTTCCTCCTAAATGTGGCCTCAAAGTTTATCAACCTGCTGTCATTTGTAAATTTGCATTAATCCAAACTGCACCGCGGTTTATTATCTTGGGATTTTCACGCTACCAAGTTTGTGCACTTAGTTTGCAGATTCAGTCAAAAACAGATGTGTATGTGGAGCAGAGACAACGGACAGAACAGGAAAACCAGGAAGCAAAAATGTAAAAAACAAAACAAAAAAACCTCCATCTTGATGAGTTACATTACAAGCCTGTGCTCTGCTTCCTCCGTAGTTACTGAGGAACAAAGCTTACCTCGTCCTGCTGCTGTGCTTCGGCTCGGGCATCGCCGTCTTCACCTGCTTCTCCACACTCCTGGAGCAGATCCTGTGTGTGCAGGGATACACCAACGTGAGTACACAGCAGGGTGGAGACACCACGTTGATTTCCACCAGGAACCCTTCACTGTTGATTTTAACTCTTCGTGGATTTTTGTCTAAACAAATTTGCCTCAAACCACTTCTGGCTTTTGTTTATTGTATTTCTTTATATACACTGCCTGGCCAACAATACGTCTGAAGCCTTTTTCCCCAGTAAGCCTCACTGATGAGTGGCTTTCTGATGGCTTCACAGCTGTTCAGTCCCAATCCATCGAGTCCCCTTCACATTGCTCATGTGGAAACGTTCTTACTTTCACTGTTTAACATAGGCCTGAGTTCTACTGTTGTTTTTATTAGATCTGATTTCACCAAACGTTCTGGAAGATGACGGTTCCCCACTATCCTTCCAGTCTTTAATAATGCATTGGACAGTTCTTTTAGTAGGTTTTTGTTGTTGTTTCTACATCTCCTTAGATATTTTCTCTGCTTTCTTAAACAGTGTAACGTCTTAACATCTTGCATCTTTCCACAAGGTTGTTTAAGAAATGAGAAGATTCCCATTGCATCAGTTGGGGTTCAATAATTTGTTGCAGCAGATGGATAATTCCCCATGCAGTAATTAATAATAATTAATGTATCTTATGAATTATTTTCCTTTTTTCACAGTTGTGTACGTATTTTGAATTATTTATTTATTATTGATCTTTCTTCATCAATTATCACTGTGTTTAATATATAATAGTATTTCATTGTATTCCTGTCTCTTTTTTTGGGGGGGGGGGTCATTTTTCACAGATTTTTTTTTTCCTGTTATTATTTTGTTTGTATGCAATTGTTAATAAACTCAGAGAATAAGGGGTCAAAGCAGTGATGAATTATTATGCAAATGTAAGGAGAAATTAAACAGTTCTTTCACACAAGTTTGCTTGTTACTAAGCGAACCAATCAAATCTGACCACTGCAGGACTTTGCTGGCTTATGTGGTGCTCTCTTCATCGTGTTCGGCATCATTGGAGCTGGGGCTATTGGTGTCTACGTGGACAAGACAAAGAACTTCACAGAAGTCGTGAAGATCAACCTGAGCTTCACCGCTCTGGCCTGCATCGCCTTCTCAGTGGTGAGAACATTGGACACAACTGTGGGAATGTTTGGTCTGGAAAAACAGGAGATGCGAATCTTTAATCTGGAAAAAAAAAAGATTAAATCACATCAGTTTTTACAGATTTCCAACTATTGATGCAAAATCTTCCATCAAATGCTGTCCTAAAATGCACCGTAAGAAGGGAGGAGGGAGCTTTGAGGAGCCCAAGCGGGAAGTGTTTCATCATTAGTCATATATGAACTGAATTAAACATGAATATGTGCTTTCAGGAATACTGATAATGCTCAGCTGACAAAGATCATAAAATACAGCTGCTGGCTGCAACAAAACAACCCATAGATAATGGATTTAATGGGAGGGACCGAGAGGAGAGGAGAAGAGTCAAGGATGCAAAACTTGTAGCTTGTAAAGTCAGACTGACATGAAATAGTCAGACTAGAACTGCCCTCCTCTGAGCTCTCCCATCAGCAAGATCTGCAGAGTATGGAAGAGGATTAGGGTCAATGGCAGAATTCTGACTTTTGTTTCAGAACAAAATGTTGCTTTTTTTTTGGAAGATTACTTTTTTAAATTTATGAAAAAAAAGGGAAGAATTCTGAGAAAAAAGTCAGATTTTTTAGATTAAAGTCAGAATTCTGATTTCAATCCCAATTTTTTTCAGAAATTGGGGGGAAAAAAACACCTGATTTTTTTTTTTTTTTTTTTTTATCTTCTGGAAAAATGTCAGAATTCTGGCTTTTTTCAGAGTTTTTTTTAGTTGCCCTAATCCTTTTTCATAGCAGAGCCAACACTCTCTTCATGTTCTTATTTTTTCCTTATTTTTTTTTTTTTTAAAGATACCATAAACTCTGGATAAAATTCCTAAAAACAGCAGCTTCAGAAACACTTGCATCTCTGTGAACTGTCCAATAGTTAAATTTTGAAGATAGTAAATAACACGTAGCTGGTGGTTTTCCTTTACAATAGAAAAAAAGGGGGAAGC
The DNA here is from genome assembly GCA_023101725.1 of Atherinomorus stipes. Lineage (NCBI taxonomy): Eukaryota > Metazoa > Chordata > Actinopteri > Atheriniformes > Atherinidae > Atherinomorus > Atherinomorus stipes. The sequence continues at coordinate 95,994 of JALJCO010010336.1, forward strand.
TGAAAGAGGGAAGTGCAATTTTCAGTCAGAAACAGCTGCAGCCAGGCCACAAAGCAACCTGGGACCAAATGCATAAAACTAAGTGTGTAACAGTGAACGCATCACTGAAACAAAGAAAAAGAAATGCATTTTAGTCCAAAAATTAAAAACTGTGTGAAAAGTTACCTTGTTAATGAAGGTTTTAAGACAAATCTATGTTTATAGTTTGGTATTTACCCCCTCAGCTTGTATATGGTTTTACACCTGCTCTTTGCTTCTCAGGTGTCTCTGATGCCACATCAGAAAGCTGCCGTTGCCGCCGTCAGCTCCCTCTTCGGCTTATTCGGTTTCTCCATCTACCCGGTGACCATGGAGCTGTCCGTGGAGTGTTCATATCCTGTTGGAGAAGCCACGTCTGCCGGGCTCCTCTTTGTATCAGGGTAAAGTCGACACACTGAGTGACGGACTAAATCGTTGTGAAAATGTTTTGCCTCATGCAGCAGATTTTCTGCTGTAGGATCAGACCAGAGACAGGCTAGATCACATCTGCTGCATAGAGACAGACCTGAAGATGTCAGGATGCAGGTCCAGACCCAGAATATCATGCAGATTAAACTGAATTATTACAGCTTCACAACTTTTCTCTTCATCACAACAAATAACGATGTTGGGGACAAAGTTTTTTCTATTTACTCATTTACTTTATAAAGTTTATTTTACAGGTTATCTGCACATCCTAAAGGAAACTCCAATCCTTTTCAACAGATTGGTTTAAAGACATTAAACCCATTGAATTGACCGTCAATCACTTTTACCACGGTAGTAATATTGACGAGTCAATAGACAAATGAAAAAGTTAAGGAATGCAGAGATGATTGTTGGATGTTTTTTTCAGTCCCATTATTTTCATAGCTGATTGTATAATATCTATATATTTAAGGTTTCAATTAATCATAGCAAATGGGGTAGTGAATCCAATTTTATCGAATATTACAAAAACTGTTGAAAGAAACATCTTCAATAATGCCTTTAATGCCACAAATAAGTTTTACAGCTTTGGTTATGAACAAAAGGCCATTGAACTGCAGATAAGATGCTATTTATTGTGGTATTCATGGACCATGCTTCAGCTGGACATGGTTGGGTAGCTGGGTAGGAAATCCTGACTTTTAAAGGTCAGGATTGTAAGCAAGTAGAGGAGACATGTACCTACAGTGGAGCAACAAATTAATCTCATTTCATTTTTTTTCTAAATTAAATTTTGTGGGACGGTGTTCTCTGGAGTCAATTACACATTAGATGTTGGGGGATGTTGAACCTTTTCTCTCGTGTTTGATAGTTGAAATAAAAATGTGTTCAGGTACAGTTTGATGTCTAATCATGAATATTTCCTTCTTCCAGGCAGGTGCAGTCGGTTCTCTACATCGTCCTCCTTCAGGCTTTAACCAAACGGCTCGCTGACTCTCCTCGGTCCACCTGCGGGGACACGGTCCTGAGCTGGAGAGGTGGGTCACAGGATGTCAGACCACCATCAAGCACCTGAAATTAGATTCTCAGTCTGTTTATTTGTTCAGTTTATCAGGGTTCTTGCAGGTTTCAGTCAGTTAAATGTAAGACCTTTTAGGGCACATTCAGAAAGCAAACTCTGCGAGTCTTGGTCCGTTTGGGGACTCGGTTCAGCTGGGGGTGGGGGTGGTCTTCCGGACCGAGACTGCGTTCACGTTGCACCATAGCTGAAGGGGCCAAACCTTTTGAGTAGTGTTCCCAATGTCAGGTGGTGCTGCATTTGGATTCACTGTAGGTGAGGACAAGACGTACAACAAGAAGGTTCTCACAACTTCAGTTTCCCCCACAAAACAACATTATTTTTGTGTGTACTTACGAGGAGCTCGATATGCTTTCATCAGACCAAATATTGATTAAAGCTTTCAATCGATAATAATTAAGTACTACAGTCCCACATGTGTGTTTGTTCTGATAGCGTTTATCCACATCGCCAGTGCAATTTGTAGTCCACTTCCTGCATTTGTTTCACTTGAAATGGACTGAGATCTGCGTTTGTAGGCGGACAGTCCGCTTGTTTGTTTCGGATCAGAGTCCGTTTGCGCATTCACAACTCTCCCAAACCAAGCGGCTGAGCAAACTGACTGATTCAAATCAAAAAAGCTTTCTGAATGCGCCCTTAAAGACCTTTTGAGACCTTTATAAATCAATTTTAAGACCAACATGATGCATTATCAGAAACATTCAAATACTCCCAGAAATTCAAAAAAAGGACTTGAAAGACAAAAATAATAATTACAGGGTTTGTAATTCATCCATCTTGATTAACCACATAACAATAATTGCCCCAAAAAGTAGCTTTACAAAAAAAGGATTTTAGTGGATGACTGAATCAAATAATACAGACATTAATATTGTAAACTCAAGGACAACTAAAAAAAAACTAATTTAATTGTATATAAGTTTTTTTTCTTCAAAAAATGGTAAAAAAAAAAATAAATAAATGAAAATACCCCTCATAGCTATCTGAACATTTCAGAAAAATGCTGAGAATAAACTTCTGATATTTTATTCAGCTTATTCTGAGCCCAATGCTCCTTGGGAATGAATTAAAAAAAATAAGACTCATCCAGACTAGTCTACAAATTTAAGACCTCGGATGAAAAAGTTGCCCCTTTTAAGACCCTTTAAGGCCTTTTTTTTTTTTTTTTAAAGACTTTTTAGACTTTTGGAGACCCTGCAAGAACCCTGGTTTATTCCAGTGACAATTGTAAAATGAATAAACATTAAGTGAACATTTGTCATGTTCACTCTGTGGGAACATGATATAGGCGGATTAAACGAGGAGCTGACCAAACCAAAGAAACGACTGAAAACATTCTGCCGCATATCATCTAACACATCTGGCTTCTTGTCCTCAGTTCCCATGATGGTGATGGCAGGACTGTGCGCATTCTTCTCCTGCTGCTTCGTCCTTTTCTTCCACACCAGTTACAGACGCCTGGAAGCTGAAGAGGAAGCGACATACAGGACCAAACAAAAGCACAGTGCAACCAACAGAGAGCACACTCCGAGTCTGGAGTCCTGAAGCTGCTGAAAATAGGTTTTATTTCTTTGAATCAAGACATTCCTGTGCACTTTTGTACAATTCATAGGCCAAAAATATGTAATGTTTAACAGGAAATGTTATCCTGTAAAATTTCAAACCACAAAAATATAACAATTACATTACTGTAGAATTTTTTTACAACCATTTTAACAAAAATTTTGAGGGGGAAAAAAAAAAAGCACTCATGTGCAGGCATTTAAATCACAGCTGGTTGTAGTTTTGTGGGAAGTTACTGTATTTTCTGGACTATAAGTTACACTTTTTTCATAGTTTGGCTGCTCCTGCGACTTATAGTCCAGCGCAGCTTAATATATCAAAATATATATATACAATTTAATATATTTTTAAGTGTTAATATTGACTGATGAGCCAAGGAGTAAACATTACCATTTAATGCCACATGAGGGCGCTCTAGACTTATGAAAAACTATATTCTGCTCCGAGGGCAAAGATCCCAAAGCAGCGTTATTTCACTGAGAGAAGTTAATTTTGGAAATCTGGCTGTACTGCCTGTGCGGTGGAACAAATCCCCCAAAACATTTTTATCCTTTTTAATTATGACGTTTATGATTTTTACAGGCATTTTCTTTGGAATCAGAGCAACTGGGGAATTTTTAGCAGTAACAAATAGGATATGAAAAAAAAATCGCCTTGTTGTAATAAATAAATGTTTTTTTTTCCTTTTTTTAATACAGTATTTTAAGTGATTCAACTACAGTATGGAAAATACCTTTTCTTTTTTTTTTTTTAAAGACTGGTTACACACTATAATACAACTCTGATCTCTGACTGATCTCAGCAGCTTTTAAACCAGCAACTGCTTCACAATCGGACAATTTCTTAAAACTTCCAACGCCAACAAGAAGACAAATAGTTGCACTGAATCCAAGACCAGTTGGCTTCATTAAGCAAACAGCTATGAAATGAAATGCTGCAGACTTCAACATTTATTTATGGTTTGACAGAAAACAGAATCCAGGTACATCATCAGGTAGAATTAGGAGGAAAAAAAAAAAAGATGTGCTGCTATTGGACAGCATCAGCTGGGTCACACTTTACAGATTATTTAGTAAAATGCAATATGGTGATCTTTAAAATCACGATAAACATATAGAGAAATAACACTTTTATCATGTTAAAAAAAGGTCATTGTTCCATAAAAATGAAAAATGTCTTCTCTAGGAGTCCTGACATGTTTTAAGACTCACACGTAGGAAAGTTGTGGGTTTTGTGCAATAAAGGGAATAAACTGTTTGTACTGACTTTGTCAAATTATCCTGTGGAGTCATCGATGCCAAATACTGAATGTTTTATGCTTCCAGACTTACTAAATCTGATGGCATTGTGTTTTAATACTATACTTAATAAAATTTTTGCCTCTTAAATCAGTAGTAAAGATAAAGTTAGCCATCTGAAAGGCAGACTTGCCTCTGAATCTGGCTTTTGTTTACATGTGTAGGAAATATTTCAGCTCTGCTACAGCTGAAATTAGAACCGCCAGTTTTTGTTTTGAGATTCAGGTGATTTAAAAACTAAAATGTTTGTTTTATGTTTATGTCTGAAGAAAATATTTGAAGATTTTGGTCAGTATAATTGTCATAATGGTGTGAAATAACTGCAAAGCAGATTAACCAAACTGGAGTAAATGTCATTTGAAAATAAAATACTAATTACTGATTCATGTTTCTGTCTGATATCCTCATCAGTGGCAGCTGCCATTGATTTAATGACAAATTAGCTGCAGGTTGATCATAAGGTGTAACATCTACTTATTAAAGCTTAGAAATAAGAAATAACTGGAGCTTTTGCAACATGTCACGGTCGTCCGGCTCATGGTAATCCTCAGAGCTAGAATAAAGGAGCTGGAATTCTGTTTTGTGGTTCTTGAAGATGTTCCACCTCTCATCCAAAAGGCTTTAAAAGTACAGTGTGTAAGAATTACTGACATCCATTGGTAAGCATGGGTATTTTTAACAAAAGATGTTTTCCTTCAAATGACTTCATATTCCAAGCACTGTTGTGGCCAAAACTGTCCCAGACAAAGATGTTTTCATCTGTAAGTGGATCCAGTGGTCTCAGGTGTATGTTTGCATTATGAATAACTACTTTTAATGTCTTATAAAGGCATTACTGATTCCAAACGGTGCTCTAACTCCCTTTAAACAAAGCTGATACAGCAGTTTTAAAGTTCAGAGGGTTCTTTCTTCACTCATAGTTTTGTCCATTCAGGGACATCATAGTAAAAATGGTGGAACAAATATGGCAGCCTCCATGTATGTGCACTCAAGCAAGTAGATATGACTCATTCAAAAAAAAATAAACAATTATTCTAATGCAGTGATTACACATCAATAGAAACACAGTTTTGAATTATAGATCACGTTTTTTCTGCCACTGACCGTTGATTTTATTTTATTTTATTTTTTACACAATGTACCTTTAAGTCTAAAAACTTGGTGAGTTTATCGGAAGCGCTGCTGCTTTTTGCAAATTTTCTCCTTGAGGTGTCCCAATGAAGCCCAAACCCCTCACTGAGACCTTTCCGATGAGAGAAGAACCAATAAAAACAAGTCCAGTTGCTGTTCTAGCCCTTATGACTAGCTTGTCTAAATTGGAAAAACACCTCTTAAGTAAAAACGGATGTCAAGAACAACACCACAAACAAGCAGGTGGATAAAGACTGGAGAGTTTAATTACTTCCCAATTCCACATAAAACAAATAAAACAAAAGTTGAGTGCTGTCTGCATTCAGACTCAAACAGAGCTAATCTGAAGTGTCCTCCCATAAACGCTCCCCCGGCTTTGTGTGGACCTGGACAGCTCGTACAGTGTTAAAAAGATCAATTCTTAAGAATACGAGCAGGAGGTAAAAATCTAAACTCAAAACAAAGCATAAAAAAAACAAACAAAAAAAAAACCAAAATGTAAAAAGGACCACTACAGTAAACTAATGGAGGATTCTTGCTTGAATACCTATTTAGAAAGACGTCCCTGGTCGTGGCTGCACATAACTGACATATTGGCACCGAACACAAATCAGCTGGAAAAAAAAAAAAAAAAAAAAATTCTGTAAAGAGATTCTTGATACAAGAGCTGGTAGTTTCTAGTGTGTCGGTTTATCACATCAAGTAAGCTTTTCACCAGATGGGAGTTTCTCAGAGCTGCAGGGCACAGAACTGCTGGTAGACGGCCAGGATGTGGTGGTCCAGCTCAGCCGTGAACAGCAGGTTCTCCAGGGTTCCCATGTACTGCTGGATGGTCACGTGATGCTGCGGGGTGAGCAGACGCATGGTGAGCATGCAGTTTGTGTGTGTCTTTATACCCTTAGTGAGGCCATTTGTAACTGTGGGGACACTTACTAACAGAATTATTAGGCTGCTAATAGACCTAAAACACACATTATTTAAAGAACAAATGAATATGACGTAAAAATTGCCAGGATGGTATGATCTTTGTGTGGTAACCACAGGCGACTCTTCAACTGAGAGACTGTCAGTTAAAGCACAGTCCTTGAAACAATTCGTCCACTATTCAGGGACACCCCTAGACTGCATTGTGTCAATGAGTGTCCTCACAAAGATAGAAGAACACGACTGTATATGTGAAGATTACCATGAGGAAGATCTGCTGCAGCCGCTCGATGCAGTTTTTGTACCATGGTGTGCTGATGTCCACGCTGCCGGTCTCACAGCGGACCAGATGCTCCGTCAGCAACATGATGAAACGCTGAGGGAGGAAAAACAACATGTAAACACACACGCGCGCGCACACACACACACAACTGAGAAAATTTGACTCAGCAGCTGTGATTTCTCTGAGTAAACGCTGACGTTTAATCAAATTTTTCATCCTTTAAGTAAGACCCATTTATGCTGCCTCACATACGTAAAAATAGCGACGTCCGTTTCAAACTTCCATGTGTGTTTCACGTTGCCATGGTTGTCGAGCCAGTTAAACCACTAGTCAGCAGAGCTGAGTTCAGTTAACAGTTCAGACTCTGGTTGGTGGCGATAATGCTCCTCTATAAAGTTGTTTAGAACCACCCAACACATTCACACAGCCTTTCTCCTAAAGCTACAGTACAACCGTACAGCCGTTGTCCTCTCCTTCTTCTTCTTCTGCGTTTTTCCCTACCATTTCCCCTCTTCTTCTCTGTTTTTTTCCTTTTGCTGGTCTCATGTCAGCGATACAGCGCTGCACAGCAAAAACTCTAATCTTACCAAGTATTTTTTTCTAATAAAAATATCTTATCACACTCAAAATAAGACAAAATTACCTCAAAAGAAACATTTCAGGGAGATATAGGAACTTGTTTTAAGGCAGTGCATCTTATTTCAAGAAATCTAATCAAGAAAATTTTGCTTATTCTATTGGCAGATTTTTTTTGTCTTTCTTATTACAAGCAAAATAAATCTTGGCCACTCTTAAGTAAAAAAAAAGGTTTCCAGTGGTATTTTCCCAGTCTTCTGTGATGTATCCGCTAGGAGCCTGAAGACACTAAAATATGCATGTAACTAATGCAGGAGCCGGACAAACAGTCCGACTGTCTCCATTCTGTCTCAGCATTAATGGGCCTTAAATCGTTGGACATGCAGACGACAACGCAGATTTGCTGAAGAAACTCGTGGTTGTAGCAAAAAAGCAATAAGCAAATGCTGGATTCAGACAAACCCCCCACCCACCAAGCTTTTTCAAAATCTTATAAACTCACTTCACTCAGTTTTTCCTAAAATTCCTGATTTTTCAATCAACTTTAAATCAAACTTTGACTTTCTGATTAAGCTTTTTCTGCATGCGTGAGGTCACCAGGAGTCAGATGTGAGAGCAAACTGTGGCAGAAAGCAGACATTTACTCTAAAAGTGTGATCTGCTTAGGCAGCCTCTACAAGAGGCCACTAAACCATCAGTGTATGAAGTAAGGATCGACCGATACATCGGCCAGCCGATATTTGCGTTTTTTTGCTAGTATCGGCATTAGCCGATACGTCGGGTGCGTTGGCCGACATGCGCCCTTCGGCATAATTTACAGACAGGCATCTATACAGGCAGCAGTTGCTGGAGACGCTGCGCCCCCCCCCCCTCTCCTCCTCTAACAGTAGCTCTGGCCTACCGAGGCTTTTTATATTAAAAGTTGTAAGATTAGTTTTAATCGTTTCCTTCATCATATTCAGCCGCAACCAGCTGATCGAAAGCAGTGAAAAGCGCCGCATGACTTTACACAATCGAATAAAAATGATTTTAGGGGTAAAAGCTCTAATGTGTTCCAAACCGTGTTCTGTTATCCATCAGCGTTTGGATAATAAGTGCCGACTTCACGCTGCGGTGAAGATGAGCGCGATGCGGACAGAGAAAGAGAGAGAGAAAATGATAAGAAAATCCTGCTGCTGGTATACTATATGGGGCCGATACTGGTAATGCAATATCGGCCCCAAATATCGGCAGGTTGTATTGGCAATCGGCTGATGAGAAAACAACCGGTATCGGCCCCAAAAAAGCTGTATCGGTCGATCCCTAGTATGAAGAGCTGAACAATTCTCCACTCCGAGGTTCCTGCTCTGGTGGTCTGTAAACGGTCGGCACCTGGAAGATGACGAGGAAGAGGTTTTTCTGTTCGCTCTGAGCCGACTCCACTTTCTCCTGCAGCCTCTCAATCTGCTCCTCCAGCTGGCCCTCCTCATCCTCGCTGTTCTTCTCCATGTCCTCATCATCACCGCTGTCCCTCTGTGAGCGTACAAACACACGCAGCAATAGATTACCTGCATGCCAACAAGCTCTTTACACACTCTCCCATTGTGGTTTCACATGAGCAAAGTCTCACCCTCTTGTGCTGCTGTTTCTCCAGCTTGTCCTTGGCCTCCTCCAGCTCCTTCTGGATCTTCTGCACGTGTTTGTTCATCTTTCGGATGGTGGAGTGCAGAATCTCCCAGACGAAAAGTCTAGGAGGTTAAAAGAGGGGTTCAGTTATCTGTGAAGGAGTGGAGCACCGACTTGCTCGGCTGAGGTTTCATGTCTCACCTGGTGAACTCGTGAGCCATGTCCTGAGAGAAGAGCCAGTTGGCAACAGCAGCACAGTCCACGATCTGCGTCCGGATCATTTTATCCACCAACACTGCGATCATCTGGAAGGTAGCGAAGCCATATCACGTTAACCAGAAAATCAGGATAACATGTAGCTACAGAATCTAAAAAGCATGTTTTATATGTAGGTTTGTACCTGCGGGTGGTTCCTCCACACTTCATACACCACTTTCAGGATGTGCAGCTTCCCCTCGTCGCTCTCCGTCAATGCTTTCAGGATCTCATGAAACCTGGAAGCATCAGATACCGGTGAATTCAGTCGCTTTCAGTCATTCATCAGCTGTCAGACTTGTAGTTGTAAAGGTGAATCTGGCCAATAACAGAAGTACACATGGTGACCCTCAAGTCACTAAAACAAAAACTTGGATGGGCCGACAGTTTATTGGTTGAGAAATATAGTTTAAAGTGATTTTAACAAGATAAATCTTTAAATCTATCCACCTTATTCCTGGCCCCCATGAGCCCTTGCGTGAAATATGCAACAGACTTCTGGTTCAACCGGAACCAGCGATCATTTACATGCGAGATGTTCGTGCTACTCCACTTTTTGTGAACTTTTTAGGAAAACTATGCAGGAATATCCTTGTTTGTGTCACTGAATTTGTTCATGCTGAATATTTGTCAGATCATCTTCTCATTAGAAGTGAAGATTCTGCAACTTTACTGCTCCCCTCAAATTTGTCCACATAAGACATTTTTGTGGATGGTTGAGGTGAAATAAGGCTGAATAATCTCATCAGGCAAACATATGCATAAAGAAAATTTACGCTCAAACGCGATTGGATAAGATGAAAAGCTAGAGACAAAAGTAAAGGCAAAATTGGAATAATAGAAAAGGGAAACTACTGATGAAAAAAAGCTGGAAAAAATACAGTAGTGACAATAAAATGAATGAAACACTAATAGAAATATCTTTTTAAAACAGATTAAACATGCTTTTATTATAAGAATTATTAGTTTGTCATCTTTGCCTTCATATTAATCAAATTTTTTAATCCATTTTTCTGCATTTTCTCTTTTATGTATTCATTTCCTCATTTCATCTAAATTATTTCACAGATTTATTTCTTTTTTGTAGCACTCCATTCATTCTGTAGTTCTGTGGTGTTTAGAGGAAAAATGCGATATCGTCATGCATTAAACATCTACATTTTAAGGAAAGTTGTAGAGGTTTTAATCTTTATCTTACATATTCTGGGCTTTTTTCCTTTTCTTTTTAAACTAAAGAGGTTTTAAATCAAACCTATAATAAACTTCATACAGGTTTTAACCTTTCAAAGTAGGGATGCACGATAACCCTTTTTAAAAACCAATAACTGATAAATTTCAGCTCTTAAAAGGCGGTACTGATAACTGATAACCGATAACACACATACATACCTAAACATGACATCACTATCAACAAAACCAAAAAGACTTTTCACTCTTTAATAAAGAAATATTTATTTTTCCAGTGAAAAACTATCAGCAAGCCTCTCAAACATTTTTTAAAACATAAACAAAACTATTTGATATCTGAAATGCACATCAACTTAAATAAGGTGCACCGCTTACTGACAGAAAAATAAAGGCTCCTTGAACTGATGCAAATACATGCATCAGGATTACAAACTGAAAAAGTGCAGTTGAATAGTTAAAAACAGAGAAAATGTAAGTCAGACTTACTTGCCGAGGGCGCTGAAGGAGTGGCTGAAGGATTTGGCTGCCAAGTGGAGCAAAGTCTGCAGGAAGACTTCGATCTTCAGAGGGTTGAAACTCTCTCCCTCGTCTGCAGTGACAGACAGAAATTAAATGATGAAAGGAAAAAAGAAAAGACTAAAAAGTGTCCAAGATATTAAACATTCTGTAGTTTTCTGAAAATAAAATGAACAAACCATCATCATCCTCCTGGTTGGGGTTGGGGACTTCTTTGAGGATGGTGAGGATTTCTTCATTGGAAGCTCGGTTCTTGATGGCGTTTCCAACGGTGATGGACATGGCGTAGCCGGGCAGGGAAGCTGCACGGAAACACGAATGCTTTTTATTTTGTCTCGTTTATAAAATCATCATCATGGAGTTTCTGCTTCATTACACAATTCATGTTTTAAGAGGCTTTATTTTTTACAAAAAAGATAAAATGGTAGAGATTCTTACAAGCGCTCTCATCCATGTATTTGAAAGAGAAGAGGGGTTCAGCTGGGATGAGTGCTGAGAAGGTTGGGGGGACTATGTCCACTATCCTCTGATGATATGAAAGTCTGCAGAAAAACAGATGCATGGAGACCAAGAAGCGTTTAAAACAGCAGAGAACGTATTTAAAGACAGACTCCAGCAGCTTCTCATACCTTAGAAAAAACATTACAGATTTAATGACAAAGAAAATTATCCCGCAAAACGATCCTCTGAAAACTATTTAACACAAATATTAAAACTTAACAGCTTAAAAAAGCATGAATGATGTGTTAATACCTCATACTCTTCTCCAGAACCTCTTTTACAAACTTGGGCTTGGGCTTCTCGAGATCCATGGTCAAACAGTCGGCCCTTTACAGGGAAGATTGATTTGTTATGAGATTTAATGGTTGAGAAAAAAAAGAGACTATTTGTTCCCATTGAAGAATCACCCACCAGTCATCCCAGCTCCATCGAAACTGAAAGTTACTTAGATGATGAGAAAACCAGTTGACGAATCTGTGAAACAAAGAGACCAGGTTAAAGTCTCATGTGGCCGACAGGAATCACTCCAAAGAGAAAACGCTGTGACGTTACCGGTCTATGCAGGAGGTGTTCATGGTGTCCAGTCTCATGTAAAGCATCTCGGTGGCCTGAGCCAACTAGCAGGCAGACGTTAAGGTCGCAGCAAATACAAAGATCCACACGACAGGGAGCTCACCAGCTCACATGTATCAGAGATTTTCATTCATTCATTAAAAAAAAAAAAAAGCCAACAATCTGTTAAATGAAAACAAAAACTGAGCAACTATCCATTTATCAGTGTTAAATTGTCACAGATTTGCTAATTGATATATAAAAAAAGCTGTAACTAGAAGAGAATTGGTTAAAATTAATCAGCTGAAACAAACTGAAATCTGTTCTCACTGAATCAAACATAGATGTTTAGTCAACGCACACTTCTTAAATATTTGAAAACACTGAGCTTTTTTTTTTTTTTTTTGGCAATTTAGAAAAACAAAACTAAAAAAAAAACTCCATAACCTCATAACATGTCTAATGTTTCAATCCATGTAGTTTTTCATGCATCATAACAATTTGCGTGCAATTACTTTTACTTTATTACATAAAATAAATTATAAAATAGCAATTCAGCATGGTGTCAATGGTTAGAAACTGATTCTTCTTTAAAAAACAAAACAAAAAAACATTATACTAAATAGTAAAAGAAAAATATTGGGACCAAGGAATGCAGCCAAATACATTTCATCTACAGAGGCGACTTGTGATAAAAATGATTAAATGTTTTTCCAACAAAAGTCATAAGATGATCTAAAACAATAAAAATGTGCTTGTTATATTTCTGTAAACCAGGGGGGCCCAGGTCCAGTCCGCCAGAGCTGCTATCCTGCATATTTTGGTTGCGTTCCTTCTCCAACACACCTGAATCAAATAAATGGCTCGTTACCAGGCACAGAGCTGAATGACTTCTGCATGAGGTGATTATCCATTTGATTCAGGTGTGTTGGAGAGGGATGTTCTAAAAATGCAGGATAGTAGTTCTCCAGGACCAGACTTGCCCCGCCCCCCCCCCCGCCAGAAATGTTGAAACTCCAGGAGGAGCCAACAGATACACTATATCTCGTTGCAAAGGCCATTAAATTTAGAAAGTGCATTATTTAATGAAAATTCAGGAAAAAAGTAGATTTTTTTTTTTGTTTCTGAAGGAGACATGCACATGTTTTTGCACTGTAAGTCCTGCAGGTGTAAACGAAGCAGGAAATACGACAGACGCAGCAGGGAAGAGGTTGCGGGGGTGTGTGCTGCAGTTATCACAACTTTATCAAAATAAAATTGTAACACAAGTGAAATGAAGGACCAAAACAGCACAGCATGAACAGTCTTTGGAGTCTTCATGCTGCGTTCTTGCCAAAGTTCTGGGAAATTTCATTTAAAACCCTTTTGAAAATGCAAACAGTGACTCGATCAATCAAGGATACGACTTGAGGTAACGATCCCGGCTGTAGTTTGCAGAGTTCGATGAGCAGCGCCGTGTACATGACGTCAATGTGCGGCGGTGAGGGCAGATGGAAAAGTTCTCCAAAAATCACCTTGAGGAAACCACACCAGCCTATTTCATTAACATAAATGTAACTTTTCGCTCTGATAAAAGAAAAACAAAGAAAATATATACCTCCACAATGTGATAGTTCAGCGGGATTTTGTTCTTTCCTGGATAGCTGAGTAACTGTGCAGCACTGAAAGGCAAAGCAGAAAAGAAAAGCGACCAATTTAAACTTCTAGCAGCAGGTCAGTGACTCCTTCTGTCAAAACAGAGAAACACATCTGTGATCAGGCTTGGCACCCACCACGTCTTCCTTTCTTTCCAGTGAGTTTTGATGATACATTGCAGGTTTTCTTCAATAACAAATCTCTCCGCAGAATGACTGCCAGGCATTACAGGACCCTAGAGACGACAACAAAGAAAGCAACCTGTCATCACCAATAAAAATGTTTCACCAAAGCATAAGAGGCTTTCAGCAGAGCTGTGGCTAGAGAAGTCAGTCTGAGAAGGGGAATGTTAGAACAGACATGATGACACAAACCAACCTCTGGGGCATCGGTGTAGTCAAACATGCGGAAGATGACCCGGGGCATGGGATACTGAGCATCAGGCATGTGACCTGGGGGGGTGAAAGGAGGCAGGTTGTGCTGCAGGGCCTCACACAGCACGCTATCGAAAGCGATGTACGGGCGAAGGATGTGCCGTTCCTGCCAGCGGTCCTTCTTCAGCTTCTGAATCTGGGCCCAAAGGCAGTCGAGGTACTGAAAAGAGAGAAAGTGATTTAAAGAAGGAAACAAGTCTCTTTGTAGGCTTAAAAAAAAAACAAAAAAACATGAAGACATCAGAGGCTTTAAAATCAAGACAGCAGCAATGGCTACTTTCTTGTCAGAACAGCTTAGCTTCCATTCAGCATCTGGCCAGGTTGCATTAGTTCACCCTAATTTTACACAAAAAATTAATCTCTTTGATCAAAACATTATTCCGTCAATGTACGTCAAAAAATGGAAGACATCCTCTGCAGGATAATGACCCTAATTGTCCAATATTATTGACCAATCGATATTATAAGCAGATATCTGCGTTAAAATGTGATATTGGAAAATACTGGTATCGGTTTTTATCATACTGATGATATTTCTAACGAAATCTTGCAAGATTTTGTAACAAAACACAGATCTCATGAGATTTTGTTGAGAAATCTTTTTCTATCAGTGTTGGTCCAACACGTAGAAAAGTCCCTGTTACCTGGAAGACCTTTATGTCCCAGCATTCCTTTTAGAGTCATGTGACTACGTTGCAGCTGCTGCTGCTACAGACTGACTTGCTTTGAAGCTGCTTATAATGTGTTTGGTTTTAAGTTGTTGGTTAAAAGTAGAATCCGGAGTTTTCCCCTGAAAATAAACGCTCAACTTGTGTGAGTGAAATCTGGCTCAATCTGCACCTTTGGGCCTCTACTTTCGTGTGGAGTTTTGTTTGCAACTCCCCCTCCCCTTCCCCTGACTGTATTTCGTCTTTTCCTTTTGGTGTGGTGTGTTCAGAACGTTTCTGGGTGGAGATTTGTGTGTTGTCTCCAGTCAATGACAGAGCTAAGGGTGTAGCGCTCTGTGGGGATGAACTCGTCGACTGGAGCCGATACCAGATTCACTTGAATGGGCTATATGCACGGTTCCAGTACTTACTGAACTTCAGACAGCACCTTTGCTTCCTGTCTTTCATTATTGGACAAGCTGATTAATCCAGGTGTGGCTGATCTCAATAACTGGCCAAACACACCTGGATTAATCAGTTTGTCCAATAACGAAAGACAGGAAGCAAAGGTGCTGTCTGAAGTTCAGGAAGTAGTAGAAACGTGCATATAGCCCATTCTTGATAAAAATGGCAGATGCAGCGAAGAAAAGGAAGTAATTTGCAGCGAAAAGAGCTTTAGATAGTGCACGTTGGAAAAGTGCGCGTTGGGAAACTAGGGTTAATATTAGTTTGGCTTTTACTCGCTTCTGAGCTTTGAAGGAGAGGCTTGGGGCTGAACAGCGATGTGACCATTAGTCCGAGGGGAGGGGCTCTCAGTATGTACAGTGTTTACAAAACAGAAACAAGGGAACACTCCAGACTCTACCTTTAAGTTACCAAGTTATCAGAAACAGTATAATTAGCCCCATGTTGGCTAATACCTACTAGTATCGGAGATATGGCAGCCAGCTGTCCCAAATGAACTCCTCTGGCTGAATTAAGGCTATTTTGGAATCTTTCCTTTCAGAGCAGAATATAGTTGCATTTCTCAAAATATGAGAGATATAACCCCACAGTTGTCTGCAGAGATAGGTATTGGTTGATATTGGAATTTAAGAGTTGAGCAATATCAGATATTGGTAAAAAAGCCAATATAGAACATCAAAATTCCTTTCACCGCCAGAAATTTGTCCCTGCTTGTATCTAGTTGCACGACCATCAGAGCGGTGATCTTTGAAGCTCTGCCACTGCCTGTTATAGGACTATTTTTAGCCATGCTCACAGATACCAGGACTCTTTTTTCATCAGACAGCTGAGTATGTGGACTTGGTTTAAAAGAACCAGGTGGTTCTTACTCGACTCTCACCTCCTCCTGTGGATGGGGCTTCTCTGCAGTCCACACCTGCAGCATGGGGACATGAGTCTTTACTCTCCTCCTACAAGATTAGGATGACACAGTGCAGAAAAACTCAATGAAAGACAGAATCTTTTTTTTTTTTTTTTTTTTACGGAAACAGTGAAAAGAGCTGTTTCATCCAACATTATCCAACAAGAATAAATCTCAGCAATCATCTCACTTCAGGTAGCCTTCGATTTGGCTGAGGAGTCTGTCCATCTCTACATCCTTCTTCTCATAGAGCTCCTTTCCCACCCAGGGCAGGCAGGACAGAACAACATACACAAACCAGTCCGACCGAACCTGTGGGAAGCAGACGAGACAAGTTACAACATTTTACAGACACGTCGACGTGCCACTGAAAACCATGATAATATTTTTCATAAAATCTTAACTGCATTAAAGTTGAGGATTTTACGCACACATGCATTTGGACTTGTATTTACCTTACAAACAAAAACTATAGAAACATTCAATGACTGTGACAAAGCTGCTTTGAGATCTTTTTAAAGCACTACATAAATGAAATAAATAAAAACGTATTGTTTTCACCAAAAACAATACATTTAATTTGAAAACAGTGAATTGAATAAATAAGAAAAAAAATAAACAAATAAAATGGGAATGATGTAAAAATAAACAAAAAAAAACCCAAAACATAAAAATATGAAGAAATTCATTGACATCGATGTCTAATCTATTCTATTCTCTATGAATAATGCAACACACACATATACAGTCGTCCTCAAAATGACTTAAACCCTCCAACTAAAGAAAAAAAAAATCAAGCTGTCAGTAAAATACTTTCAATTTCACAAAAGTAATAAATAAAAATTCTATTAAAATAATTTTGAACTGTGGTTCGAAAGAAATATTAAAAACACAAAAATTAAAACAAGTAAACAAGCATGTTGGGGCTCCTAAGCAATCACTGCAATCAGGTGTTTTCTATAATGTTCAATAAGACTTCTGCACCTGTTGACAGGCATTTTGGTCCACTGTTAATGGGAAAGGTGCTCTAATTGGTCTGGGACAGTTTTATTTGTTTTTTTATATACAATTATTATTTCCAACCACAATTCAAAATCAATTTTTTATTTCACTAATTATGATTTTGTAAATTTCTATTTGTTATTATTTTCTTTACTTTCATGTTATTTGAATTATTGTTGTCCATCCAGCCTTTATTTTAACTGTACATATAAAAATCCCCTCCATATTCAGTGTTCATCTACCTGTGGCACGTCTTCCTCTTGAGTAACACTGACAAAGTTTTCAAACATAGCCACCATAGAAGGAGCAGCGATCACATGGCAGTTCACCAAATCAGACAGAAAACGCACCTGAAGAGTAAAAGAGAAAACGTGAAAAAGATCAGATGAATAATAAACACATGACTGTGGTGAGTTATAATAATAAAATCAACATACCAGGTAAACCGCTTCATTGTACAAGTTGTTTTTCAGGGTCTCCTTCAGCTGCCTGATCATGGCCTCCACAAACTCGCCCCCAAAGTTGTAATTCCTGGCATTGAGAAGGCCGACTAAAGTCGTGTAGACGGTCAGCTTCTCAGGCAGGATGCGAGCGCTGCCAAAAAGATCCCCCCCAAAACCCCACTTCAATAAGAACTGCCATCCAATCCAAAAGACTGAGCTTTTTTTTGTTAAACAACTGGTGAGAACTTACACAGAACATAAAATGCGCAGGATTTTGTTTTTGTAGTTTGGAAGATCTGCCTCTAGGACACCTGCAAGGCCCTCCAAGTTGCTCTCCAGGGACGACGTACTCTAAAAAAAAATATGAAGTAAGATGCAAGCAATTAAGGTTTTTCTTGGTTTCCACCCAGTATTTTCATTAAAAATTTTCAGACATAGTTGGACAAAAAGCCAGACAGAATGAAGAAGCATGGGGGAGAAAATGGAAGAAAAAAAAAGAAAAAGGGCTAAACTGGGGGTGGTGGTGAATGAAATCCTGAAAAGAGACACGAGTTAGTCCTCCGTGCCATCTAAAGATAGGCAAGGTGCACCATATCGTATCGCAATAACATTGGTATATTTTTTTACAACAGTGGAAAATATGGTGACATCATGTGACCCGTCATCACAGTGGAGCTTCACTGAACAAGAGAAAATGGCAGATTAAAGCAGATCAGCAGGTATCAACTTCAAACTATCAAAACAGTCTTTATTAGAATAACAAACCAAACAAGAAAAGCAGTTGAAATTTAAATAAAATATGCAGAGGCTTCATTTTTCTGTACGTCTTATGTCTACTCTGGCAAATGGAGGAAGGATTTTACTGTGGCTATGACTTCTTGTGTGGCGATCAATATCATCTGTGATGTCATGACTGCAATATTGTGATATCTTTTTTGATTGTATCGCCCAACCCTGATTAATTTCTAGTTTCTTTACTGTACAGAACATGTATACAGTTTTCAGTAAAGATACTTTAAAACGGGCGGTATTGAAATACATTGTCTAAAAAAAAAACCCCAAGGACAATATGACAAAAATGTATTATGTTCACTTTTTTTTTTCTTGCCAAATCATCCAAGCCCAAGTTGGGGAAGCTAACAAAGTCCAAGATGGGGTTAAGGCCCATTTATGCTCAACACAGAAAACGGATACGCTGACAGATGGACAGTTTTTGTCCGTCGTCTGCGCATGTAATTTGGTGCGTTTTCCAGGGGCTTGTTAGTCTGTCACTGGACGCAAAAATGAAGCAATAACAGCAAAAACCACAGGGTCAGTATTAAGTGGTGTAGCTGATATGCAGGCAGCGAAAAGAACAAACCGGAGAAGAAGAACAGGAAGAAAACGACATAAAAACCGCCGGTGCCAAATAGCCCAAAAAAAACACCTGTGGATCTGCAGACATGGCTGGAGCTTTTGAGGAGAGGCTGTGTGTACGTCCACAAATACACTCACATCTACAACACCAAGTGGTGTTAACTGACATTAAAACAGGGAAATTGACTATGAACTCAGCACTGTCACCTAGTGGACAAACTGTTTTATGAACCCTGGGAACGCAGAAGACGCATGGAAGTATGAAGGCAGCGAAGCATGAAATGGACATTGCATTTATGTATGTATGGGAGCATGAACAGGCCTTTAAGGGTGTCATGAAATCTCTTGGTAGAGACTTGAATTCCTTCGAGAGATATTTAGATTTACAGATATTTACTTATTATGTTGGCTAATAGTGACGTCATCAAAGCCGCCACAGTGAAAATGTCCGTAAATAAGGATGAATTAGCACAAAAAAGCTGCTTCGAGCTCACAGGGGGGTCCGACTAATGTTTGGCAACAAAACATTGGTGAAATGAAGGAGTTTGTGGCCGATAATGCCTCATTTAGAGGCTGCGCGCTGTTACCCCATCACTTCCATTATATTGGACATACGCTGATCTGGAGAGGATCTAAATATCTCCCAAAGGAATTCAAGTTGCAACAAAACTGTCTGGGTGAGTAAATCAATGTATTTCATGATAGAAAATAGGTCCAGATTGAACAAAAACCAAACTTCCCCTTTAAAGGTGCTATGGAAGACGTTTTCGGCATTTCAGAAAGCAGAGACTGTTAGCGAGTTCTCAGTCAATGAGCATGCGCAAGACCATCCTGCTACTGTATATTCACAGCTCCCTCCCCCGACCACAGCACGTCCACAAGCCACTCCGGTGTTTAGCAGACAGCAGGTACAGATTCTCCCATCATTCCACAAACGCAAATAAAACAGATAGCGTTGTCTGAATGTCGCTATCTGCTAGCAGAATGATATTAGCTACCTACTGTAAACAGACGAGAGTACGCCGCTTTCAGCACATATTACTACTCTCATCAATTAATCAATCTCATTGATCAGTCTCGCCCATTACCCATTTAATTGACGCTCAATCACTCTTACTATGGTAAAAGTGATCGACGGCCAATAAACAAATAAAAAAGGAACGCAGCGATGATTGGCGAATGTTTTTTCAGCCCCATCACTTTCACAGCTGATCTATAATAATATTTCTATATCTAAAGCTTTTAATTAATCATAGCATATGGGGGTAGTGAACCCAATTAAATTGGATATGGCAAAATTTGTTGAAAGAAACATCTTCTATAATGCCTTTAAATCTTGAAATTACACGTAATTGTCAGCCCCTGTTCACTCATGGCTCGGTTAGCTCTTAGCTCAGAGCTTTTGGAGAACTGTTTTACAATTGTAGTTTATATTTCTTTACAGCAATGAAGTAGAGATGAAGTAGAGATGAAGCAGAGATGAAGCGGCGACAAAGAAGAGGGAGGAAAAATAATTTTCCAGGACAACTCAAGCTTTTCCAGGACATTTTACTCTTTGAACATTTTTCCAGTCATGGAAAAATGTGCAATCATTTCCCAGGTTATCCAAGACGCGTGGGAACCCTGCTCTGCTCAAGTAAAATCAGCCAGTGAACCAGCAAAGTTCAGAAAGTCAGAGCCAGCCTCACTACAACAGGGTGTTCAGCCTACCACCGCGCATTTCTTATATTTTAAAATCAATTCAACTGAACAAAAAACTCATGTTTTGAGAAGAATCAAGTATTTCTGCTTTTACTCACAAAGCAAAAGGTTTCAGTGTTTATCTTAAGAAGTAATGAGGCACAGATACTAAAGCTCTTCATGCTCATAAGTTTGTCTTTTGTCTCCTTACCTTTTCCCCCACACGACATATCAGCGACTCCAGACGATCCTCAATCTCAATGGGCTCTGAAGTTCTCCTCCTTTTATGAGGTTGACCTCCTGGGAAAGTAAAGAAGACAAGTTATTTCATTTGCAGTTAAGTGTGCACATCTTGCATATAAAACTAACAGTGAAGCCATCATTTTTAGTCCCACAATAACTAGGGTTTTACACTGATGAAGCATGTTTACACATACAGCAGTTAGCCGACCAGTATGATCAGTCATTTATATGTTATTTTGATTCAACATCTGATCAGTTCCTGTATCAAATACCTGCAAATGATTTATGCAACTGTAGCAGCTGTTAGACTAAGCTGGAAACGTTCAACTACAGTTTTAGATTTTTAATTTTAATAATTCAGTAAAAATGAAGCAATGACAGGGTAAAAGAGGAGAGATCTTTGGCAGGTAGTAAAAGCAGCCCAGTGTAGCACTAGTAATGATTATCCACTACTGCAGGGATCTCCAGGTCTGGTCCTTGAGGGCCGGTATCCTGCAGGTATCAGGAGCTCCCCTGCTGCAACACACCTGACTCCAATCAGTGGGTAATTAGCAAACAAGGTGTGTTGCAGCAGGGCAGCTCGTAATACCTGCAGGACACCGGCCCTCAAGGACTGGAACTGGTGATCCCTGCACTACTGGTAAGGTCTGTAACCAAGTGGGTGTCTTTAATGATGTCAGCAGCAGACAAGTGTCCCTGTGGTCCAGAGAAGATATCTCATCTAAAAGTATAAGTTAGTAGCATCAAAGAGTCTGAAAAGAGGAATGTATGTAAGGAAAACATGATTGCAGGATGAGTTTATATCTGACATGTTGATCTTTACAACATAGGGTAGCATCCTCTCATTCGAAAATTCGTTTCTATGAGATCATGAGCCAGCATCAACATGTCAAACCTGTGTGCCATGACTAAAACCTTACTTTTATCCCGGTTGAGTTGGGGAAAATTTGTCGCAATGGGCTTTATGCACAACTACAGTACTTCCTGAACTTAATACTGCTCCTTTGTTTCCTGTATTTCGTGATTGGATGAACCGATTAGCCAACAGGGGCCTTCCTGTGTGGAGTTTGCATTGGTTATGTCCGGGTACTCCCTCCCACCATCCAAAGACACCCATGTTAGGTACAGTGGTGACTCGAAATTGCCCCTAGAAGTGAATGTGAGTGTGTGGTTGTCTGTCTCTCTGTGTTTGGCCTGCCCAGGTACCCTGCCTCTCACCTGATAATAGCTGGGACCCTGAATTGGACAACTGGTACAGAAAATGAATCAGTGAATAAATTACAGGAATTATCAGGAATTCAAGGATAATTTCAACAAACTGTATCATAACCTTTCTGTGTGGAGGTTGCATGTTCTCCATGTGTATGCGTGGGTTCTATTCAAGTACTCTGGCTTCCTCCTACTGTCCAAAAACCTGCATGTTTGCAGCAAACGTTTGGATTTAAAAACATTTTTGGCAGTAAATGTATATAAAACATTTACCTGATAATATTAACTGAACTTACGTAACTTTATGTAGTTTGAAAGCTCAAGTACGGCCTCAGTACTCCAGTGTTGAAGAAATCATCAGTACATGTGATGGAGAGATGCAGAGCACATGCAGGGGGTGTGGCCTCGATAGAAGCAGGAAGCAGTGTGCATGTGATGAATATCAAAATCCATATGGATCCAACAGCCCACAATGTTCAGGACAATGACTTATTAATTTGATTCATGTGTGTTTGAGCAGGGACACATTGAAAACCTGCAGTAGGACCAGACTGGGGATCCTGGCATATATATTCAAGTGTGCTTGTCTTAAACCTGGTTGTTTTAGCCAACATTATCCTACAATATATTTTTCCTAAACTATATTTAAGTTCTCTGTTAAGGGAATAACACATCAGTTTCAGAATTGTCCAGTTAAATCCCATATACTCCTGTTAATTCCCATAGAAAGTTTCCAACTTTGAAAATCTCCAGAATTTTGCAACCTTTTCCATTGTTTACATGAAATACAATTTAATAAAAGGATTTAAAGGCTCTGGGTCATCAGGAGACAAGGTAACTCCTGCCAAAGTAACGTCAATACCCTCGGTAACAAAACGATTCCAGGAAAAGATTAATAATCAACGTGCTTTAAAAGGATAGGATAAGCCATAACCCCAGAGGAACATTAAAGACATAATTATTGTGGTTATCATTGCTGTCACAACCAATGTGAAGGTGAATTTTATACTCAGATGTGACACTTTTAATCAGATCCACGTCACAGGTTCACAACATGAATGTTCCACATACTTTGTTACCGTCCCCAGGTTAGAGCTTTACAAAAACTGGTTGAACTTCTTTAAATTTTTTTATTCATTATCATATTAAAAAGAAACACTTGAAACCAAATCATTTGGTTAACGTTAGCCATCACGCGGCTAACGCGGTACGCACTAGTTAATTCTGCCGCGACTCATCGTCAACGGTCGATCTTCAAGCTCCCACGTCATTAAAGAGTTAAGAGTATCAACTGATGCTGAATAGGTTAAATTTTTAGTAGCACCAATAAAAGCCAAAACATAGTTTCGTTTAAAATTTAATAAATGAGATATCAAGCTAACGTTAGCAACCCACCTCCAGTTAGCCTAATGTCTGAATAACACATGCAGGGAAGATTCACCGACTTACCGTCATTCTCGTCACTGTGTCGTCTCCTGGACATGTTAACCCGCTTTTATACACGCAAAATACTCAGACAAATGGTTTAATACGAAAAAAAAGAAAATGCCCGTAACACGAGCAACCTACTAATTCATTCAGCTAGACCGCAGAAAAATAACAGCGGTCTGATTCAAGTGAGGCACATCCGTGGCAGCCAGGGGTCAACCGGAAAGTGCGCCGTCTTTTCTTTCCGGGGTTCGTGGCTACACGTATTGTGATCTGATCAAATGTGATCCTAATTTCTGACGTTTGAGAGTTTAGACTGAATGTAAGTCAAGCTTCGGGTAGCATTTTAAAATACAGTTACAGAAAGAAATGTTGAAACAGCCAAGTGCTGCGTTTCGTGATGTTTGTATTGTAGATGAGAGCTGTTTACTTGCTGTGAAGATTGTATTTTAAAAGCTTTTACAACACAATGGCTGCAGAGGAAACATCCTGCTCAGAGTTAATAAACTGGGAGGTTGAAAGTCCAACCAGTAATGGATTAAAACAAGAGAAGCAACTATCTGCCTCACAAAGAAGATGCTACAGTTTCTGCAGGAGGAAGGTGAGTAAACAATGGCTGTTGCTATTTAGTTGGGATGTGAATCTTACAACAACTCAAGATTAAATTTGATTCCGATTCTTGGGGTGAAGATTAGATTCAGATTTCACAAATTTAAACTGGCTGAAAATGCAGCTTTACAAGGTTCAGGCAAGTGACTCTAAAATTTTAAGCACACAGAGGAAACATTTATCATGGCTTACCTTGCAAACTTTAACATTTCTCTGTCACTTAACGGAGGCTTTGAAAGTAAGGCAGCCAAACACTTATCGAGTGTCTGTGATTACAAAATTAAACATTTGAGTCCTAGACTTACAGGACTTAACTAAAAAAAAAAAAAAAAAAAAGACAGAGAGAATGTCTCAGATTTCTTACATTTATCATTTAGGTAAAAATAAATATTTAACCACTCAACTTCTGTTCACATTAGTTCCTACTGAGAACATCTCAAATTTCTGAGGAGGCACTTGCTTGAGAAGCAGTATGTATAGCAAGTAAGCTGAGAAATGTTTGAAAAAAAGAAGTCTGTAAACACAAACATATGCATGTTGATGTGTTTATGGTTTTTGGGAAATTTCAAATAAGAGTAATGGCAGGCCCAACATACTGTAATTCAACAGTGATGTGGGGGGGGGCTTATAAAACCTGTTTAGATGTTGTATGCAGTTTTAGAAAACAGCTTGCATTAAGTTTTATTTATACAAATCATTAATGTTTTGTTTCAGACTAAAATATCCAAATATCTGTCCAGCTAGTTGGTGAAGTTTGGTGAACCTTGGTGAACCATTTTAAATATAAGCTGCTTAGAATTGACCCAGTCCGATGAAAATCACGTTTTTCATGTTGTTTAGATATTCATGTGACGTTTTTCTTGTGCGAGGGGACTTATGTTGAGAAAACTAAACTCAAAATTGCATTTCTGAGTATTTCTGCGTTCAAATCATTGTGAACCACTGGCAGGCCCTAATAGGCAGGCTCAGACAAACTGTTTGACACATGTCACAAAGCCAGTAGGCGTGCCGCAAGCTCTTGCCCTGCTTCCCACTCCGCCTGTTCAGACTCAGAGGAGTAGACATGGCGGATCAACATGTACATGATGCAGTGGGTTACAGTGCCAAGAAGAAAGACATGGACATCAGCTTTCATAATCCATCAACACTCTGCTGTGAGGGAGCAATGGATGCGGTTTCCTAGCCACAACAATATAACCACACATGTAGGTATTTGATCAAGACCCACTTTATCCTCCTTATTTATAAAGTTTCTGATCATGTTCAAGCCATAGATTTAAGTTTTCATCATCTGATATCCAGAAACAAAGTTCCCACTAGTGCTAATTAAAAATACAAATTTGGCTTTGGCCGATTTAGAGAATGCTAGTTCCTCGTTTCAACAGTATGCCAAATCCACAAAATCCCACTTTATCCTTATTTACAGAGATTCTGACAGTTTTCAAGCCTCGATTTAGAATATTTATCATCAGTTCCAGAAATTAGTGAGCTGCAAGATAGCACGAGGAGCACTGAGCAGCACTGCTGACTCCGCCCACAACTCAGAGGCGAATTGCTAATGAGCTACTGGCACTCTGCAGAAGAGTCCTGGAAAATGGTACAGGTTTGGTGATTTTGGCTTAAAACCTCATAATCATAATTTGAAGACCAGTGAGAATGTTGAAATAACTAAAAGGAGGATTAGAGTGGGTCTCTAAAGGTTCACAAGATGAGTCAAGTGGCTGTTGGATTGTCCAAAAATGACATTGTGGCAAAATTCAATCCGACTATTCAAGATGGTTACAAAAATGATCTGGTTTGTAATTTTCCTTTGTTCAAATACCACTTACCTCACCAGTGAAATTGAAACTACTCAGTACTCAAATTAATCCAGATATGAATTCAACATAAGTCTTACTCGGGGAACCTCAGGGGACCAAACTGGTACCTTCTGCTTTGTCAGTTTTTTTAAATTCTCAATATTTCATTCCGTTTAAAGGCAAATTTTATGAAACTTGGCCAGGTGTTTTCTTTTATTACAGTTGCATCTGTCAACTAGTCCTTTGCAACAGTCTGTGCTAGGGATGGGCGATATGGACTAAAAAATGTATCGCAATAATTTATGTTTTTTATCATGGTAACAATAAGAGACAATAAAAAATATCAGCCTAATTATTTTTATTGTAAAACTACATTGTGTCTTGAGAGCCTTAAAATAATAATAAAAGGCACTAAGCTACATCAACTCAGTTCAAGTAGTACACCTGTATTGTAAAACTGTAGTGACACCAAACAAACATGTATGAAATATGAGAACAAATGTAACATTTATCTAAATGGTGCAAACAGCAAGCTATATTTAAATTAAAAAAGCAACTATGTATAAATAACTGTAAATACAACCTGATAAAATTAATTTATCATTTTTATCCTGAGATGACAAATTATTACCATGGAGAATTTCTTTGACCATGTATCGCACACGATAACATATCGTCCATCCCTAGTCTGTGCACTGAAAACTAATTTATCGAAACAATATTTCACCTTCACAGTCATTTGCTGCCTTTGTGGCATCCAAGAGGGACGACCGTCATGAAGAAGGAAGCGCACGTTGGCGCTGCTGCAGCCAGACCTTCACCGAACACTCTTCACTTCACAAACATGTGGCCACAACTCATGATTTTGAAGTTCGGCAGCTCACACTGGCCACGTACCAACATTTGTTAACCCAGCTGGAAAAAGGAACTGAAACCCAGCAGCCAAACGAGCACAAAGCAGAAGCAGGGAACATTTCTGCATGGATGCCTGACATCAGCCATGTCTCTGAGGAACAGCTTAAAAAGTAAAGGCAAAAGATTGATTTCCTGTCTGTCTGGTTGTGATGCTACCCATGTCTGATTGGTAGAATCCTTCTGATTTCTAATGATAAATCTGAAAGTTTTCCTCTTTTTTTTTTTCCCCCCCATGTAGCGGGCCAGGAAACGTTCTCCTCTACTACTGCTACTGTCGAGTGGAGGAGCCACAGACCATCTGTGCTTGGCAGAAAGCTTTGTGTGAGAGGCTTCACTTAACTGGCAAGGTGAATGAACTCTCCAGTGTGGACTCCAGGAAGACTGCAGAGTGTTAATATCTTGAACAGAAGAGGGTTTAAAATTTGCAAAATAAAATTTGAGTAATTGTATTTGCATGTTTTTCTTTAGGTGAGGGTGGCAACAGAAGGCATAAACGGAACAGTTGGTGGCACCAATGTGGCGACTGATATTTACATTGGTGCAATGCTTTCACATCCGCTCTTCAACATGGATAAAGAAGATTTTAAGGTCAGAACCAGATGAAGAAAGCATGTTGGACAATTTCTGCTCTCCCACATTATTTTTCTACACGGCACTCTCCATGAGGATGACCCTAGTTAGCGTTCAGTTTGATCACTCCGCCTCGGATTTCTAAAACCCACCTTGAAATAATCACTATTGTTTTTCTTTAACCTTGGATATCTGTGTTTGTTTGTGCGTGTTTTCAGACTAGTGATGGTGGCGCTGAGTGTTTTACAGACTTGAAGGTCGGAGTCTTTAAGGAGATTGTCCCTATGGGAGTGGATCCTGATGTTGTTTCTTACCAGCTAGCAGGTACTCAAATTCTACTGCTTCCACCCCAAATAATATTTGTCATTTTAAGTAACACCTAAAGCTGCTTTGCACCTTTCTTAGGCCCACATGTAGCAGGGCATCTCATAAAACAAAGATATTTTCCTACGATTTGGCCCATCATCCAGACATAAACGCAGATTTTTGGCATCAAAAACGATTCTTTCAAAAACTCCAGCCTTGTGTTCATCTCTGTTTATACATCTGTGTGTGGACATTAATAACCACGTTTTTGAGATTTGAAACGTCACTGCCTGCGACAAAATATGCTCTGACATCACATGTTGGACCTGTATGGGTCCACTCCATTTACTGCCCAGGCAAATGAGCTGTGAGCCGGGTCGGCGGAGTTTTCGCTTGGTTTAAAACGGGCGATCAGCCAGATGACCCGCTCAAATCCAGCAGCCTCTTCATGCTTCATTTGTTTTGTTAAAGCCTCTTTCCACCTGCAGACGCTTTTCTCTCTATTTAAGCAGCAAACTCCTCCTACCCACCTGTCATCACTTCTTTTTCTCCCCATTTCATTTATTCATCCATATTAATATTTTGCTAGCTTTACATCAAAGTAAGTACTACAACATGGATAAAAATGAGCACTTCTCTCGGCCCGGCTGACGGTAAAGGAGCGGACCCTCTCAGAAACGGCGTGGTAGGGATGTAACGATGTAACCAGTAAAATGATTTACCATGATAAAATTCCCAACGATTAGTAATACTGTTTCAAATTTTGAGTGTGGTTAAAACCGTGACTGATCACTGCACTTTGAAAAACTCACATTGATGCTGCTCATTGCTGGAAGAGCACCAGCAGTCCCAGTTTGTAATGTTTAATTTATGAAAACATGGTGGAAGGCAACAAATGCACCCACATGGACAGTTCTATGGAGATTTTTCCCCTCTTTAAAAAGGAGAAAGTAGACGTCTAGACCCATATTAGATTATTCTACTGATACTGGGGGGTGATTTCAATAATACCGCAATAACAATGTAAACTGTGATGATTTTGGCCACAATAATAAGAAATTTTCACATCGTTACACCCCTACAGCGTGCATACCTTGTGAATGTGCTTAAATGAATTTTGATTTTTTTTTTTTCTGAATGGAGGAGGGAGGATATTCATTTTACACAAATCTGGCTACGTGTGTACAAGGCCTTGGTAAATTATCAACATACCAACCAGCTGCTCTTAAGTCTGCTGATGGTGCTGTGAATCATTCGCTTTCTGCGGTTTCCTGTTATGGTGTCAGTGATGTCTGTCTGGACCCTCAGGTGTTCACCTGGAGCCGGATGAGTTCCACAAAGAAGTGGAGGCTGTTTTGGCCAAAGGGGATTTGTGTACTGACACCATCCTCCTGGACTGCCGGAACTTTTATGAGAGTAAAATTGTAAGTGGTAATTTAATTTCTTTTCAGCTCATATCACCAATTTGTAATAAAGGCAATTTATTGATGGGCAAAAGAAAATAAAGTCAAGTCTATTAAAGTTATAATCCATTGAAATACATGGAAGCACAAAGGCAGTGTTGTGGGTTTCTGTCTAAGAGACAGAGTCAACATGCTGGGCTCCTTGTTGTGTTAGCTAACATTTGATGAATTACAGGTGAACACTACACATAAGAGAATTAAATTAACGGTTTGTGAGTTGTTTGCACTGGCTGTCATAAACTGCATCAGAGATAATAGCTTAAAGGTACAGTGTGTAAAAATTACTGACATCTAGTGGTAACGATGGGTATTTGAAAGAAAAGACGTTTTCTTTCAAATGACTTCATATTCCAAGCACTGTTGTGAATGTACGGTGGCCGTTAGTGGCCAAAATTCTCCCAGATATAAAGATGTTTTCATCTGTGAGTAGATCCAGTGGTCTCAGGTGCAGCTATGACTGTACTATGAGTAACTACTTTTAATGTCTTTTAAGGTATTACTGATTCCAGGCAGTGCTCTAACTCCCATTAAAGGTTGAATATTGAATACGGACAGAACAGCGACATCACGTGTGTCTAGGTTGTAGTTGCAACAGCTGAAAAACAACTCCAGCCACTGGGATGCCAGGCTCGCTGCCGATACGGCAAGTGACTAACAGGCTGCATCATGTCCAACAAGTAATGCAGAGGAGTTTATAACTGACAGCTAACGTTAGCCACGTTAGCAAACAAGGTAGCTTACTGATCCAGGAGAAATGTCGCCATTTTGATGCCGCGGAAAACATTTATGTGGGTCCATCTCGTGTAGTCTTCACCTAAATTTACTCCAGTTTTTGCTTTTCTCATGTCCCTCCTCTTCTGAGACGGTAAACAATATCTCCAGGTTTCCAAAGAAGCTGTTTGACCTGCCGACTCCACTGGTTCCCTCTGCGCCAGCCTAACTGTGCCCAACATACTGTTGCCACACAGAGATCGTATTTGGCAACCCACAATGGCAGCATGTATTGGCTTGTAGATGTAAACGTAATGACATTGTCAAACCCGTTAGAATTTTAGTTTATATTTATTTTCAGGCTAAATATAATTTTTTTTTTAGGAAATGTACTTTTCATTCTGCACCCCTCAAAACAATTGTGGGGGTATTATTAAAAAAAAAAAAAAAAAAAGCTTTTAATAAAAATGTTCCATATTCAACCTTTAAACAAAGCTGGTACAGCAGTTTTAAAGTTCAGAGGGTTTTCACTTAACACACATTATTTTGTCAATTTAGGGACACCATAGTAAAAATGGCGGCACAAATATGGCAGCCTCCATGTATGTGCACCCCCAGCAAGTAAATATAAATGACTCAATTTAAGAAAATAAACATAACAGCTATTCTAGTGAAGTGATTACACATCAATAGAAACATAGTTTTAAATTGTATATTGCAATTTTCTGCTATTGACCATTGATTTTGTTTTGTTTTGTTTCTTTTACACATTGCACCTTTTAAAACTGGCTGAAACAATCTTTTTTTTTTTTTTTCAGGGTCAGTTTACTCGATGTTTGGCCCCAAACATCCGTAAATTCAGTTATTTTCCGGACTACGTCGACCAGAACCTGGAGCTGTTCAGAGACAAGAGAGTCCTCATGTACTGCACAGGGGGGATCCGCTGCGAGCGCGGTTCTGCCTACCTCCGCTCTAAAGTAAGCTGATTCATATGAAATTTGCTGCATGAGGGACTGTCAAGTCTTGCCCACATAAATCAGATGTTGTAGGCTCATGATTTACAAAAGATGCTGCTGAGCCTTATTTGTGCCGAAAATACTAAAAGTTAGCTTCATTTGCAGCCTTCATTGTAAATTTTGAATATTTATCTGGTTGCTTCTTGCTTTACCTGCAGGATGTGTGCAAAGAGGTTTACCAGCTGAAAGGTGGAATTCACAAGTACCTGGAGCAATTCCCTGAGGGTTTCTATCGAGGGAAACTTTTTGTGTTTGATGAACGTTACGCCATCTCCTCGAACAATGATGTGATTTCAGGTCAGTGTTTGAATAAACCGCCTTTTCCTGCATTTTAAAGCTCTAGATTTAGTGGAGGATTTCGGGTCTGTTCAGATTGCAGATACTGCGGATGTCCATGGGACCAGTATGAGCTCTGCACCACCCAGTTCTGCTGCCAGCTGGTGCTGTCCTGTCCCAGCTGCAGGCAGGAGGGACACACCGCTTGCTGCCCCACCTGTCAGACCAAAGGCCAGGCTGAGTGCGAGGCCACCTCTGATATTCTTCACAAAGAGGAATGCGAGTGCACCGGCAGCCGTCCCAGAATCCCTCAGGATGTTTAGCAGCACAAGTGGACTTCAGAAATGTAAAAATGTTATTTGTCTTTGAATATCAGTTAAATCATTGACTTAAAAACAATGAAAAATATGTGGCAAATTTTAAACTCATAATTGTTTGAATAGATTTTTTAAAGTGAAGCCAGATACACTTGCAGAAAGTCATGAAAATCATCTTATTAACCAATGAAAGCTTTTAATCATTTTCAAGTGAAAATATGAGGATGTATTTACTGGATCAATGAATTTCTTGTGTGAAAATCAAACATTTATTTAGTAATAAAAGTTCTGTTCCAGTTTATTAGTGTTATTTTTTATCTTTCTGAACTCTGAACATCGATATCTAAATATTTTACAGTAATTCAGTGTTTTAAGTAAAACTATAGATACTGTGAGTTGTGTTTTTTAGACTTTCAAACTTTGCAATATGCTTATATTGTGGGTTTGTGAAAGTGCAGGTGCTATTTAGATAAACCACGAGCACCTGCGTGCCTTCCTGGGACTGAAACTTATGTTTTCCAAACAAAGTATATGTTGATCCAACCCTGTGTCTGTATGAAAGCATATGAAAACTGCTCAGAAGTGTAGAGAAAAGTCCAAGCTCTTATGGGCCAGGGTCTGTGGATGGATGAAAGGGTCCTGCAACGTAGCCCTACGGTTGTGGTGCAGGCCTGGCCTGTCTGAACCTGGGTGGTTCCCATGGTGACAACCTCTGTGGGTACAATGTTCCCTCTAAGCTTTAAGCTGCACACCTGCGTAATCATGCTCTATCACTGTGTTCTCTGTGCACAGCAAATATCTATGCCGCATAAAATAAAAGCCAACCTCACTGTGTATTAAAATAAACTCCAAATAATATATTCCTCACAATTTTTCAATGCAGCCCATTGAATGACAGGTGACCACAGCGCTGGACTGGGATATTTTGAGCTGAGACTCTCCACCAGGTATCGATGGAAAGATGATAAAGCCTCTGATTGTAAACAAACTTTGTTGTGACAGTGTTTGTACACTGTCTTGTGTATATGTGTTTAATAAACTTAAACCTACATCATCCTCCCAGTCTTAAGTAGGCCTATACACTAGGCCTTCTTAGTAGTCATACAGTATGATCAAGGTGACACAAAGCTGTACAGTAGGCTATTATAATGGCCAAAGTATTGTTTTATAAAAAAAAAACATAAACCACGTTAAAAAAAAGTGACAAATGCAATCTATCATCAAATCTAGGGATGCAAGATATTGAAATTTTGGCCGATATCCGATATGCTGATATTTTAAAACTCATGTGGCCGATAACTGATATTGATACCGATATTAAAGCTGAATAAAATAAGCAGTCATTGCAAATAGCAGTTTTGTTATCCATTTCCGACACTTTAAAAAATAGGGGTTGGAAAAAATATCCATATACTGAAATATTGCGATATTTTCATATGTCAATATCAAATCGATATTTAAAAATGAGGCATCAATCTCTTTTACTTACAAAATCTCACAAGATTTCATTGTTCCGTTTCAAAATCTCACGATATTTTGTGAATTCTCGTGAGATTTCGTAACAGAACGATGAAATATTGCGAGATTTCGTTAGTAAAATAGATCGATACTGCGTTTTTAAATGTCAAAATGATATCAGCATATGAAAATATTGTGAAATTTTTGTGAACACTCTGGAGATTTCGTAACAGAACGATGAAATATCACAAGATTTTGTTTGTAAAATAGATTGAACCACGCTTTTAAATGCCAATATGGTATCAGCATATGAAAATATTGCGATATTTCCCCCAAGAGTACCTAACTGCAGTTACAATGACCGACAAGGGTGCTGCCATATATCCAATCCATACAGGAAGTTTCATGTGGAAGTTAGTTAAATACCGCAAAGAGTAGCTATCTGCAACTTGCAAACAGATGCTTATAGTGTAGTCGGGTGGTTAGGGTTAGGAGAAGGGTCAGGGGTAGGGATAAAATTAAGTAAGTTACATCAAAAAGAAACTTCCGATTGAGACTTCCGGTGTGGATTGGATATACGGTGACGTACCGTGACTGCAGTTGGGTCCCTCTCGATATTTCAGTGTATCGATATTTTTTCCCACCCCTAGTCTTGAGAAGTTTTCAAGTCTGTAAAAAAGACGTTTTTGAAGAAGAAGAAGGTTTTTATTTTTTAGACTTTAGACTTTAGAAACAGCGGGCTGGTCGGTTAAATATCGGTGGGGTGACCGATGTGCGATACTCAGTTTTAAGGTCGATATAGGCCGATTCTTATAGGGGGCCGATTATATTGTGCATCCCTTATTAAATAGATACTGTTTTCAAGTAGAAGTAGGGGAGCCCCATACCAAACTTGCCACATTTCAGCCATACTCCATACAGAGTTACTTTACCAGATAAAATAAAGTTTGATTTGATTTAATTCAGCTTCATCCAGTCTCAACATAGTGGTGTCAAGGTTTGATTATTGGTTACTTCATTCAAGAAAATGTTTTGGTTTTCGGCTTTAACGAGGAAAATTCACATAATATGAAACACATTAGTTGATGGAAGGAAAAACAGACATTTTAACCATCAAATGCAACAGATAAGGAA
Source organism: Atherinomorus stipes (assembly GCA_023101725.1). Classification (NCBI taxonomy): domain Eukaryota; kingdom Metazoa; phylum Chordata; class Actinopteri; order Atheriniformes; family Atherinidae; genus Atherinomorus; species Atherinomorus stipes. Next base: position 129,928 of record JALJCO010010336.1, read on the forward strand.
GATGCGGATTTTTTTTTTTTTTTTTTTTGACAACGTAGTGTAAGCATGCTAAAAAAAAAAAAAAAAAAAAAAAATCCCCAGAGTTGTAGTTTTCTTTTTGGATAATTATTAACTATAACAATATTATTATGTATAATAATTTAATATATATTTATTTTAGATAGCTCTGTTAGAGCTGTTAAATGATATACTATTTATCAAAATTATTAATAATTAATTTCTAATTTCTATTAACATTTTGTTATGACATTCATTATATTATCTAAACAAATAATACCATCGCGATAAATAACACAGTTGCCTAGCAACTCCACAAGAGGGAGCGTTGTGAGCTGAACCAGGTGTCAGCTAAGCTCTTCAACATCCCGACTGGAGGTTACAGCTCACAGCCGAGCGGAGCTGGCCACAGGCTGCCCGGGTCTTCACCGACCACCAGCGGCCTCTTTAACGCCTCTCAGGCGTGGGGAACAGGGGTTTGGAAACCGCCGCTCATCTGTATGTACTCACCCGTGTATCTGTGGGCATAAGGACGGGAGGACCGAGCGATGTCTGCGCCGGGTTTCACAAACCTCAACAGCTCTGTCAGCTACAGCCAGAACTCAACGCCGAACGGAGGAGCTGCGCCCCCCTATCAAAATGGTAACGCAGGCCGGATGATGCGGTCAGCCAGCCCGCCGGCGTTAGCATGCTAACCCTGCGGTGGTAGTGTCATTTGCTTAGACCTTTTGTAATTATTTTTAGTAGTCTGATAGTTGTTGGTTACCACTATGAGATTACACGGCAAAGAAGATGACAAAGTGAAAAGAGAGAGCGTCGGGTTTCAGTTAACGCTAATACGCGTCGAATGCTAACGCTAGCTAACTATGAAGCTAGCGCAAACCAATGGGATAACGGCTAACAATCTTATAAGTTAGCTAACTGTTAGCAAGTGGTGTAACAGATTGCGCACCCTCATACTTACAGGAGAAGTAAAGCCAAACTAAATAACCTTTCATTTTAGCCTAATTTTAAGTGCCATTGTGTACTTGATTAAAAAAATGTTTGTGGTGCTGTTGAAGCTTTTCGTATGCAGCTTATTATAAACTGTACAGTATGTTATTAATGAGGTTTTTATGCATATTTGGTTGATTTAAGGTAGAGAAGACAAGGAAGAGAATTATTTTCTTTATTTTAAGCTTTGTTAATCTGCATCCTGTCCCTTTTTTTTCTCAGGTCCACTGCAGACCTACCCATCCACGTATCCACCTGCAGGCTACTATGGAGCCCCACCTCAACAACAGAACTACCCCACCATCCCTGTTCATCCCAACTCTGCTCCCAGCAAAGCACCAATCACAGACACTGCCCACAGCGCTAACTATTACCAGAACAACCAACAGCAACATCACCTTCCTCAGCATCATGTAGCACCATCTCCATACAGCACTCCCCCAGGTTCTGCCCCTCCATCTCAGCCTTATGCCACCCTCCCGTCTGCAGCACCACCACCGTCTAATGCCCAGTACAGCCAACAGCCATTCCAGCAGCAGCGGCAGCCACCCTATGCCCAAACAGGGTCTTACTATGGACAGCAGTCATACCAAGCATCCCCAGCACAGCACCATCAACAGCAGCATTCCAATTTGGTTCCAGCATCACCAGGCGGACCTGGCGCTCCCCTCTACCCAATTGTTTCATATCCGTCTCCTCCAGGAACTAGCCAGTATGGTACCCTCAGCTCCTCCCAGAACAACTCTACACCTGCAGCCATGCCCACCCAAATAGGTGCACCCTTGCATCAGTTCAGTGCTGCACCTCCTCCCCCCGCCACAACAGCTGTTCAGCCAAGCTATGGAGTGGGTTCTCACGGGCAAATGACACCAACAGTCAATGGTCAAGGAAGCACAGGTGTGTGTGACAGCGTTGAGGTTTATCTGCTGCTCGCTTGAATGGAAAACTTATAGATAAATTACACTAATAATGTTCTTATAAACTGCTAAATGTACTCTATAGCGTTTCAGTTTGAATTGTGTAGATCTGCTCTCATACAGACATGTCAATATTAGCATTTTAATTTGTACATTTAAATGACTAAAAATTGGGGGGTTCTGTTTTATTCTGCAGGAATATTTTTGTATTGGTATATTTCTGATTGTTTACTATCTGTGTTGTAAATGGTCTGTCTTTATGCTATAAGAAAGTGGTTGGCATAGGCTAGTTTTTCAGTGGCTGTTCTACTTTACTTCCAGTACAGCTCTATTTCCCACAGTAGAATTTTCTCAGAAGTTAAATGTGTGAACATTCAAACCTCCATCTTCAAAAACGCTTGGATTTAGCCCTCTCCCAGTCAGATCACGTATTCTTTTTGTGCTGCAGCTCAAAACAGTGTCCAACACTATGACCAAACCCACCAGGCATCTCGTAACTACAGTGGGGTCAAGCCAAGCGGTGGTGGTGCAGAAGGAGATGGGCCGCCCTCAGGAACTCCCTCTACTTCAGTCCATTCTTCCCCCAGCCACCACCAAGGTAACGCTGATCATCAGTTGGGTGCACAAATGTGTCATACTCAGAATGTTCTTGTTTTGAATGGGGAAAAGCTATATATGAGGATGTATGTCTGCAGTGGTGGAGTTGTAAAATCTGACATTAATCAGCAACCTGCCACAAACTATGGTTGTTTTTTTCTTAATTTAGCTTCCTTTAGAAATACACTGTGAAAATCAGTGCACACGCTCACGTTGTGATGTTTGGATATTAAGTTGAGAGGATAAAAGATTGTAGTTTTTTCCAGTGCTAGTGTCTGCTTTTTATCTCTTATGATTCAGCCCTATCTGGTTATCCTAAATTTAGTCTCTCCCTGTTGTGCATGTGAATGGACTTACATGTTCACAGCTGCACTTTGGGGCCTTAGCACACATATTCAGTTGTACACACACTTTAAAATGTGCAGGTGTGAGCCTTCATGCAAATGTAGGGGTTTCAAGGTCAGAAGCTCGCTGCTTGCTCACTTTTGGTCTGTAAACCATGGATTCCTCTCAGTTCTCTTCAGCAGTGAGCTGGTATCATACACCTGCACCTGCTATACTTGGATTTAATAATTATTAAAGTTCCAAGAGCCATTATGCAGCTTCAATGCATACTCTGCAAAAAGTAGTGGTCTTAATATGAATTAAAACATCACTGAAATTGAGGAGATTCAGACTGTATTCAAGTGAAATAATCTGCCAGTGGGGTAAGATGATTACACTTTACTGAAAAAAAACCCCTCAGAACTAGTCTGGTAATGCTTTTTCAGGGTTGTTTCTTTCTAATTTTCAAAGAAAATGTCTTAGAACAAGATTATTTTTCTTAATTTGAGAATTGTTAAATATCAATTTTAAAAAAAGGCAGTATCCCATACTGAGGGGGCGGCACCACATGAAACCTACTAACCTCCAAACATCCATGCATTTAAGTAGAGCTTGGTGAAGGCTTTCTCGCCAATGACCAGGTTGGTTAGGATGACATGGGAGTTGATCCTAGGATCGTCTGGTTCACTGACAGTCTGCTCTACTGCCTGAGCCTCTGTCCCTGTCATGACCTCTGTTCTAGCAGTTTTTGAATTTCTGGTTAGTCAAGATCTTTTTTCAGGAACTTTTCTCTCAAAAATGAGAAAGCAACAACACACACACAAAAAAAAGCATTACGAGACCAATTTTGAGTGTTTTTCAACTTCTAAGAAACTTGAAATGAGTGTTTCACAGCTTGCTTTTAGATAGTTCCCACTTGTCTGAAGTCTATACATTTTTTTCTTATTACAAGAAATCTGTGTATGAACTTGTTACGGCGAGGTCTTAAAACAAGTTTATACATCTAAAATTGATGGTGAAAGAAAAAATGTGATCTGAAACATTGTCTTAGTGAGATAATTTAACTTAATATGCATATAAAATAACCAATGTTAGGATTCATTTACTAAGTACAGGGTGCGTGCGGGTCTTAAAAATGTCTAAAATTATGAACGTTAAAGTTAAGGCCTTAAAAGGTCTTAAAAAGGGTAATTTCTTCATTCAAGGTCTTAAATTTGATCTAGACAAGTCTTAATTCTTTACATTATTCATTCCAGAGGAGCATTGACCTCATAGAATACGCTGAATAATAGATAAGAAGTTGATTCTGTCCATCTTTCTGAAAGTTTCAGATAGCTTTGAGGGATATTTTCTCTTTCTATTTTTTTTAATTGAAATACAATTAAATGCATTTTTCTTGAGTAGCGCTTGACTTAATATTAATGTCTGTGTCTATTATTTGATTCAGTTGTTCACTAAAATCCTTTTTTTTTAAAAAGTTTTCCTTTTGGGACGATTGCTGTTATGCAGTAATCAAGATAGATAAATTACAAACCCTGTAATTATTTAGATAAAAAAAAAATCAAATCCCACCCCTATTTTGAATTTCTTGGATTATTTGAATGTTTCTAATAATGCATCATGTTGTTGGTCTTAAGTTTGATTTCTAAAGGTCTTCAAAGCTCTTTAAAAGGTCTTAAATTTAACTCAATGAAACTTGCAAGAGCCCCTTCGTATGAAATAAAGACATATACTCTCAAAATGAGATAAATACTCTTACACATTCTGGTATTGTCAAGTTTATTACTCTCAAATCAAGAGACTGTTTTTTTCTGAATATAATGTAAAACTTGGTTAGATTGTTTTTACAGTGTGTGAAGAGGGGAATTCCGATACAGTATAAACACAGAAATGTTGACACACTGTCAGTAATATGTCCATCTTAAGCTGCGTTCTCTCTGTTTTATTGTTATTACAAATAAATGCCAAGTACTTTTGAATTGGATGAATTTTGGTAATGTTTCTGAACTGCAATGGCTGTGTGAAAGCCGGTACTTGGTGGCAGTAACCTCTGCCTGACTAAATGAGTCACACAACCTTGAACATATCCATACCAAGCAATAGTTAAGGGCTTCTGTACTCAAGTTTTGTGGAATTTTTTAGTCATTAAATATGTTTATGTAATTTTTTTTTCATATTGGGCTTTGGAATGTTACTGGTACTATGAGACTATGCTTAAAATCAGTTTGAGCAACATTCCAGTTCAATTATGGCTTTACCCTGCTCACTGTCACCAGAAAATTCAAAACGTCGTGACCCATTGATGTTTTGCTCGAGGGCCTTTAAATGTCATACATAGCAAACTCATAAATGCTCTCCTCTGTCTGGTTTTAACTGGTTGTTTCACAAAATGGGAGCCCACCAGCTGCTGCCATTAGCCAGTGGACAGCGTTTTTCCTTGTTTATAACAACTCTTTTAAGGGTGACTGCACTAGGGCTGTCAACAAATATTCTAAATTTGAATATATATTTGAATATTAATAAAAGCCCAAGATTTGGATGTGAAAATTAATAATTGAACATTACATAAACAGTTGGAAAAATAGCTGATTAGGCCTACATTTGCTACACTTGTTTGATTATAGGCAGATTGTTTCAAGTTGTTCCATGTTTATTACAGCTTGCTCAGTGTATTCAATGTTCGTTAATTTAATTTGAACTTGTTGGGACCTTTTAATTGCTCGCACAAGTTAGGGAGATGCGGGAGGTGGGGGACTGCAGCCAGTTCATTTTGTAATGTCCTGGGCATTGTTAAAGATCTTAATATTGAAATAGAAATTAATGCCTGTGCAAGTAGTTATGTCTTGTATTAGTTTGTCCTCCTGTTGGAATAATGCTCAAATGGATATTCAAATATATTTGAATTATGTGTTAATTTTAGTACAAATATCCGAACGTCAGCAATTTTGACAGCCCTATACTGCAGACAAGATTGAAAATAAACAATTGTCTTGTTTATTGTCATCTTATTTGACAGAATTTTTTTTTTGTGCCATTTCTTATATAAACAAAATTGGTTTGTTTTTTTTTCTTCTTGCTTACACACACACACACACACACACGCACACAGTCCAATCACTTTGGTCCATCTGCTGACAGTCACCCAGTCTTGACAGTTTTCTTATGAACCTTTCCCACTCCCCCTTCCAACAGGCGTGCAGTATGGATATGTTGCTAATAGTGGAGCTAGCTCAGCCTCTGCCACCACCTCAGGCCCAGCAGCAGCCCCCTCGTCATCCAGCTCTGATGACGATGAGGAGGAAGATGAGGATGAGGAAGCAGGTCTGCTTTAGCTTTTACTTCCCCTTAACTTTGTTGTTGCCACTTCTCTCCATCCCCCATGACCTCGTCTATTTTTCCTAAACCTTACCGTGCCCCCATACCTTTGCATCTCTTTGAATAGGTATCTTCATCTTGCCATGCAATGTCACTTTTGATCACTGCTGCTTATCTCTTGTCTGATAATTGCTTCTGCTCTGAAGCCAATCATCAGTTCTCCACTCATCTGTACAAACCTTTTTAAATAGGCTAATCAGATTTCTCCCTCCCTGTTTACCTTCCTCCTCAACAGCTTTCTAAAACTCATCTGTTGTGACCCCCATTTAACCCCCAACACAGTCATCAGTGCTTATTATTTACATTGATTGCATCTTTGAAATCTTTGTTCTATTTGCACCTCGTTCCGTTGTTTTTCTGACTGAAATTTTCTTTAAAAGGTGCCGGGTAAGTAGATTAGCATTTGGTTTGGCTTAAAGGCTTCTGCCAAGTTCTGCTTGTGGCGGTTGTAATGCAGAGGAAGATGTCCCTGCATGCTGCCGCGCTCTCTTTCTCTCAGTTATGTGTAGGCTAGGATCGTCCATCTGTGCTGTTTCTCCACTCACATGTCATCATCCATGCTAATGGAAGAAAAAAAAATCAATAGTTTTTTTTTTTTTTTCCATTGGGCTCACAGCTCTGGAAGCGGTGATCGTAGTGGACTGAAAGAACTCGGATATGAGTTGGAACAAGATCTTGTTGTGTAATCCTCAGCTCATAATCAAGTGTCCTGAATCATAATTGATGTAAGATTATGATTTCTTGCACAAGTTGATTATCAGAAGGAATACTGGTTCCCATGGTGACAGTTTCTGACTTTTTATTTAGCAAGAAATATTAGATCTTTTTTCTTTGTTTTCATCTGGTTAAAAATGAAATATCTTTTGTTACGAAAACAAATTTAGCAAAGGTTCAGACAGGAAGCTTCAACCATAGCCTATTTTTTTATTTTTTCCCCCCAGTATCGTTTAGCAGTGGGTTTGAAAACTTAGGATATTTGCAGCACTGTGCAAAAAGTCTTGGTTTGCTCCATATTTCTTCACTTGTTGCCATGAACACAGGAAATGATTGCAGCACTTATTTGAAACATGTGCAAACTCGGTATTAAGGGAATAGTTCACCCACAGAATGATTTAACTTTATTTTCCAGTTACCCTCATGGTGAGCAAGACTCTGGAGCACTTTTTTAATATCTCAAATGCAGCCGGTGATCAGGAAGGGTTCTCCCCCCCCCCCCCCAACTTTCATATAACGGAGTTCGCCGGGGTCCGAGCCAAAAAGATCCATAAATGTCCACAAAAACTTGTCAATACTCCTCCATACTGCTCGTCCAATATAATCCAAGTGTCCTGAGTGGGTAGCATCCAGAATTTACTCGAAACGATGTCATTTAGTATATTTTTCGAGCCTAAACAATACTACATCGCATGTCTAGCAGGCACGCCGATGCATGTTCACGAAACTACAGAAACCACGGCAGACGAGATCATGAGTTCTCTTTTTCTTTCTGTCTTTGTTTTAAATCAATATCCAACCCCTCTTGTGTTTGTCCTGGTTTGTTTGCAGCTCTGGCTCTCTTAGCACAATGTAAACAGCGAAACTTCTTCTTCTACGCTTGCATTGTCGGCAGAGTAGGCTCTGAATGCAGAGGCCGCGTAGTGTCGCGAACGCGCTTCGGCACGCTTGCAGGAAAAAGGATATACCACTGTTTAAGCTCGAAAAATGTACTAAATGATGTCGTTTCGAGTAAATTATGGATGCTTCCCACTCAGGACACTTGGATTACATTAGTCGAGCAGTATGGAGGAATATTGACAAGTTTTTGTGGACTTTTATGGACCGTTTTGGCTCGGACCTCGGCGAACTCCTTTACATGAAAGTTGGGGGGGGGGGGGGGGGGGGATTGCCGGCTGCATTTGAGATATGAAAAAAGTGCTCCAGAGTCTTGCTCAACATGAAGGTAAGTGGAAAATAAAGTTAAATCATTCTGTGGATGAACTATTCCTTTAAAGTAAAGACAGCGTTTGGACCATTCTAACTAGCTTAAAGCAGAACTCAGTAACTTCAGCTCGGGGCTCTCCCTAGTGGCGTCCTTTCACTGTCATAAAGTTCAACCCCCTTACACCCCCACAGCACACAGACGGCTTCTCTACTTGTCTTTCCTCTATTTTGATCCTTGGATATATTTCTAAGCTTTTACTAGCTTGTTGATGCTACGTTGGTAACAGCACCTCGTCTCCCTCTGCTCAAAGCAAAGTCCTGTCTCTTCTGAAACGGCATATTTACCCGCGATTTGCGGGTAAATATGCCGTGGATTATATTTTTCCCTGGTGTTGGCGGGTAGCAGGTAAGAATACGAACTTTTATTTACTTGTTGCGGACATGCCAAGTGATTATTGAGCCTGAAGCAGTGATGCTTCACCCGGCGCCCAGGCAGCGCAAGCTATGTAAATTACTCCAGCAAAGAGTTGGTTATGAGAGCCAGGAGCCGTGTTGAGGTGGTGTGAAGCTAAAGAAATGTTTTCTTCAAATTAGTGCTGGTAGTCTGGTTAAAATCAGAGCTGGAAGCAGCTCGGTAGATAGGAGACCTGAGTACCGTACAGCGGTACATAAAAGGTACATAAAAAGGGTGGCGTTTGAAGCGTCTGACCTCTCGCAGACTTGGAGAAACAGAGAGTGACACATTTCACCATGGAGGAGCAGACGATGAAACGGAGAATTCAGGAACATCATCCAGGCCAGAAGCAACACAGTTGCTGCAGCAAAAGCAGGAAGGAATGTTGGCAGAAAATTGCCGACTGTTCATGTGCAAGTCCGTGCGATTGTACAATCATGGAACAGTATTGGACTCTGATCACTAGTGCTACTTCATCACACTGCAGCGCCTCCTCAGTGTAATTCCTTCTCATTCTGTCCATAAAGATATTTTCAGGCTTATGTCGTGCACGTGTTGTAACTCTTCACCGTGACGGGATGGGTGAGTGTGCGATCCATAAATTCATGTTTTCTGCATGTGTGACCTCTTAAACCACATTATTTCCGGTGCAACCCCAGTGGTGCAAGACGATCATGGGAACGAGTAAAGAACAAATACAAAAATATAATCAACGTTGCCAACCGTGTGCGCATGAAACTACCTATGAATGAATGACGTTTTACTGAGTGGGATTTGAACACCATGAGCATAATTCAGCTACAATAATTAAGCTATTCAGCTACGTCAGTACAGCACTAATTTGTTTTCACTCAAGGTGAGCCATTGGTCTACATCAAAATGAACTTGATTAGTCTATTAACATTAATAAAACCTCAGTGCGATGCAGAGCATCTGTGGTGTAGTCGGTGCCCGGCTCCAACAGCTGACTGATGTAACGGAGTCCAGCAGAGGAAAACCTTAATCTTTCAGTGTCATCTGGCAAATCAAAAGGGTTGCACCATCTCTGAATATTCTTTCTCTTCTAAGAGTTCCTGTCACAATCTGCGCACCAGCGTCAACGGGATCTTCTAAAAATGATAAGAAAAAAACCTTTCTTTGTCCCACAATGGGGAAATTTGCAATTCTGCAACAGCACACATACAGCGGACCAGTCTGGCCAAAGGTATAGACAGAAAAACCTACAAACATAGACAAGGATAGATTAAGATAAATTAAAATAAGTTAAGTAGACTGCACAGGAGTTTTAAAAACACAACAATGAATAACTAATGAATAAGTGTAGTAATTTTGCAGACAAGTGGGTGTGTACTATATATGAATATTCATGAATAAATAACAGACTGGTGTGTTTTGTAAATTGCAGCATAAACAAATTATTGCACATAGTTGTTATAAAGTATTGCATGGGCAGGCCATTTTCCAAGAGCGCTAATTGGTCAGGGATGGTGCTTTTATACTTGGTGATCCTGGTCCGGACCAGGTTAGGTGTTCAACATAAGTTACTGGGTAGATAAAACCCGATCAGAAGTGAACCAGCATCGTAGGACGAAAACCCAGTGCTGTTTTTTCGTCCAGCACTGGGACGAAAAACCCAGTGCTGTCTCGATAAGAGAAAATCTGGCTTTGTCGTACGGACCCCTGTTGCCATGTTTTTGTCCAAAGAAAAAACTTTCAAAACCTCCTGAAAGCCTGGAAAAATATTGCTCATGACCACTTCAGAGGGTTATGACCAACTATGGCTGCATGAAAACAAAAATGAAGTGCAAGTGAGGGCTCAACAGTTTTCCATAATTTTGTAAAGCATGTCTATATTTGATTGTAAATGTAATAACTCCAAAGGCTTATTTGACACATGTGGCAAAAATAGAGCCGTGCTTATTTAGAATGGACTGAATCTGCTTTGAATACCGCCATTGCCTTGGAAAAACATTAAGTAGAAGACACATTTGTGTTGCACAGCCACTTATGTGTGTTTTGAAATGCAAATTCTGAAGTATTATTAGATGCGTCATGGTCGTATTTCTCAGGATTTGCACAAGCTTGTGGAAGAGAGATTTATTAGAAACAAAGGAAAAGGTTTGTTTGCAAACTATAAAACAAAAAAGGCTTTTCAGTGATAAAATTAAAATGGCAGCAATGAGAATAATTGATTTACATAGGTGTTAACCTGAATTAATTTATCATCTACAGTTTTTTTTCTCTTAGTTATATGGAGATGATTGTTTTTACATATACTCACACATTTATCACGAGGACACCATAGTGCACTTAAACCATCGCCTCCACTCATGCACCACTTTAGTGTTCTGGTTATGATGATCCCTCTGGAGCTGTGTCATCAGCCAGAGGTGAACAGGTGTTTAAATATAGCAGCCCCCCTGTCGACAGGTCCAGGCTGCCTTTGTTTGCTGACTCTCCTGCTCCTCACTAAAGTGCGTGCTTACCATTTCTACCAGTCATTAGCACATCTTTTAATAATAGGAACGGCTTGTTTTAGATTTCTGTTTATCACTCATCATCTCCCCAGTTCCCCCCAGCGTTGCTCTGAGTAACAGCTTTTCTACTGAAGCAAAAACACCACATGTCAGGGGTCACCAACTCCAGTCCTTCAGGGCTACCATCTTGCAGATTTTAGATATTTCCCTGCTACAACACACCTGATTCAAATTAAATGGTTCTCCAACAACCTGTAAATTTCCGCACCAGTAGCTTGTTAATGATAGGGCTGTCCCGATCCCACTTTTTCACTTCCGATACTGATACTAATACCACAGGTCAAGTATTGGCCAATGCCCGATATTGATCCTTAGCTGTGTTTTGGACCAAAGATAATGTTTATTGACCTGATAATTGATTTTATTCTAGGTTTATGTTAGGTATTTCTGTTTTGTGGAACTTCACCCATAAAAAACAACAACCCAGGTTGATTAACAGGTTAATGACATCCAAAGTCCATAACGGTAAGTTTAGGGAAAAAACTGAGCCATCTATTATTTACCAATGGGTTTGATTAATTTTAAACTTAAAACATGATGATAAATAAAGTAATTTCAAATAAATTAAGACCCAGTCAGGTAGAAGTGCTTGAAAGAAAGCTGGAATGAATTACCTGGATCGATGCACCTGGATCAGCAAATTTTGACACATTCCAATCTGCAGTTTTTAGCCAATATTGGCCCGATATCCTATGCTGGTATCGGATCAGGACAGTCCTAGTTAATGAGCCTTTGATTTGAATAAAGTGTTGAAATAGGGAAACATCTAAAACCTGCAGGACAATAGCCCCCAATGATCAGAATTGGTGACCCCTGCCATATGTTGATATCTTTAAACCAGACTGATCAAATTCTGTGTAATGATTTTGGGAAGACCGCTTTCTTTCTTAAGAGTAAATATCATCATCAAACTGCACCGAGATGCCGCTTTACTTTCAGGTGTCCCTTATTATATAACACGACAGCGTTATGCCCTCACACTCTCCTCACAACTGTCTGCTGTCTTCACTTTCAATGGAGTATCTGCCTTCCTCTCCGTTTTCACATATTGCTATGCTCTCATGTGACTGGCCGCATGGCCTCCATACTGGTCTACCAAAACAAAGTTCTGCAATCTGATAAGAAACTGGGAGCTGGTTAACTCAATGTGAGCGGACTCTTCTGCTTCGCTACTAAGCATCGGCTCTTCTGAGCATGACTTATCACTAATCAGTACATTACTTTTAGACTGCAAATCAGGGATCCCCAATCCTGGTCCTGGAGGGCCGGGTCCTGCGGGTTTTAGAGGTTTCCCTGCTGCATTACGCCTGACTAAAAATAACGGGTCATTGTCAGGCTCATGCAGAGCTTGACATCAACCTGTTGGAGATTGTTTAATATGCATCAGGTGTGATGCAGGACACGGCCCCAGTGAGGATCTGGATTTGGGATCTCTGCTGTAAATTTTGTGAAGTGAAGACTGTCAGACGGGTAGGACTGTAAAGTTTTGTCTTAAACCCGAGCTTTTTGAAAAAAAGCCATCTTAAAAAAATCTTTCATGAATTGGACAAATTTTGTCTGAGAAACGAGTAATGGTTGAACAATCGAGCTGGTCGTTAGGGTATCTGAGCTTCGTTTCTATGATGACCCGATGTTTAGTGTTGTACTTGTATAATGACAAAGAGATTCTGAATCTGAATCTGATTCTGATCAGTTTGGGACTTGAACCATGTCAAATTTTGCCAAAGATTTTTTTTTTTTTAATTAGTTTTTTTTTTTTTCCTGTTACAATGCTAGCAGAATTGTATTTTTTTTTAGCAGTCCAACCACTGAATGAAATCATTGTTTAATTAATTATACATTAGAGACAGAGTTGAGACTAGTTTTACTAAACCAGGATCTAAAAATCACAAATATCTTGTTTTTGGACCAATTTTCTTAGTTAACTAAGGTATTATTTCTACAGGATTTTTTTGACTCGAATTATACATCACAGAAATGTTCTGTTTACCTAAAAGATGCCAAATGACCCTGTCAAGGCTGTAAAAATCATCTTGAGTAAATGACATAAGATGTATTTGTCGGGGTGTTTCTCAGTCTGAGCTGATTATTCAAGCTTGTGTCGACTCCACGCAGCTTTCCTGCTCACACTGAGTGAAGGTAATCAGATCAGTGCAGACTGTAAGAAACCCAGCTGACATAGTGTGAATGGAGTCCTGGTGATCAGTAATCTGTGGTGGCACCAGTTTGAGGGAAAGCAAGAGTAAGTTATTGTTGGATGTATCCAGACCAAATCTAAAGTTTCTTTACCTCATTATAATCTGTTATTTTAGCTAATGGAAGTCACAGAGAAGGAAAAGGTGTCACATGAGTCTTGGAGAAGCAAGACGAGGAAGGCTTGGCTGACCTGGTGTCGTCCTCCTCTCCCAGAGCCCATAATCCTGTAGTCCGCTGGTCAGATTTAGTGCAAGATAATTGGATCCTGTCCTGTCCAATGAGGGCTCTGCCTCAGGCTCGCTGTGTGTTGGTTTGCTGCTGTTGATCCCTCCCTTTGACCCACATGGATTAATGGCTTCATTCAAATATTCTGTCCACATAATCCTTCTAGAATACCTGGTCACAACTTCGGTTTCAGTCAGTGCAGTTTATTTTTGTTCCAGTTACACAAATAATGTGCATTTTTTATGTATAAAAGGAATATGTGAGACCAAAACAGGCGGAGGGGTGATTCATTTTATTTTATTTTATTCTGCACCCCTCTAGACTTTTTGCAGATTTATTAGTTTTGAGAAAATAATTGTTTTGATGAAAAAGTTATCGCTATCACCTTTAACAACAAATAATCGGTACTAAAATGGACTTTTAGACAAATGATTTATTTGCAAAATTTTCAAGGCTAACATCAAGAACTATAGTTTATAAGCAAGAAAAGATGGGTTCAGGTATGATGCTGCATTCATGACAGTTGAGAAACCAGAGTTTCCAACTTTATATGAGCTTTATGATCTACCATACTAACTTTTTAAAAACATCTTTTTTTTTTCTCCATTGTATTTTGTGCGAGACTTTAAATGAATTTGTCTTAATGTTTCTCAGTTGTCTCTTCAACTAAAAGTGTGGTAGTTTGTTTTGCTGTTTTGTCTATCCTCCTACGCACATGTTTAAGGAGATGGAATCATTTTTCTTTCTTTTCTACCATCAACAGGGGAACAAAAAATAAAAACAAGCCAACATGTCAGATTTCCTTGTAAAGATGCAAAACTTGTAACAAACTTTGAGTGCTGTTTGCTGAAGACAGTTTGTTGTTTGTAGCAAAGCAGAAGGTAAAAGCAAAGTCAGTTGTGACCTCACAAGATTTGAAATTGGTGTAAATAAAGATGAGGATGCTGGATTTCAGGATTGAGTTTAAGATTCTTTTCGTTGTTTATAAAAGTCTTAATTTTATTGAGCTCTCTTATTTTTCTGACATGCTTTTGAATTGCCGGCCTTTTAGTTATTCTAAAAGTTAGAAACTTTGAGTGAGATCTCATTCCATCATTATGGTCTTCATCAGTGGAACATCTGCCAGAAAACTTCAGCGTTTCAGAGACTGTTAATGTTTGTTTAAAAAGTGGTCCAAGACCTTAGCAACGCTCAGATGGAGCAGTTAAAAGACGCCTCAACATTTTAAAAAAAGAAATGTGTGTCACCTATTATTGACCTATTATTGTTTCGTATTAACCATCAAGTCTCCCAGTATGAGAAAAGTAGGTCTTATTCAGTAAAGGCTAATGACCCTCCTCTGTAGTCAGTTGTTTACAGCAGCAGCTTTTTTTACGAGGAATCGGTTACTCTTTAATACATTTTGAGACAGTCACTGGACTAAACCAGCTTTGTCTAAATGAACTATTTAAAACTCGCTGCAACGGTGTAGCTCTGCTTACACTGATTTACTTAATGTCATTAGGGACTTGACTGTGTAAGTTGTTATTTTGAATGTTTCAGTTTTCCCTCAGTCTTAAAGATAGTTTAAGAAAACTTTTGCAAGGGGTAAAAAAGAAGCTGAGGATGAGGGGAACTGGCTCAAGTTCTAATATGTTTACATGGTATTGTCTTTGTAATACTTAGCCTTTATTTAGTTTTGCTCGTGCATATTTTCCCTCTATGTGCTCCATCATTCCTGCCCTCGGAGGCCAAGGCAGCCTCTCTTACTTGTTCTGGATTGAAGTTCATGCTTTCATGTTTTCTTTCCGGCAGTTGCTCTGCCTCTCCCTCTCTTTCTGAGAGGCCTATAGGGAGTTAAGCTCAACACATCTCATGGTCAAACAGAAACCTCCACTTTGCTCTCTTTTAATGTTTTGTCTTTTTCCGTTTCCCCTCTGTACTCTTTTATCTTTGCTCTCCTTCCTTCTTAATTTGATTTACATTGTGCCTTCTCTTTATTACTTTACAGTGTTTTGTCTTTTTTCTCTCCACTTCTATCTCTCTATGTTGTCTTTTTTATTATATTACTCCCCACTGGTTTTTGTTTCACCATGCTGATCTCATGCTTCCTTCTAACTTGCCTCTGAGGCAGCCCTTTGCTCTTGATTTTTTTTTTTTTTTTTTTTTGGAGGTGGGGGGTCCGCTGAGTGTTTCACTCTTCTTCTGTGTTTTTCTCAGGCGGCGACACTTCCTCTTCCACGACTGGCAGTGCCTCTCCAGTTCCCAACAGCTATGATTCCCTGGAAGGTGGCAGCTATCCAGGTACAACTTCTTCACGGATACTCTACACATGCAGCTACTCTTAGTGACACCACATGCAACCATACAGACCAAACTTAACGATTAGAGTAATATGATGTCTTTCCTCCAGACTGTTTGTGTATGTACCTTTTAAGACTTAAAGAAATTCAGCCGTAAACAAAGCGATGGGAGCATAAAAGTGTCAGTTGCAAATATTTGTGTCTGTCATTGCAACTGGAACTTGGTTCCGTTTTGGATGAAGCTTGATGATGATGATCTCATGAGAACGCTTAAAATTGCAAATTTTTTCCAGGACATCGACAAATAGGAGCCAGTGCACAGCATGGTTAACATGGGGACAGACAGCTTTACTGTTGGCTCGCTTTAAGCCACAGATGGGTTCACAGTTTAGCTCTGCTGATTGTTGCTGCGTGTGTAAAAATGACCAACCTTCGTGGTTAACATGGAGAAAGGAGGGACCCGCTAAATTTTGATGCTCACAAGGATTTTTTGTGCCAAAGTTTTGCTAAAGCAAAGCCAATTATAGCCCAAATTAATTTTTTTAGATTTAAGACATCAAAGTCCAAGTAAAGCAGAAAGATCTAGTCCAAATTTATTTACAAAGCATGTTTAAAAACAAAAATGGTAGAGTATATGAAGGAAATAAATGAATAGGAATATAAACTGGCGAAACAGACATAAATACTGGTAGAAATCACAACAACTTGCACACAAAACAACGACTCATACTGTGTTGAACGCCATGGAGAAAAGATGGGCCTTAAATGAGAAAAAAGCCCCGTTTCCACCCGCGGGTCTGGGTCGGGTCAGGTCGGGCCAGGCCGGATCGGGTGGGTTTTGGTACGGATGTGTTGATTTCACGCTGCGTCCCCACAGCAACCTGTACCCTTAAGGCCTTTACACACCTACTCCGAATATTTCGCCCCAAAGATTCGCACGGCAAAAGCTTTAATCAAATTAATATCAAGTCAACGGGAGCGTTCACATCAGTGACAAAATTTCGTCTTGCGATATTGCGACGTTTATTTTTTCGAACTGAGGTCGATTTTCTTAATATTCGCATCCGACAGATACACAATCCACCAATCAGAGAAGGCGCTCTGACGTCACAGAGCTGGTCGCAAGCAAAAAGAGAAAGGAAAAAGAGAGAGGTGTCGCTTGGTCGCTGTTACTGCATCATTATGGCTCAGGTGTTATCACCTTCGTGTTGCAGGCAGCACTCTTGTTTGGCAAACGGGGCTGTGGGGGGGTGTCACAGCTGAAGTAGCAGTGTTTTCCCTACACGTTGTAGCCATTCGAGGTTATTAGCTACAGGCGTTGTATTTAAAATCCCCATTTGGCATCTCCACGGTGAGATCAGCTGTTTTCAGCATCCAGGAGTTTCCCTGCAGCCGCCTCTCCCTCCGTCACTGCTGCACGTGCTCACGTTCCTCTGGAATAACGGATGCGAGTTTGTTCTATAGCATCATCGTAATTTTGCGTCGGACTAGGTGTGTATAGACAAAGACGTTGATATTTCACCTCCGAATTATTCGCAATTTCGTGCCGCTTATTCGCATCGGCCCCGGTGTGTAAAGGCCTTTACTCTGGAGGCGCTGGACAGCGCTGCTACGTGATTGCGTGACATCATCGCTGTGCAACGCTGTTTAACCAAAACACCGCGCCACACATGACAGAAACAAAAAAGGAGTCACCCCTGCTTTGTTTTTACGCTTGGTCACGCGGGAAGTGAGATTTTTCAACAAATCAATGTATTGCTTTGTGTTAGCTCCACCTCTTTGGTCCGGATCGGTTAGATCAGTACCCCTACCGAAGGGTGCCAAAAAAGTAGGCTGGGTCGGGTCGGATATAGAGGTACCCGTCCCAGTTTTTATCTGTGGAGACGCAAAAAAACGTGGACCGATCCGGCCAGACCCGACCCAGACCCGCTGGTGGAAACGGGGCTAAAGACAGTGAAGTAGCTTGCTTAACATGTCAAGGCAACCAGAGCCTCTCCAAGCTTCAACCTCATCTTTGGAACATCCAAGAGCAGCTGATCAGCTGATATTAGAGCCATGACGGAGGGTACAGCTAGGTCCTCTGGGTACCAAAATGACCCCAGTCCCAGGGCCAAGTCTGATGGTCCACATGGACTGATAAACTTCAGCCTTAAGTTAAGATAAACAACCTTAAGGTCGTATTCATCTTTTGTGGGAGACTTGACCTCAAACCAAACGCAGCAGGGGCTGATGGGAGGGGCAACTGTTGCGCTCTCACGTGTTCACATCACTCTCTGCTCACCAATAGAAACACAGCTATGCCGGCAGAGGGAATGAAAAGCTCTAAAGTTTGGCTTTACATGAATGGATGCCGTCAACGCAGACTTCCTTAATTGCAATAAAACTAGTGTTCCCCTGCAGTGACTCAGCCGTGGAGACCCACCACCGATATATTGTCAGCGCTGTTATTAGTGATACTTTGTCAGGGATCTGCTCTGCACGTGAACACGGCATACAGAGAGACTGGGTGTGAGTTAATGCGCCACAAAGGTTAAATGAAACCTTAAATCTGGTGTGAATCGTCAATCAGGATCTGAACATATCACAAACTTCATATACAAGGTTAAAGTGCTTTTTAGTGGAACAACCTACAATCCCAAAATCAGCTTCTCTGAATGAGATTATGGCATATACAGATTTTTGTTATGGCATGAGTAATAGTTTAGCCTAGTTCACAAAATGAACGGTTAAACTTCACAGATTAATCTCTCTTTTGATATCCTAATATTATTTATTTTAGTTGTTTTCCAATGATCTGGCAACACCCTGAAATGATCTTGGGACCCCCATTTTGGGATAGCGCACTGATATGAGCCCCCGGTTTGAACTGCAGCATGCTTTTTATTTCAGTAACATTTCAAAGTTTTATATCCTTTAAAAAAAAAAGTCCAGATAAGGGAATCAATAAAGTACCAGATTGATAAGGAATATTGTTAAGAGTAATGGTATCGCTACCCATCCCCAAGTATGGATGTAGCAAGTCTGAGAGATGGGGTGGAGCAAGGCTTTTAAGACATTTAGAAACAAACCAATTTTTATAAATGAGTTCTGTAGCAGATGGGGAGCCAGTGGAGGGCAGAGAGAACGGGTGTGATTAGGTCAAAAGATGAGCAGCTGCATTTTGGACAAGCTGAAGGTGTGAGAGGGAAGCCTGGCTGAAAATCACTTAATTAAAATACATTAAATGATTTAAACTATCCATACCAATTCTTTCAATGTTAAAGCATATAACATAAAAGATGTTATATGTTAAAGGTGTTTTTGTTTTACTCGGACTTGAATCATGCAGTAAATAGATGGGATGCTGACAGGGTGATGTAATGGGCTTCTTGGGTAAAACTAAAGTGTTTTTTCCACACAAGTTTCCCAATTAATAAATGCTCTCTCTTGTTCAGATTCAATGCCACCTTCAGAAATGACCAACCAGGCTCAGTCCTATGGTAGCTATGGTTACCAAAGCATGCAGTCAGCCTATCAGCAGGGACCACCCTCCCTCACAGACACCTCCCCCTCCCACAATCTGTACAGCCAGTCTGGCTACCAGCAGTACTCCCAGGTGAGTTGTAGCAGTGTTAATGTCTGACATGGTTTTTTCTATTTTCTTTATTAGATGCTGCAGTCTGAAAAAGAGCCATCGTGTAATTGTTGTGTAAGCTTAAAAAAGACCAAACTTTTCACTGTTTTCTCAGTTTTAGATTGATTTATCAAATATTGATTGTCTCATGCTTGACAAACTTTACACATTTTTATTTGTAAAAGAAAGGAAAACATTTTCCACCTTCACATGTTCAGTATTAAAGAGTAAAATGCTGTTTCTGTTTATCCCTTCTCTCTCAGCCACCTTTCCCCAGTCTGTCCCAGCTCTCTGCAGCCCTGGGGGGACTGAGCGGAGTGCCAGAGCTGGAGGTGGAGGCCCTGAGGCCAGTCAACCTGCTACAGGAGAGGAACCTGCTGCCCCCGAGGCCCTTGGAGGCCCCTGAACCCAACCTCAGTTCTGATCTAAAGAAGGTTAACTGCAGTCCACAGTAAGTGGAGTATGGCTCATTTTCACAGTTGAGATAAATTTTGGTGAAGGAAACAAACAGCCTCACCAAATTTACTATAATACTATTTTTCCTCTTGGACCCACTTTTTTTTGTCTCACTCACTTCTGTCATGTGGACGTTTTTCTCATTTTTGTCCTCATTTTCATCCTTTGATCAGGACGTTCAGGTGTACGCTGACCAGCATTCCACAAACCCAGGCTTTACTCAACAAGGCCAGACTCCCTCTGGGCCTCCTCCTGCACCCGTTCAGAGACCTGCAGGTAAGATCTGATCACAGTGAAACATGTTACTTTTCTTATTAGTTTTCCCTCAGGTTTTGCAGCCACAGTGATAAACAAGCTTAAATCATTTGGAATTATTGACTGAAAGAAATTGAAGCCGATATATTTTTGTGACCAAATTATGTTAGAAGTGCTTTTCTGCTTGAAAGAAAATCCAACAAATTATGTCTTACCTCCAAAACTTATAACCACCTAAATAAAACCACATTTATTGAAGAACTCTATTACCAGAGTCCTTAAGAGCAGTCCCCCTTCCAAAATCACTTTTTTCTGCCCGATTATATGAATTTGATTGGATAAAAATAGGTATCATTTAAGCCTGGGCAAAAAATCTATTAAATGAATTGATTTGCATTTTTTGTTGCAGGTAATTTAAAAAATAATTAAATTGAGTTTTTGTGTAACAGTGCATTTTTGGCTCCCCGGAGCTTCCGTAGCGTTAGTTTGACATTGCAGTATGGCGAGCGACAACACATGAAACTGCAGCAGCAGGCGACGACATGGCTGCCTGTGAGAGAACAAAGTGTGACTTAAAACACAGCGGGGGCTTTGATTCCAAGACGGAGTTAATTTATTTATAGTTCATCCCAAAAATCGGGGGGGGGGGGGGGGGGGTTGCATTTCTCTTGATTTTGATTAATTAAAAGCAAAGTTTGTTTTAAGTTGTCTGCTGTTTGTACTTATTAGTAGTACAAACAGTTCTTATTAGTACTTATTATTACTAATTATAGAGGGGAAAATCGGAAAAAAAAGTTCGTAAATTGAATTAAGAAAAAAAAAAAATCTGAGATTTTATTTTTAGGCCATATCACCCAGCCCTAGCATCATTCTGAGCTACAAATATTCCCCTATTTACTATTGATGATTGGTGTCATGGATGTAAACATGGTGGCATTAGCGTAATTCTGGTTTCATGGTTAAAAGGAAGGGATAATCTGCAGAACTGCCAGAGCCAGAATTTTGAGGTGTACCAGACTCGCAGAGTGTATGTCATCCTCAAAATTATTCACACTCTCCAATTAATGAAGGAAAAAAAAATCAGCTGTCAGTGAAATAAGTTGAAAATGACAAAAGTAATAATACATTTAAAAAAAGAAATGAACATCATGACATTGATTTTGTGTTGTGGTTCAACAAAAATATTAAAAACAAGCAAACAAGCACGATGGGGCTCCGAAGCTAAAATTTTTGTTGAGCAACACTATGAGTCAATCACTGCAATCAGGTGTTTTCTCTAATGTTCAAAAAGACTTCTACACCTGTTGACAGGTATGTTGGTCCACTTGTCATGGGAAAGGTGCTCTAATATATTTTTTATTTAGTTGTTTTTAATATGTGTAGCACTTTGTTTTGTTTCTTTGTTTGTTTTTTGTAATTATTCTTTTCAACCACAATTTAAAAAAAACAATGTTATTTCACTGAATTATTATTTTGTACATTTTTATTTATTATTAGTTTCTTTGGTTTATCTGAATTTAGCCTTCTTTAATTGGAGGGTATGAATAATTTTGAGGAAGACTGTATATTCCTAGGTTTTTGTATGTGTGTGTGTTATGCAGGGATCCAATCATTTGCAGTGTTTTCATCTACTTTTTAGCTACTTTTGGAAAAATCAGCATCCCGAAACTCTACGCTACAGATGACGTGCTGGAGATAATTCTAACTGCAGTTGGACAGAAATGACTTTTGTTTGGAGTTTTTTGTCTAATAAATTAAAATTCTAAAGGGTTAAAATGCAAAAAGAAAAAAAAATTATTAAGGAAAGAGATAAATTCTTACATTTTTCCTGTTTCATCCTCATTTACTTTAACGGAGTGGTATCTGTGGTGATGCCTCCACTGATGAAACCCCACAAGTGTTGGCTTTGTTTTGATACCAAGCGGGTTTGCAAAGACTCTAATCAATATTTTTTTAATAATGTTTTTGTTTAGGCCCCCCCCCCCCCCCCCCCAAGTCTCTGAAAAAAAGTAAAATGAAAAAAGAGGAATACTCTGTTCCTCTTAAGAAAAAGAAGGCATAATTTCACACTAGCGGCTGAGCAGAACGCACTTTTATTAACGATGGGTTCAAACTGGACGTTACCTTTTTAAGGCTTTGTCATCTTTGTCGGCAGATCATGGCTGCAGTGGCAGCATGATGAGGTGCAGGAAAGATAGATGAGCATATTTTTAGAGCCGCTTGGTGAGGGGGTGTCAGAAGGTCTGGACTGATGGAGAGCAGGGTTACACTGATGATAACACGTGAAAAGTAATGTAAGCAGATATCACCAAGCAAATGGTTGTAAATCTATGTAGCGTGGTGGAAAGTTGTTTGATGCATCTTTCTTGTTTTGTCCGAAGAGTGGGACACGCTACCTCAGAAAAACCATCTGATTTATTTAAAAGGTATAAAAGCGCATGGTAATGTTATTCACCGAGATGATGGCTGTATGAGAAACTGGTTCAGCCGGTCTGGTGCAAAAAGCTTGACAATAAGATAAGATTTTACATTTAATGTTAACCATTTTTAAAATTTCTTTATCAAGGCAAATTTTATTGCACTCATGTAGCTGGAGAAAATTTTCTGTAATCCGTGTAGCTTTGGTGTAATCTCTTAGAGTTCTCCCTTCATATTTGAATTTCAAGATAAAAAAAAAATCAACTCTATTTTCTTTGCTGATTTGTTCAAAAATAGTTTTGATAAATGTTCTTTTAAAGTTTCTCTCAGCCAGTTTCATATTTGTTTTGGTGTTTCCTCTGACTCATTTGAAGTCTGCAGCATGTGCTAGTAAACAGTGAGTCATCCACCCAACAGTCAACAAGTATGTCAGTTTGTAAGTGTTGAATTTTCCTGACGCCCACATTGTGTACCTCAGAGTACCCTGACCAAGAGACACTAACCGTGAAGAAACTATGAAGGAAATGTCTTTTTCGTTTGGACGATTCATCACTATTTCATCCCACTGTACCAAAGCTTGCCATTTAATCTTCAGAAGATTTCAGAAAAATGCAGTAATCTGTGCAATAATCATCTTTCAGGTGTTAAAATCTCACTCATGCTTTCCTCTGCTTAGTAGCAGAATGTCAGCTTCTAGGAGTTTTACATCAGTGAGATTGTTCTTTGGGTGAAAAGCCCTCTGTAGTGATGCAGTGATGTGGATCTGTGATGGCTGACTGGCTGGGGAAAGGAAACCAGTTAACAATTGTAACCACCAGCTCAGCACCAGGATCTGATTCAAGTTGGCCGACTAGAGGGGACCTGTAGATACCAGACATCCAGGCCGATGTCCAGTTGTAGCCGTCGTACTCAAAATTATTCATACCCTCCAATTAAAGAAAAGACTACATTCACAACAGTAATTCAAATAACAAGAAACTAAAGAAACTAATAATACATTTAAAAAAATTGCAAAATCATAATTTAGTGATATAAAAATGTTCTTGAATTGTGGTTGTAAATGATAATAAAAAAAACAAAAAACAAAAAACAAAGCTGTCCCAGACACATTAGAGCACTTTTCCCATGAACAGTGGATCAACATACCTGTCAACAGGTGTTGAAGTCTTTTTGAACATTAGAGAAAACACATGATTGCAGTGATCGCTTCAAAGTGTTGCTCAACAAATTTTTGCTTAAGAGCCCCATTATTCTTGTTTACTTGTTTTATTTTTTTGTGTTTTGTGTTAATATTTCTTTCAAACCACAATTCATGATTTTAGTAGAATTTTTATTTATTTTTTTAAATTTCAACTTATTTCACTGTCAGCTGTTGTTTTTCCTCCTTTAATTGAACTGTATGAATAATTTTGAGGACAACTGTAGATGCTAAGGGTTTTTTGTTTTGTCTTTTTTTTTTTTTTTTAAAGCTAATCAACAACTTGGTACCATTAGCTAGTAAAAAATCTCCCTTATGGTTTGAGATTCAAACTGATGAAAATATGTTGTACAAGTAAGATATCATTTGTATTAGTTTAGATATTTTGTTTGTTTTGTGTAAGTCTCCAAATGTATAGACGAGATACACAAATGTACAGTTGTCCTTTAAAAGTTTACATACCCTGCCATTAAAGACAGAAAAACATCAGCTGCCAGTGACATAAGTTGAAATTGGCAAAAGTGATAACAATTTTATGAACATCCTAACAGGAATTTTCAATTGTGGTTCAACAGAATTATTGAAACAAACCTAACAAAAAATAAAAGAAGCTTGATGGGGCTCCTGCACTAAAATTTTGTTGAGCAACACTTTAAGGCAATCACCGCAATTAAGTGTTTTCTGTAATGTTCAATAAGATTTCTACATCTGTTGGCAGGTATTTTGGCCCACTGTTTATAAGAAAGGTCCTCTAATTTATCTGTAGTAGTTTTGATTGTTTTTTAAAATAAGTTTTTAAACCAAAATTCAAAAATTAATTTATTTTACTAAATTATAATTTAGTATTTTTTCATTTAGTATTTTTTTTAATTGATCACTTTTTGCAGTTTCTTGTTATAATTTAGTAAAACAATTAATTTTTCTAAATTGTTATTTAGTAAGTTTTTATTTATTACTTTTTGCAGTTTCTTGTTATAATTTAGTAAAATAAATTAATTTATTTTACTTAATTATAGTTTAGTAAGTTTTTATTTTTTATTATTTTTTTCAGTTTCTTGTTATTTGAATTACTGTTGTGAATTCAACCTTTTCCTCAGTGGGAGGGGATGTAAACTTTCAAACGCAGCTGTTTTCTCCACTGCTTTTAGTAAGAAACGGAAAGTCTTCATGGAGCCTGTTGAACCAGCTGATGCTCATCTGAACAAAGTCCTAGAAAGAGTCAAAAAATGTTTAAATTATGCCAAAGGACTCCAAATAGTCATTCAACCACTTTCCCCATGACTGGAAAACAGTCCTACTCAGTCCTCTGCTGAGGCACATATAAAGTAATCTTTGTAAAAGTCGTGAATGAGCAAATCTAGGTTTGAGGCCAAAACCTAAAAAAAGAAATGTGAAATGTTGAGCATGTAAGCTGTAGTGTATTTAATTCATTTGACACAACCTCTCTGCAGCAGCTACCAGTCATCACATCCAACACAATCGTGCGCTGTCGCTCCTGTCGAACCTACATCAATCCGTTCGTCACCTTCCTGGACCAGCGCAGGTGGAAATGCAACCTCTGCTACCGGGTCAACGATGGTATGAGACACCCGGATGTTTTGTTTTTCAGCCCGGCTTTGTGGTCTCATAGATGTGTTTTTTCTTTTTCCCCATCTTTTTCAGTACCAGATGAGTTTATGTACAACCCAGTGACAAGGTCATATGGAGAACCACACAAGAGGCCAGAGGTCCAAAACTCCACCGTAGAGTTCATCGCATCCTCAGACTACATGGTGAAGTGTCTCATGTCCATGTTACATGCAGTGTGCTTATTTGTCCTCTAGAGGGAGGTGTTGTTGTTGCTTCAACTTTGGGTCCTCCCTGTGTCATTTAGAAGCAGATAGATCTCACTTTTTTCTTCCCCTGTCCATCTCTTGTGTCCAGCTGCGACCTCCTCAGCCGGCGGTCTATCTGTTTGTGCTCGACGTGTCTCACAATGCCTTGGAAGCAGGATACCTGAAGTACTTCTGTGAATCTCTTCTTGAGAACCTGGATAAGTAAGTTCTCATGATCATCCCAACAAAAGAAGAAATGTAGCTGCTTCACGATTTGTTAATTCTGTTTCATGGGGTTTTCCATCCAAACCAGTAGGGCGGGGAAAAATATTGATACACTAACAAATTGTGATGTTTTCATATGCAGATTTCATATTGTATTTAAAAACACGATGTTGATCTGTTTTACAAATAGAATCTCGTGAGATTTCATCAGTCTCTTACCAAATCTTGCGAGATTTCATGAAGACCCGCAAGATTTTATAACAGAACGACAAAATCTCATGAGATTTCGTTCGTAAAATAGATCGATACCGCGTTTCTAAATATTAATATATCAGCAAATGAAAATATCGCGATATTTCAGTGTATCGATATTTTTTCCCAACCCTACAAACCAGTGATGACAGATGGCATTGTGTGTTTTTAGGATACCTGGGGATACACGCACCAGAGTGGGTTTCCTTACCTTTGACAGCACCATCCACTTCTACAACCTCCAGGAGGGACTGTCTCAGCCACAGATGCTGGTGGTGTCGGATGTTGATGGTACGTCTGTTCCCTCCACCAGGAAAAGGAGAGCCTTCTCTGTGGAGTTTGCATGTTCTCCCTGTGGTACTGCAGCATTTTACAGCAGCCAGAAAACATGTTGGATTAAATGGCGCTTCTAAATTGACCCTTGGAGCGAGTGTGAACATAGATCAGGGGTCGGCAACCCAAAATGTTCAAAGAGCCATATTGGACCAAAAAAGCAAAAAACAAATCTGTCTGGAGCTGCAAAAAATTTAAAAGTTTTATATAAATAAGCCGGTCGGCAACCTGTACCAGCCAAACAGCCTTTTAGGCCCGTTTCCTACAATAAAGAAAACACTGGGAGCACCAACTGACTTTTGGCATTTAAAATGAAATTAAGCAATAACGTTAAATGTGTTGCATTTAACATAAAAACAAGAAAACCAAATTACATTTTTGCATCCAGCAAAAACATTTTAAACTAAAATTTTATAGATTTTAATGGATTGAAGGTCACTTTCAGAAAAATGTCTTTTAGTTGTATTTATGTAGGATGGAAAAAGACTCAACTTTAATAATCTACCAGCAGCAAACCAAACACGCTGTCCTGTCTGTGCCGTCATCCTTTTACTGGCGCGTGCAGTAAATGGTCTACCCGAAAAATTAAATTACTATTTCACAAAATATGAACATAGCTACGCAAAATAATCTGGTCAGCAGTAAAAACAAATGAATCTGCCCACGCAGCGCTGAACATGCTCAGTGCATCAGACACTTGTCTTCTCCACAGTCGGCCTACCTGGCTGGAGAAGTGATCAAAGCGCAGCGCATGACAGGGTCAGATTGGATGTTCACTTTAAATGCCGTAACTGCAGCAACAGCGCAATGTTGTGATCCTTAGTCGACTGCACTTGAATCCAAGCATGACAGAGACGCTCTGCTCCGAGGCGTTCGTGAGATAGGGCGCCGGGAGGAAAGTTCAGCGCTCCGCGGCACGTCCACACTCAGTGATATTCTTTGTTTATAATTAATTCTGTTTTTAATGTTTAATTCTGTGATTGCTGATTCGATAGGACTGTATCATGCTATGCTGCACAATGGCGGCATGTGAGCATGAAGTGCAGTTATTAACACTGAGCGCCTGCGTAACGGTGTGTGAAACACTTCATATCACATGCTGGACAGTTACTGTTACTGTTTTACTGCAGTTACCTGCTCGTTGCACCTGTCACTCAATGGGCTGCTTTGCAAAATGGTACAATATAAATTGTGTTTTTATTTTAATAGTCGAGTTGGATTTTATTTCACATGCTGCATTTTAGAGTGGTCGGAGAACATGGGAAAAGTGTGCAACTGTACATGAATCCCTCAGAGGGATCATCATAATCTTTAAATTTAGAATAAGATAAGAAACTTTATTGTCTCTCAAGGGGACATTTGTCTTGGTCTTTTAGAATCACATTATTAAAGTGAGCCAACCAAAATAAAATAGGCTGCGCTTTAATAGAATAGTCATTAATTAATTTTCAGATGCCAGGGAGCCACATCAGAAGGACAAAAAGAGCCAAGCATAGATTTTTTGTTGTGTCGTTAGTCTGTGTTTGTCCTGTGATGGACTAGTAACTCATCTAGGGTATGGCAAATTTTTTATATCACAGTTTTTTAAATGAATCAATTGTTTTTTCCTCCCTTTTGCATTATCACACAGTACTTTTGCATGCTCTGCAATAAAGTATGCAGGTCCTGCAGCTCTGTCGTTCTATAATAAGCTCTTGAGCCACAGCTTAGGAGTGTAAGCAGAAAATTTAGGGGCTCACACCGAAATCAGCTTGCAAAACAAATATTCACATTTTCTCTCATTTTCACGGTATTACTGATAAATTCTTGACCAATAAATGCAGAAACTACAGTGTTTACAGGGCACTTCACATTTTATGTTTCAGACTGACTGTGTTTACTCAGAATGTCATGTTTTCATTGTGTGGTCCCAGTTTTATCAGAAAAGATCATTGTACTCATGGTTTGGATCAGTTTATGGTTTTTGAGTCACAGATCAGATACATTTTTGGATCAGCAAAAAGGAGAAAGTACAAGACAAATATACATAGAAGAACAGATGAGAAGGTGTGATGATTTCAGATGTTATTGAGGAGAAAATGGTTTGTTTTAATGTCTGCTTTGTGTTTTTTTTCCAGACATCTTCATCCCGTCTCATGACAGTTTGATGGTGAACCTAAAGGAGAGCAAAGAGGTTATTCTTTCTGAATTTCTCTCTTCTCAACACTTTATTTCACACCTTTTGTTTCCTCTTCTCTTCCTGCTATTGTCCTCACAACACACAAATAGTGCTGCAAACTCTTCCAGTGAGCTGAATAAAAATAAAAGGGCAGTAGAGTAGAAACAAGGCTATAATGTACTTCTTTTCTGATTTTATTTTCCATTTCCCCTCTTCCAGCTGGTGAAAGACCTGCTGACGTCCCTCCCTGCCATGTTCAGCCAGAGCAGAGAGACCCACAGCGCCCTCGGTCCTGCTTTACAGGCCGCCTTCAAGCTCATGTCAGCCACCGGTGGGCGCATCACTGTGTTTCAGGCTCAGCTGCCGACACTGGGCGCTGGGAAACTGCAGTCCAGAGAAGACCCCAACCAGCGCTCCAGCACTAAGGTTCATATTTCCAGGATACTCTAAAGTTTTACTCTCTGCTCTTATTTTTTGGCAACATGACAAATTTAGCATCCAGCTGATTTTACTGCCCATATTTTTAAGATCTGGTAAATGATGGTTCCGTCATCTGTTATTGTAGTTTATGAAGTTTAAACCAAAGCACATGACGGAAGAAATGCAACCAGAGAGCCACTACGATGCAGATTTATACACATTTATTTACATCCCTGCGCCGCGGCTGTTATTACCGTGCACAGCATCACATCGGTGTCTCGCATTTCAGCTCCGAGACTGAACACCTTTGTAGTTTTAAGGTTTATGATTTTGGTTTTTATATCCCAGTTCTATGATTTATTGATGTCCATCATCTCATTTTTTATCCTAATGAACTGCGCAGAGGTCACAGCGTGTCTCTCCAAAAATCGCCAGTAAAACAAACCGAGAACAGATGTGATTTCTTCTCAACGCGCTTGTGTTTTACTGGGATTTCTGTTCTGATGAACATGTGCATCTCAACACTGTGATGGACCAAATCTTCAGTAATGACCTGGTGTGTGTGTTTTTTTGTTTGTTTTTTGTTAGGGAGTGCAGCATCTCGGTCCTGCTACAGACTTCTATAAAAAACTTGCACTGGACTGCTCAGGACAGCAGATTGGAGTGGATCTTTTCCTGCTCAGCTCCCAGTATGCCGACCTCTCCTCGCTGGGTGAGAACAGTTCATCTCCTCTCACCATTCCTGTTCTGGTTTGTCAGAGAGAGATTGCTTGTGGCTGCCTCTTCATTCACAGAGAGAAGGCTGTAGATTTTAGGTCCCAAACCAGAAGGCATTAAAATGTCATTACAGGAAGTGCTTTTCGCCGAATGTCTGCAGCTGTACTGATTTGTGTTTAACTCGTGCTGTTGCAGGAGCTATGTTTATTCTGGAAGTCTGAATTAGGGTGAATTTTATTTCCAGCAAATGTGTCCCATGTTTCTTTGGCTGAAACCATATTTCTAATACAAATATACAAATCTCTTTAATGAATTTTTCCCCTGTTTTTTCATTTTGCTGCACTGCTCTGTCCCACATAAGGTGGCTTACATATTCTGCAGAAACGGAGCCAATCTAAGTCATAATTTATGGAGGAATTTTGGGGATCTGTTGCATTCTTTCCTTCAGAGACTTGGAGATTTTTTCTTTTTGCTTCCTGAATGTCTTAAATTCTTTTGGATTCTCACCGACTCATTAGTCTGTTCAAGAAATGTCTTTCAGTCACTTAGATGCTGTCATTTATCTTAATGACTCAACATGGTTGGATTTTTTTATCTAAGGGGAGAGATAAGGAGATGATTCTCTCGTTCCTTGCCATTCTTTAATAAGTGTTTGCGTTGTTAATTAATAATGCTCCTCTCCTCCTCTTCCTCAGCTTGCATCTCCAAATACTCAGCAGGCAGCGTCTTTTACTACCCCTCCTTTCATCACATCCACAACCCGGCCCAGCTGGAGAAGTTCCAGAGGGATGTGGAGCGCTACCTCACCAGAAAGATCGGCTTCGAGGCGGTCATGAGAATACGATGCACTAAAGGTGGCTGGAGTGGACATGGCCGACTGTCGTTGCAGACGTTCCCAGGCTGCTATATTTACACGGCCTCTTCCTCTGTTTCCAGGTTTATCCATCCATACATTCCACGGTAACTTCTTTGTGCGCTCCACCGACCTGCTGTCCCTCGCTAATGTGAACCCAGACTCTGCCTTCGCTGTCCAGATGTCCATCGAGGACTCCCTGGCGGACTCGTCTCTGGCCTGTTTCCAGGCTGCTCTGCTGTACACATCCAGTAAAGGTAAACGCAAACAAGATGAGCTCCTCTGCTGGAATTTAAAAGAAATTCACACAACCAACTCAAGAGAACTTGGTTTTTTTCTGAGTTTTCTTGAGTTTGTCTTTAATTTTATAAACACCAGAACAATGGAAATACTGACACCGACTCCCTAAAATCTGGTTTCTAGCTCAGAAATAAATGATTTTGTTTTGTGATTCTCTCCCAAATCTTGGAGCAGAATTATGCATGACGCATATTTTGTTTATCCATCCCTGTAGGAAAAAGGCGCATCAGAGTTCACACGCTGTGTCTGCCAGTCGTCAATCAGCTGAGCGACGTGTATGCCGGAGCTGACGTCCAAGCCATCACATGTCTGCTAGCCAACATGGGTGAGTCCTCAAATTTGATCTTTTTAGTCTGTAGCATATTTATCTGGACTAAAAATGCAAAGCATAAAGAGTACAAGACCCTCACACAACAAGCTTCAGACAATGGCCATCCTAAATTAAAGGATGCTGACATCAGAATCATGGAGACCTGGAAGCTCTTCGCATATTATTTGTTCACCTTCTGCTGCTGTCAGTCTTGTGACCAAAGTTAAGCAGAAAAGAATTACTGAGTTTCAGAAATGTATTCTAAGCATCTTGCAACCTGCATGACTGCTGCTAATGATCAACATGGCAACCAAAACAAGCTAAACAAGCTTAATGTAACTTGTAATATTCAATATAATCTGGGTCAGTTGGGGGGGGGGGGGGGGGGGGGGATGCTTTGCTTTTATTCAAACACATCCCTTTAGTTCCTAAAATTGTTGCTAATTTCACTAGGCACCTTGCGATTCAATGCTATCACAATATTTTGCCTATGAGAACGATAATATCACAATACAGCAATTCTGCAATAATCGATATACAGTATTGCAATAGATTTAATCCACGGTGCACCACCATATCTGTCACTGAAGACATTTCGAATTTATTGACCAAAGTGACCATTTGAAATAAATCACAAAATATTGTCACTTACGTGCAATTAATTGTTATCAGTTCATGTGAAATGATTAAAACAGTAAAACAAAGTACACAGTGGCTCTTCTTAAAGGACTATATGAAAACACATATCAGTGAATACAGAATGAAAAATGAACATTTAAGTCATTGCTTTATAATCTCAAACAACTGGGTGGTTGATGAAAACCTGGACACACATAACTTGAACTTTTCTCTCACAAGATTTTGTTTGTGTAAAAAAAAAAAAAAAATCAATACCGCATTTTTTTGAATATCAGTATGATATCGCAACATAAAATATCATGATATTTCAGTGTATTGATATTTTGTCACATCCCTTCCATTGAATACAGTATATTGATACTAAATCACACCAAACTCAGGTTTGTGTGGAGAGATCTCATCTTCTTCATCCTCCTGATGTTTTTTGTATTCCAGCCATTGACAGATCAATATCATCCAGTCTCTCGGATGCCCGGGACGCTCTGGTGAATGCTGTGGTGGACTTTGTCAGCGCCTACAAGAGCAACGTGTCGAACCTGCAGCAGTCTGGACTCGTCGTCCCTGCAGCCATGCGCCTCTTCCCCCTCTACATCCTCGCTCTGCTCAAACAGGTGCGGCTGCTCAGCCAATATAGAGACACAAATACACGTTATGTCTGGTAATTATGGGCTTTACACACACATGCAGTCAAAAAAAACAACAAAAGTAAACAGACTGTAAATGTCACACTGTACAGATGTACAGTAAACTGCTTTTTTATTGTTGTTTATCTATAAACAGGCTTCTTTTGGTGTTTAATGTCAAATTGACTCCTGTTCAGCATCTTGAAGTACATTTACATCCTAAATCCCCTAAAAGTGGCCTTTATCCTCTGTACACACAGTTTGACATAATAAATTCCCCATATAATTACATTTACATGGCTGAGTGCCTGAAAGTAAAGCAGGTTCCATGAGTCAGCTTGATGTCATTTATAAATCCTTGTTTCTATATAAGGGGGGGGGGTGCTTTCGGTGGTTAAAGCTGCAGACTCGTTCAATGACAACATTCATCCACCCAGGATGTGTGCATTCATTCATCAAGGGAGTGTCTGCATTCACTCACTCACACACCTTCGTCTGAGACAAATACCTGCTTCGGTCTTGGTCAAGCTGTAACTGAGCACACAAGTTCAGAAGTTCAGATGATTGTTCTTCCTGCTGATGGAAGCATGAAAAGCTGCTAGAATGTCATTGTTTCAGGACAAAATCTTCATGATGTCATCTTGTGTTAAATATCAGATTGAGCTGCTACATTAGATCTTGTGATTGAAAGTGACTTGTTGTTGGCTGAGTTTTAGATGTATGAATGAAAAGATTTGCATTTGCTTGCAGAAAGCGTTGCGGACAGGCACCAGCACGCGGTTGGACGAGCGCGTCTTTGCCATGTGCGAGTTTAAGACGCAGCCGCTGCAGCAGCTGATGCGGATGGTTCATCCTGACCTGTACAGGCTGGACAACATGTCAGACCAGGTGGGACTCGGTCCACAAAAAGCTGCATGAAAACATGGATTAGTGTCAGATTTTATAAAGGTACATGAAGTGACATGTTGCCGCTTTGTCTGACCTGCAGGGGGCGCTCCATCTGAACGACACCATCGTTCCTCAGCCTCACCTGCTCCACCTGTCTGCTGAGAGGCTGAGCAGAGATGGAGCTTACCTCATGGACTGTGGCGATGTAAGTATTTATTTATTATGAACGCTAAAGAGATGTGGCTCACTGACGGTTTCCTAAGACTGTTTCACCTCAGTAACTTTTTTTACATCAGTTTCTGTTTGAGAATCGTTAGAAACCATCTTTTTAAATCAGTTTCTGCATCATACTGAGCCTCAAGACAACATCAACCAAATAAAAACCCTGTTTTCATTTTGTCAGACATAAATACACAGAGAAAAATGGAGTCTTATGGTCATAACTGGAGGGTCCTTGTAAATGTGTAGAAAATAAATCTGCTACGTTGCAATGCGGCTGAGGATAAGCCATGACTTCAATAGAAAAAGAAGAAGAGAAAAAAAAGTGCCTCAACCTGGTTTCGAAAGGCCCCAGAGGCCAAAATGATAAATCAGACTTGGTTTTTGTTGCAGTTTTAACTATTTTTGTGTAAAAAGTAATTATGGAGTTAAACTGGAAGAACAGGTACACTAAAAAGGGGTAATAGGCCACTTTTGATCTAAGATATGCTAAATTAAAGGGCACTATACCTGTTTTTATTTTAGTCTCTCTAAGGAAAATACTTTTACATGGTATATTATGTGGTACATTACACACATACAGGAGTTCAGGTCTTTTTAGTTTCTAACTTTGCCGTGACTGCGTTTGTCTGCCAGTGAGGTTCATTCTATAGAACTTGCAGTTTCCAATCAGCCACTAAGAGCGTTTCCTAACGCGGGGCGTTCTTTCCTAGCACGTGCACAACAGACCTTGTAAACAGAACCACATGGTGTCCACTGAAGGGAGTTCAGTTTTGCTCATGCGGTCTTTATATGGTTACATTCTGTCTCTCTCTGTCCTTCCAGGTGTTTTATCTCTGGATCGGCAAGTGCTGCAATGAAATGTTCATCCGAGATGTTCTGGGCTGCCCCAGCTACGCCTCAATACCCCCCAACATGGTCAGTAAGAGCATGTCATCCACCCCGCTAGTTCACATCCAGCTCGTCAGGAATTACTGAGAATAACTCGAAATTTCTGTGTGAATGTTGCAATCTTTTGTTTCTTTGAACATGAGTCAGATTTGTTTCACAGATTTCTGAAGAACTGCTTTTCTGTTTGTTTTTTAAAAAAACAACTCATGCAGCAAAACAGACCTGCTGCAGTAGCTTTTTATGCCTTTTTTTCTATAAATGTTGCAGCCACATAGAAAGCTCTGTCATTACCAGAGTGTAAGGGCAACTTCCAGACAAACTGCAAACTTCAGCACTTGCTTATGCTGCGTAGTTTATTTCTTTAACAAAGGGTCGATAATTCGCAGAGCGACTGAAAAACCCACTCAGCCAGAGGCAAGTTTCTGTGGACTGCACTGAAGCACTAAGTGAAAACCGTGTTTCTGATGTTTTGACTTTCCTCCCAGAGTCACATCCCTGAGCTGGAGACGACTCTGTCTGAGAGGACGAGGGCGTTTCTGGACTGGCTGCAGGACAACCGAGCGTTCTGCTCCACCATTCACATCGTCAAGTAAGCACAGCTGGATTCACACCTGACTCTCACCAGCACTCTGAGACCAGCGGGGGAACGAGTTCATCTTCTTGTATCCGTTCCAGTGTAACAAAGTCAGACGTGTGCAGAGTTTGATGGATGGAGTGTTTCTGATGAATACTGGAGTGTTTCTGTAAATAAGTTTCACTTCCTCATTCACCAACGGCTCCAACTGCAGAAGAAGAGGTTTGAGCAACAGCATCCTTTCTGAGCTTACGGCCACACCACCGTCAGAATGAAGCATCCTTTCTGCCTCTTTAGAGAAACATGCAGCTGCTCTGACCTGGTGCTGCTGCCAGCTCCGCGCTCCTTCAGCTTTAGAGCCTTCTCCTTCTTTTATTCACACATCCACTCTTTTATTCCACATCAGCACGTCTTCGTCACTGTATTATCTCTTCCAGCAGCACATGGATGCCATGTGAACTTTACTGAAGTGTTTTCTGAATTTCTGCAGAGGAACCAGTTCAAGAAAGTTGTTCATCATCTGCATACATCTGTCTGTTTCTCATTCTCTCTCATATAGTTGGTGTGTGTTAGGGATGCACTATATAATTCGCCCCCTATCTGTATCGGCCTTAAAACTGAGTATCAGACATCGGCCACCCCACCGATATTTAACCGATCAGCCCACTGTTTCTAAAGTCTAAAAAAAAAAAAAAAACCTTCTTCAAAAATGTCTTTTTTACAGACTTTAACACTTCTAAAGACTAGGGGGTGGGAAAAAATATCGATACACTGAAATATCGCAATATTTTCATATGCTGATATCATATTGACATTTAAAAATGTGGTATCGATCTATTTTACTCACGAAATCTTGTAATATCTTATTGTTCTGCTACGAAATCTCACGAGAATTCACAAAAATTTTGTGATATCTTCATATGCTGATATCATATTGACATTTAAAAACGCATTGATCTATTTTACTAGCTACGTTCTGTTACGAAATGTCACAAGAATTTAGGAATTTCACGATAATTTCATATGCTGATATCATATTAACATTTAAAAACGTAGTATCGATCTATTTTACTAACGAAATCTCGCAATATTTCATCATTCTGTTATGAAATCTCACGAGAATTCAGGAAATATTGTGAAATTTTGAAACAAAACGATGAAATCTTGTGAGATTTTGTAAGTTAAATAGATTGATGCCACGTTTTTAAATATCGTTTTGATATCGGCATATGAAAATATCGCAATATTTTAGTGTATCGGTATTTTTTCTCACCCCTATTTTTTAAAGTGTCAGAAATGGATAACAACACTGCTATTTGCAACGACTGCTTATCTTTTTCAGCTTTAATATCGGTATTGATATCAGTAATTGGCCACATAAGTTTTAAAATATCGGCATATTGGATATTGGCCAAAATTCCAATATCGTACATCCCTAGTGTGTGTTTATCAAAGCTGTTGCAAGCAGCAGTTGTTGCTTGTGAATGTCATTTTTAACGCCAGCTTGTGGTCTCCATAATCCTCCTCACACACGCGGTCTTGTATCTAACCAGCACAGAGTGGGTGTTGCTCTGTAACAAAAACTAGTTTGAAGGCCTTGGAAATGCAAAGAACTGGTTCAAGATCAGATCTCAGCTTAACTAACTAGTCATGTCGAAGTCCAAACTGAATGAAAAATGGCTGTAAAAGCCAGAGTTGCCTGGAGGTTGAAGTCTGTTCACGGCATCAAATTCAGGGCTCACGGTAGTCGTGCAAAAAGCTCCTCTAGTTGTCGGTTAATCAGCCGGGATTAGAGGATCTTTTGCTTTTACAGGTATGTTATGATGAAACTGAGCTAAGTTTTGACCTGATGATGGTGCAAGAGGAACATTTAAAGTCTAAATCTGTTTTCAGTCCAGTGGCCGAGAAAACGAGTATCTGAACCAGACGACAAATTTCAGATATTTTATTTTGGATCAAAGTGGAGAACAGACTCTGCAGAAGAAGTGTCCCAGGTTTTCTTTAATGTCAATCTTTCCATTTTCCTTCTGGCATCATTGCAAACTGAACTAACATGTTAATGAATCCGTGGATCAGTGGTCCTGTTTGCTAGTTTGTGCTGATCACATGTCGGTAAACAGCTGCTCTCGTCGGCTCTGAACAGAAACAGGGTGTGGACAGTTTCACGTTGAAGGTCTGAGGTCGACAGAAATCTATTTCCAGTGTAAACACAGTAAGCAGGGAGCTCCCTGACTGACAGCGGTGGTGAAGGCGTGCGCGGGGAACGCATTGTTCAGTTTCCTCTCCTCCTGTTTGTGCCGCAGCATTGTTGCTCAACCACATGTTTACACCAGCCATGTCAGCTGATGCCTGCACAGATGAACCCAGCGGTATCTGTGTGATGGAGTAGAATGACAGCTAAAATTTGACCGTATAAAATCTGAAAAATATCTTTTTGCATGTTTTCTTGTGCCGAAATTACCTTTATTAACATTTTTATTGTTAAACTTGCCTTCTTTGACATAAAGGAGCAAGATCAAGGTTGCAAACTGTGGGACAAAGTTTGCATTTTAATGTAAAATCTTCCTTTT
The DNA here is from genome assembly GCA_023101725.1 of Atherinomorus stipes. NCBI lineage: Eukaryota > Metazoa > Chordata > Actinopteri > Atheriniformes > Atherinidae > Atherinomorus > Atherinomorus stipes. The sequence goes on from JALJCO010010336.1 coordinate 167,471, forward strand.
TTTTTAATTTAGTAGGACAGAGAAAGTTTTTTCCGATACAGATACCAGGGTTGAGTGTATCGGCTGATACCCAATACCAATCAGATACTACTTTCGGATAAGTAAACTGCATTCTTTGACATGTGAGTGAAGGCATCAGGCTTCACATAAACATTTAACCTTGTAACAAAGGTAACAAATAAACATAGATATAATTGTACTTAGTTTTATTTTTTAACAAATAAAGTGTACATTTATTACGATATTAATAAAAACAGAAAAGACTGGATCGGAATGTTGGAGCCACATTCATCCAATTCATCCAGCTAATTTGTCAATATCGGAGCCGATATCCGATCCAGGTATCGGATCAGCGATCTATTAAAAACTGGTACTTTTATGCTAAAAACAGAAGATATCCACTTCATTCCTGCAGCTCTGACAGCTGAAAGCTCACGTTAACTGCAGATAAACTTGTAAGGACATTTTTGCTCTGATACTAAACTGGTGACATCACACCAGGAATGTTTTAAATGCTAGAACTGGAAAAATGAACAAGAAAAACCTGTTTCAGTGTTTGTATGGACACGTGAAACATTAACGTGACTGATAAGCAGCATCGCTGTCGCTGCATTCAGGTTAGGGGATCAGGTTTTTTTGCTTTTTAGTTGTTCTAGGAAAAAAACTCATCTGACTGATCTCGTATTGACTGATAAAACCCCTCCATCGATTTCCCACCATCCAACATTTTTTGGATGCTGCTCTCTCTAACCTGTTCTTTTTTTTTTTTCCTCCAACAGAGACGATGCTTCGGCTAAGGCCACCTTGTTCCAGCACCTGCTGGAGGACCGGTCTGAATCTGCTTCATCCTATCATGAATTCCTGCAGCACCTCCAGCAGCAGATGTCCAAGTAGGCTGCTGTCATGCCGAGAGGAGTTTGGCCAACACATTCCTGGAAGCAGAGTGAGAGCAGACTTTGGCCTCATAGCTAGTGTTAGCCAGTGATGGACTCTCGCCTCCCTCTCAGAGGCCATGGCTTCCTCTCCTTCCTTCACACTGACTCATACGGGGAAGAAATTCCACCTTTGAAGCTGGTTGATCAGCAGCCAGAGGGGGAGGAAGGGGTAGTTTTAGAAGAAAAAGAGTTTAAGAATAAAATAAATGAATGAATGAAGGATAAGAGGGACTTGTTACAAATTGAATCATGGGAAAAGCTCCTGCTGCAGCTGCTCGCTGCCTCTAAACCACCGTTGAACCTGTTCAGCCTGTCATACAATCCATCGTTACTGTGGGAAGAAGAGGAAGGAAAGTCAAGCCAAGAAGATGCCACTTCAACACGTTTAGTTCAGTTTGTCCTTGTGAGCCTAACATGTAGCTTGTGCTGTGTGAGGGTTTTATTTCCTCGATTTTTTTTTTTTCTTCTTTCTTTTATTAATTGATCCTCTTCCCGTTGTTTAATTTTCAACCTCAGTTGAATACACTGGAGAAGCGGAAGGATTTGGCATGCGCTTTAAAGTAGGAAACGCATGCCGCGGGTTTGTCAGGTGACAGACGACGGCCGTCGCGGTTCAATCGGACGTTTAACACGTCCGTCGGCTGCATCTCCTCCGCTCCACTGAACTAACGTCTGACTTGTCGAGCTCAAACTCTACAAACTTCCACCCATCGGCAATCTTCTCTTCTTCTCTTGTTTTATTTTTCCAGGCGCTAAGTGAAGTCGCTATCCACTTTGTAACTACTGAAAAGAATCTTTTATGTGCGATAATTTATGAACAAGCTTATTAAATAAAAACAAAAACAGAATGCTGCTTGTTTCTTGTGTTGGGTTGGTGAATTAGTAAAATCCTGTTTTTATGGTGGTTTTTATTTTCTGACCTCTCTCCCAGATGATCCCATTGTTCCCACATCCGCCCACAAACTGTTAGTGGTTGATCATTCTGACTTTTTGTGTCTTTTCAGGAACTCTCCTGTTTCAACATGTTTACATCATCATTCATTCTCCTTTACTTAATCATAGTAATCAGCAAAGGCCACGAGCCACTCCTCGTTTCTGTATTCACTGCTGGGAAAACAAAACAAAGGGAAAAAACGACAGTACCTCTGTCCAGATGATCCCACACTGCTTCAGTAATGTTGAGGTCCGGGTTCTGGGGAGGATCCGTCCCTCCTCCAGACCTCTGACTGCTGATATTCAGTCCAGTTCTTGTCATTTAGCATCACCTAACTCTCCCTGTTTCCCGCTTTCTTTTAATTGCAAATTGTGACAATATTTACAGTGCATTGTGTGTGTATGTGACAATATGGTACACAAAGTCAATAAGAAGAAGAACGGAAAAGTGAAAAAAAAGGGGGAGGGGATAAGAACAAAAGAGAATTAGAATTCAAAATAAGATCTGGTTACTTCCAAGAGTAGATATCACACATGATCGTAATGATGATAAATATGCCCAAGTATACATGATATTAATGAATAAATGTAATAGAATTTACAGTGAAGATGCTGTTTATTATAAAGTCAATAATCACAATAGTAATGGTATCGTTGGCAGTAATAGTAATGGTAAATTTGATAACTAACTATAGTATTACAGTGTCTGGTTTTGGAGGAGGGCAGCCACCTTTGAGCACTGGCATGTGTCAGTGCCGTATATTGACCCAAGAAAACCTCTATGACTTTCATTAGGTCAATTTTTAAGTCAAAAGTGACAGGGTATCCCTTCAAGAATGGCTTCTTGACAGCCAAGTATCCATGGAAACCATTTCGACCATCAGTAGAAAGATCTGTTGAAGGTCCAGGTGCATCATTTGGATTCTGTCGGATCTTTTGAGGGATTTATTGTTTCAGGGACTCAACTGTCAGTCTTTTGTCCACCTGTCCAGTACCCAAGTTAAATGTTGTGAGGACACACTGCCCACGGTAATGAGAGTATAAGTTTATTTATTTATGAAAAGGATAGTGCATATTAATGAACATGAAATGTAGATGTACAAGATTATAGCAAAACTAATTTCCATCCTTAGTCCCTTGACAAAATAACGAAATAAAAAATAAGAGATGCCATGTTTTACACTATTAGCTCTCAAAATCCTATTTTCTGTTTGTCAAACTGTTTATCCTCTGCATACTTTTCTTTATATATCAAATTAAATGTGAATAAAATACATCTTTCTGACAGGCTGCTGGTAACAGTCTAAAGACTGAATTCAGATTCGCAGATCAAAGTTGATCAAAAAAGGGTTAAAAAAAAAAAAAAAAAAAGTTCATGTGTGAATGATCAGGTCTGGATTAAAAATAGGAGTTTGAGGTCATACTGTATTTCCTCTAGATTTTTTCAGCAAAGAATGCTGAAAACCCAACGATAAATCCTCATGACAACATTAATCAGAGTTGTGTGCCAGCGGAGCTCTGTCTCACTGTTTTTCCCAAGTGTTTTTTTTAAGGAGTTTGTGTTACTGCAAACATCAGGAAAGGATCATTTCATGCTGAACTTTCAGACTTCAGAGCGCCTCCGTGTGAGAATCCGCTTTGTTTTCTTAAACTGAGTGGACGTGTGAAATGCTCCGGAGATAATGGCCTGCAGTAAACACAAACAGCCGGTCAACTCAAACGGATCTGGCCTCCATATGTTCCTGCTGCTGCTGTTCTCATGGAAAACTACACCATGGAAATCTCCATTCCTTTCTCCGCTCATGTTTTCATTGCCAGCTTGGGAAAATTCAGCCAAATGTTTTGTATTGTTTTTATTTATTATTTTCCCCACTGTTTTGAGTCCAAAATATAAGTCAATCATGTCAGGGAGGGGAAATGGGCCAAATCCAGATGAAAAAGAGGGATCAGGAAAGTCATACACACACATGCACACACACACACTGTGTGAATCTGATATTTCAGCACTGAAAATCAAACTGAGCTCTCTGATTCATCAGCAACACGTTTGGCGCTTTCCTATTTCAGCCAACAAACAAGTGAGAAGCTAAATTTAGACTCGTTTGGACTGGACCAGCCTCTCATACACCCCCTTCAACTGTGGAAACCCCACCCCTGACAGCTTCCTCCTACGCACCCTCTGATTTATTCAGGACCATGAAGTCACCGTTTCCCCTCACAGCTGTACATTTACAGCCAGCATCATCAAAATGACCAACATAAAGTTAAAGAGCTGCAGTAGATAAAATCGTAATAAAGTGCTCTGCTGGCTCATATGTACCAGGATTGCTCCTGCGAGGCTTTGAAAGTGTCATTTAATGAGACTTTAATGATGTCTTCATGGAGTTTCGCCATCAAAGCCAAAGCTGATAAATCTGATCCCCATCCGCATTTAAATTTAACAGGTTCTTCTTCTGCCAACACTTCGACTCTCCACGTTCATTTTCACAAAATCTTGTTAAGCAGAAGCAAAATGTCAGGATTTTGTGACAAAGCAGCATGTTTTCTCTTCAGGCTTGGAGACTTTCATCACACATAAAGGGCCCTTTATTAGGTCCACCTTCTGGCACCAGCTTGTAGCCCAGTTAGGGCTCTGCGATATACTGATATGATATACACATAATGTTATATTGCAGTATTAGTTGTGCAAATTTTTTTGCTTTATTTTTTTCGTAATGACCCGGCTGCACCTCGATTGACTACAAAGGGGTCACCTGATTATTTAATAAGGGTGGGAAAAAATATCAACACACTGAAATATCGTGATATTTTCATATGCCGATACCATATCTATATTTAAAAACGTGGTATCGATCTATTTTACTAATGAAATCTCGCGAGATATCATTTTGTTACAAAATCTCATGAGGTTTCATAAAATACCGCTAGATTTTGTAACAGAATGATGAAATCTTGTGGTATTTTGTGAAATCTCATGACATTTCGTAACAAAATGATGATGTCTCACGAGATTTCATTAGTAAAATAGATTGATACCACGTTTTTAAATATAGATATGGTATCGGCACATGAAAATATCACAATATTTCAGTGTGTAGATATTTTTTTCCACCCCTATTATTTAAACTGTCTGGAAGACAATCCTCCCTTAGACTTTTACAAAGAAATCATAAACAGCCAACTATCTTTAATTACTTAAATTTAACATTTCAAACCAGTGTTTTGTCAGTTCCATCACCGCAGCGGAGCGATACCTTTACACTAAACATGTTTCAATACTAAAAAAACAGGTGTTTGATATGAAATGAAGCTTTCAGACAAATTAGGCTAAAAATACCGGTATATATTGTATATTGTCATCTAAAATAAATATATCGTGATATATTTGGTCCATCGCCCAGCCCTAGTTTGCCTCCAGAACTGGCTTTATTTTTGGTGCCATAGATCCTGTGGTGGTTAAACCATGTCACATTGGTAATGAGGGCCCAAATTGGCCCAAGAAAATATTCCTCAAACCATTTTGCTTTTTTTCAAACCAGTTGGAAATACAATTCGAACGCCTGTCGAAGTCTGATTTCCTACTCTGTAAACTGGTAGACTCACCAGGTCCCACTTCTCCCACTAAAGATGGCCGCATCCATCTCAACACTTATTGAACCCAGTAATAAACAAAAAATTATCCAAACATTCTTGTGTAGTGTAAGCACACCAGTGTTAAATGTAGTAATTTGCAACCTGTGAACATGTTTAAAACATTAAATAATGCAACATTTGTAAGTTTTACTGCTAAAAATAACAGTAGTTAAAGTTGTTTGTCTGTTAGATACAAGGTTTATAATCAACTACTCCTTTTTATTTTCTTTTTCAAACTTCAGTGACGCTTTAAATTGAACTAATACATCTCCACATACTAAATGTGTTCTATGAACGATTGTTGAAATGAAAACACTTGTTTTCTTAATTAGGCATCTCAGGACATGATATGATAATTCGGTGTGAACAGACAGAGCAAGCGAAACAAAAAGTTTCTTGGTGGCATCCATATTGCTTTTCCCATTTTCCCCACTTTGACAACACAAATGCTCTCAACTTGTATGTAACGTAATTCCCACCTCCAACCTCCGAGGTAAATCGAACGCACCATTGATCCAAGACAGGATGGATCCATGCTTCATGAAGTTTACATGAAATTCTTAACCTACCATCTGAATGTGGAGCTGAAATGAGGACTCATCAGACCAGCAACATTTCTCCATGTTCTGTTGTCCAGTTTTGGTGAGTGTGTGTGAACTGTAGCCTCAGTTTCATGTTCTTAGTTGACAGAAGTGCCACCCGGTGTGGTCTTCTGCTGTAGCCTGTCTGCTTCAAGGTGGGACATCGACGAGACATTTTCATCCAGACAACTGCCGCTCACTGGATATTTTCTCTTCTTCAGACCATTCTCTGTAAACCCAGATGGTTATCAACAGTTTCTGAAACACTCAGACCAACAACCTACAGTATGCCACATTCAGTCACTTACATCCCCTTTCTTCCTCATTCTGATGCTCAGTTTGAACTTTAAGTTCTGCTCATCACGTCTCCATGACTAAATGCAGAGTTGCTGCCGTGTGATTGGCTGATTAGATATTTATGTAAACAGACGTTGAACAGGTGGACCTAATAAAGTGGAGTGAGTGCACATAACACTGTAACGGAAGGAAGTGAAAGGAAATCCTGCACGTTTAAATACAGCACGCTGGCTCAGCTCCTTTAAGGCACGAAGGGATTATTTTCATGGGTAAAACATTATTGAACGGACACGAATCGTTCAATATAAAGAATGAAGCTGCCAAGCCTTAAGTTCACTCTGAATTCAACCCATGTGTGATTGTTCTGCATGTGGTTCAAGTTGAAGATCCTTATGAGGAGGAATTCTTGTCCAAATAAACTCAGCTGGACTCCTTTTCTCTTCTTCCTGATGGTTAAAAAGCTCCGTGGCTGTCTGGCCCGCAGTGGGCCGACATGTTGCTGCATCAAGCTGAACAAACAAGACTGTTTGTTCGTCACAAAGAGGCGGCGTGGTACAAAGACGTGCTGACAGCCCAGCACATTAATGATGCTTTAACAGACAGGTGTGATGAAGCCAGGCTTTTGTTTGCACTCATGGAAATGCCAACCACTGGGATTCAGTCATGAGTAATGGACTTCCTAATTAAATCTTCAGAAAAAGGACAAGTCTGCTTTGCGAAGACAAAACATGCAACCTCATTAGAGTAACCAACATATCCAAGTCTCAGCCCTCACATGAGGAACCACAGGGATGAAAACATGGCACATGAGGTTCTTATCTGGCCTCAGACTGAAATATTTTCCCTAAGTGACTACAAAAAGAACTTTTCTCCTTAGTTTGACTTCTGGCCATGACTATCTGAGGTATATCCGGCGCAACAATACCCCATTGTTTGCTTACAAGACGAACACAGACACAGCTTTTTAGTGAAGCCAAGATTACACTCCCAAGTAGAAGTCCCAGAGTCTGCAGAGCAACATATTCCGGGTAGATAACCTCAGAGTGCACGAGACCAGAGCTGTTTGTGTGGGACTATCTGGTTTTCATTTCACTTGGAGAAGAGGTGCAGCCCTCATCTTCCAGCAGCCAACTCAAACCCAGAGTAAACAAACACAAATGCAACTCCATCAATGTTCCTTTAGACATAAATGTTCTGTTTTACCGTCGGGAACATTGCAGTGGTTTTCACTGTCACGGGCCGGCTTAATATCCTCATCTGTAACGTGTGTGAAACATCTGGTTATAGTAGATAAAGACACAGCAGTGGCTTTATGGACAGTCAGTTTTATTCACATTTAAAGCACTTTTTAAATGCAGAAATACACCTTCTGACTTATTCTTCTCCTTCAGCTTACTAAGAGTCTTCAGATGTTTTTAAATGCAATCCATTTTGATGAAGCTCCACATCTTCTGAGCTTTAGTTAAGGTTTAAGGCCAGTAACCATAGATGGTAAGTAAAGTTCGTGCAGTGATGATACAATATCTGCCGCAAAATTGTACACTACTCAGAAAAAGTTGGGGTTAATCAACTTCCGCATACAATTTAAGGAAAATCTATAAAGTTTATTCCTAACTGATATTATATCATCAATGTTGGACATTTCAGTAGTATCATGCTGAGGTATTTCCTTCATCTCAAACAGTTTATTGAAAGAAAAGCTACCAAGAGTAGTGGGTATACCACAACATAGAAATGTCAATGTCTCATGTGTTGGGTGTGGTCCTGGTCTAGTGATGTCTAAATGTGAACAGTCTGGTTAGACAACAGCATGTTGACGCAATATTAAACATTGAGCATTTACCCGTAGATTCCAGGCTATTATGTTGCTTTGGAGTATCAATCTCATCAGTCAAAAAATGTGCCATAAACAGGAAAAAAACTTGCACTGGACTATAAGTCACATTTATTTATTTAAAATAGGGAAATTTGTGGATTTTTTTATATCCTATATGTAACTTCTAAAACTTCCCCAATCACTGATTCCAGCGTTAATGCCTGTAAATGATCATTAACATCACAATTAAGAAGAATAAACATGGATTAGTTCAACCGCACATACACAACAGCCAGATATCCAAACTGAACTTCTCTCGCTGAAATAAGGCTGTTTTGAGATCTTTTCCCTCATAGCAGAATACAGTTGTCACGAGCTTAGAGCGCCCTCATGTGACATTAGACGGTAATGTTTACTCCTTGGTTCATGTCGGTGAATAAGATTTAACACCTAAAAATATGTTAAATTATATATATTTTGATATAAGTTGCACTGGACTTAAAGAATAACTTTCTTTTTTCAACCTGGACCTCATTTCTAGGAGTTTATATGTGCATTTACTCACCGGTAAAATTTCTGTGTGTTTTCTGTACTGACTCATCGGCGTACTTTCGTATTATGGAAGAGATGGGTCAGCCTCTCTGTAAGGCATTATCTACTGCAAAACTCCTTGATTTTCACCAATACTTTACGGAGAATGAACGAACGAACAAGTACTATTGTCTCATGACTCCAGATTTAGCTTTCCATTAGTTGTCAGGGTGTTGTACACACTTTTCGGGGCCACACGTCCACGATGCACACTTCCGTAGTATAGCTGAGAAAAGCAGCTCGCTACCCAGCCAACAACAACAACAAAAAAAACAATGTGCAAAACTCTGAACTCACGGACAATTGTACTCGTTCGTTCATTCATTCTACTTAAAGTATTGGTGAAATGAAAGAGTTTTGCTGCAGATAATGCCTTATAGAGAGGCTGCCCCATCTCTGCTGTTATACGGATGTACGCCGAAGGGCGTCTCAACGAAATATCTTCAAAGTGTGTGTGTATAGACTTTCTCAAAACTGCCTCTGTAGATGCTGAAAGACCTGAGATCTTTTAAGAAAAAAAAAAGGAAAAAAAAGATAATTTTGTGGAGTTTGGCACAAAGGGGTGAGCCACAGCCCATCTTTGCTGGAAAGCTAAGTCTTTGGTAGATGCTCCTTTTATACCCAATTCTGACACCCTCACCTATCAGCAGTTGATCTGCTGTTAATCTCTCTCTCTCTCTCTCTCTCTCTCTCTCTCTTCTTTAGTGACTAGTTGGCATCAAATTTTTTTTTTTTTTCATTTTCTAAATTCAGTTTGGTAGGTCAGTAAAACGATATCTTTCCTCAGTATCTTTTATATGTAGGGTCTATAGGTTTTCTAGAAATGTTTCCATAAGTGAATCTCCTAAATCAGAAGAGTCCCACTGAGGATTTGCTCCCTCTCAGAGCTGCATGCATGGACTGTTTGGAGTTCAGATGAGCTTTTAATATAAGGTGTCATTTCTTTGGCCGTCCCTTCAGGCTGTTGTACTTGGCCATCATCATCATCATCGGTGGTGTCTGAGACTCAGCCCAATCCCCAGTGTAGTTACCTACTGAGGGCTTCCAGTGTTGGTCATGGAATGTACAAAACCACCCAGTTACATAAGAAATGCTGCTTTCATACATCCTCAGGAGCAGCTCTGAGCCTTCTGTTGGACTCTGTGTTGGTTGGATCTCCAGACTGACTCAGGAAGTGGTTTCCTGCTGTCAAGTCATGGCTTCCCTTTCTGACTGTTTGAAATGTCTTTTGCACTTCCTCCTGTACGACTGTGAGAGGTTAAAAACTGAAAATATCCTGATAGAAATCTCTCTGTCGCCATCCATGTTCCTGTATGGCTTCAGTGCTTATTTTAGCATGGTTCAGGATCCAAATACTAAAGACGTATTTATACATGCTGTGTGAGGACATTTTTACCCAGCCTGGGTCTGTTTGACTAACATCACAGGCACAGATGAAGAGTACGTTGTGTGTAACATTCCTTCATCTTTTTGGCTGGTACCTCATCTCGGATGTTGCAGTGGTTGGGGTCTTTGACCATTTGACATTTTAAGACCTCCTCTGGAGAGGCTGCATGTGCAATGTAGACCTCTAAAATGTTTTCTATATCTTGCAGATATTACCAAAATTACCACAGTTGCTACCACTTCAGAATATTTCATGACCAAATTTGTGAGGTGTAAACAACTGCTGGGAAAGTCTGAACCAGATCCTTCGACTATGCTCAGGAAAAACTTCCAGAAAAAGGCTTGAGATAAACAAATATTAAATAAATGACCAATCTAATAATCCAGAGCTAATCTTTCAATCCAGGTTGGACTATTTTCAGAGTTAAAACCTTCTCTTATGAGATGATGATTTTTTTTTTTTTAACTGATTAGTGGGTGGAACTGGTCTTTCATGTGTGAAGCAAAGTTGTTCTGTGCATCAGATAAATATTCACATCTGAAAACCTGATTTTCTCGAATGATTGATTTCTATTTCATGTTTCATTGTAGGCACTCAGTAAGTCAGCAGTCACGTTCCCACCTCTCCCAGCTCATTGTGAATAGGATTCTTCATTCCCAGATGTTTTCGCTTGGCGGAGCGGTTGAGAGGGTGGGAGCTTACTTATGTAAGGGCCATGTGCTGAACATGAACCCCGGCCAGAAAATGAACACGGTCCTCCAGGCGTCAGTAATGACCTTCAGCCTCGCTGTCATGAAAACACGGCTGTGTGAATTACGAGGGTTAGACGGTAAAGACGGAGGACGCGGCTGCTGAGACGACCACAGATCTGTTTTCACCGTTTCCCACAGGGCCCGTAGATTTATTAATAGAAACCTGCAGCACATATCTGATTCTTCATGGACTTGCAGTCTCGTGAGGAGGATGAGGCTCTTCTTCAAAACACTAAACTCAGTGTTAGTCTTTGGTTTACCCCACTTTCCCTTTCCTTCACAATAGTAGGTCAGTGCTGAAACATCCTCTTTGTGAGTGTAAATGATGATATTCTGTTCTGTTATGATGATCTTGATGCAAGTCACCTTTATAAATCTAATTCCCAAGACGGACTCTTTTAAAAGGAAACTGAATTCAACTCCAGATCAGATCTTTGTCATCTGATGAAGTTCTCTCAAACACTTATGGAGAAAGCTATTTCTCAGGAGGATGTTTTTGGGAGGATATGCATGTGAGAATCCAAATGTCCTCAGTAGTTGAGTGTCAAAGAGTTGATTGGATGTTAGAGTATCTTTAAAGTAATTTGAAAATTCTTTCTGTGTCACTTAATGCATCGTATATATAAATATGACATCCAACTTTTAAAACAAAAAGGCTGCACATTATTCTTCATTACTATTGGAAAATAACCAAGCTTAGCTTTAAATGATGCTGTAAAAGTTAAATATTTTTCATTTTATTTATTCATTTCAGGTAGTACGTTTACATATTCCATAGAACACAAAAGGATGACCACTTACATAGCCGATCACCTAATCACAAGAAAACAACGAAACAACAATGGCCATCGCTATGTAGCAAAACAAAACAATTATATTAAACATGCCTGAAAGGGAGTGGGAAGAAGCGAACTTATTAAATCCCACCTCCATTTCTCCATATGAAACTCAAAATCATGCTTCCTTCAAAACCAATAGGATAAAACAAACTATTGACCACAATTGGAGCAATAAACCATAGCAGCTACTCAGTCTACTAGGATCATTATGCTCAACAATAATCCACACCAACAATGGTAAATATGAGATATTTTAATCACATTTCCTATAATAAAGATATTCTATACTAAATGCTAAAGGAGATATTAAAATGAAAAGAAAAAAACTCTCCTTCCTAAGAATCCAGCCTTTGTTATCATGGCTGGCACATACACTGTGTTCACAGTTTCATTTCAAACAGTTAAGATGTTTCCACCAAACCTACAGTGACTCCCTCCAGATACTCATTTCATCACATCCTGCCGCTCCGGAGTATTGTTAGAGATGAAAACAGCGCATGGATGATCTCCCTCTGACTCATCACGTATGAACAGGCAGTTGTGGTCTGGAGATAATTCACAGACATTCTCCAAAGTTCATCTCTTAAAACTTGAGATAAATTGCAGAAAACAACAAGTACACAAAGCTTTATATGGGAATTTACTAGTCTAGCACCATATATTGAATTAGTCAAACTAGAACTTCACTAGAACCACTTCCTGAAGTACATTTTTCAGTTTCTTGCCTTTTATGGGGGATGTCCTACACTTGATCCATCACTTAATTTTTTTTTCTTTTTTGTTGTACTGTGTCCTAACGAACACAGTTCATGTAAAAAGCAGCACCTCTCCTCCATTCTCCGTCTTTATGTTAGATTTTTAGATGAAGCATTTCTTGGGGAAACACATTTTCCACCTCTTTCTTCAACTGTTGCCATAGCAACTGGACATTTTTTACAAGTTCAGAAAGTCTTCCTCCTCACCAAGATGGAAGTTTGTCCTGGAAAACTACATATCCATTTACACTGCTGAGCTACTCAGTCATTTCCATGCTCCACCTGCTCTTATTAATAAATCCTGTAAAGTCCTCATAAGGTATCCAACTGATAAAATAAGGAGCCATTTAAGGGCTTGTGGCTGGAGGTGGCAACAACAGCATTTCTCAGCATCAGAAGTCGTTTGTGTTTGTGGGAATTGTAAGTGTGCCTGTCATTCTTTAATCAGTCGCCTTGCATCGTGACATCAGCCTCTGACTCAGCAGTAAACAGCTGTGCATCTGGATGAGTTTCATCCGGACTGTGACAAATAACAGAAGCTCCTGATGAGCGTTCCCGTCACGGGCTTTGACGAGTGTGCCTGTCATTAGGTGTAAATACAGCTCTATTACATGTCTGTGGGGTGAAATAATCTGTCTGTAGACTGAGAGGAGGGAATTCCATGTCTCCCTCCAGGAATGTCGCACAGCTTTTACCAGGAGTCCAGGATAATTAAGCAGAGGGCCGCTTCCTGATTTACTGCATTTTTCAGCGCAATCAACATACACTGAACATCTTCTGGAAGAGTCATCTTATATTTATCTGACAAGTATACCCATTGAAAGACTGGACCATGCAGTTCTTAAAATTAAAGGTACAGTAAGTAAAAGATCTAAGGTCAATGACAGAAAAATGTGATATATAATTCAAAACTGTGTTTCTATTGATGTGTAATCACTGTACTAGAACAGCATTTATATGTTTAGTTTTCCTTAGAATGAGTCATTTATATCTACTTGCTGGGTGGTGCACATATATGGAGGCTGCCATATTTTTTGTCCCACCATTTTTACTACGTTGTCCCTGAGTGGACAAAACAATGTGTGTGAAATAAGAACCCTCTGAACTTTAAAACTGCTGTACCAGCTTTGTTTGACGGGATGCCAAGACATGAAAAGTAGTTGCTTAGATCCACTCACAGATAAAAACATCTTTATATCTGGGAGAATTTTGGCCACTAACAGCCACCATATATTCACAACATACCTATCTTTACCACTAGATGTCAGTAATTCCTACATACTGTACCTTTATCAAAACTATTGTACAAAAGCCCAACACCTAGGATTCATCTGTAACAATGGATATAGAAACCAATGAGTAAAAAAGAGACATAATTATCCAAAATAATCTATATACATGGGTCTTGAGTTTTTTTCTTAAGGTGTTTGCAATGCTAGCTTCTGCAGCCGGGGGTCGGACCGCCAGGGTCTCCCCCGCCCTCGGCCGCCACCCAACTCACACTGCACCCGACCCCTATGGCCCCTCTCGTGGGTGGTGGGTCCACAAGAATAGAAAGGAGCCAGATGAGGTGGCTCGGGCATCTGGTCAGGATGCCTCCTGGACGCCTCCCTGGTGAGGTGTTCCAGGCACGTCCCACCGGGACAAGACCCCGGGGGAGACTCAGGACACGCTGAAGGGACTACGTCTCCCGGCTGGCCTGGGAACGCCTCGGGATCCCCCCGGATGAGCTGGCGGCTGTGGCCGGGGTGAGGGAAGTCTGGGCTTCCCTGCTTAGGCAGCTGCCCCTGCGACCCGATCCCGGATATGCGGAAGAAGACGGTACGGTGTTTACAATGTTGAGGTTTTAAATCCAAGGAGAGAATCTCCTTGAGTTTAGGGACAACCATCTCTTAGCTGAGATTGAGGGACAACTAGCCACTGATGAGATGATCTCACAGTTCTGCCGATGCCGTAAGGCTTAACTCACTGGCTGCCATTCACGTGTTTCCACGTTAATTTAAATCCGAACGTTAACTGCCAATCACGTGTTTCCACGTTAATTAAGGGTTTTAATCGGCGGAGCTATTTTAATCTCTAGTGGAGCTTGTCAGAGAGTACCAAGGGCTCATCATAATTTTTTCGGTAGTTTTCATCCAGCAGATGGCGGTGTCAGACAAGCTTAAAAAAAACCTACCAGGAAGTGATGCGATTCCATGATGCTTCCTGTGTTGTTAGCGGTTGTTAGAGCTAACCGGCTGAAGTGTGCTGGATCCTGTTGCAAGGGTGAGAGAACATGGCGACCGGTCGTAATTGAAGCAGTTTAGGAGGTGGATGAAGGAGGAAAGTTTGTGGAACAAGTGATCGGTGACAGACAGACACGATCAATCGAAGACACGATGGAAATACAGCAGCGAAGTGCGCCAGCTGAAAGTGAAAGTAAGTCAACAGCACACGGTTGTTTCCCGGGGGGAGGGGGCACTGCGTGCGCACCTAAGCTACGGTGGAAGGAGGAGGGAGAGAGGGAGGGAGGAGTAGAGGAGACGTTTCTGCTCTATGTTTCTGCCAAATATTATGCTGTGAAACAAACTTGTTGTGGCTTATTCAGCTAGTAAATAATTATTTTGCCACCAAAACTCTTGTCTCTGTGTTGTATTTGTTATGTGATAAAAGTAAACAGCTGTTCAGATGATGAAGGTGTCAATAAAGTAAAAAAATATTGGCATCAAAGACACTTTTCCACTTGAAGCGGACCTTGGCATTCAAAGCTATTTTTCTCAGCTTTTTGGTCATAAACAGGCATTTTCGCTGCAACAAAGCCATGTTCTACTGCAGATTACTAAATAATGGAAAAAGCTAGAAACAAATGTTTTTTTTTTCTGATAAAAGAAGAGAGTCTAAGCTTTCCTTTGGTACATTCAGGGTTTGTATTGGCATAGTACACAATATTCTGTGGACCTCCCAAAATCAGTGAAAATGCTTAAAAATCCTGGCAATATGGTGCGCTCTGCTCGGAAAAGGTCTGGCAGTCAATGAGTTAAGTTATTCTTTTAGATGTGTAGGAGCTTCACCATACAAAACTCAAAACATAAGCACAAAGATTTTTTAATCTATTTCTCAATCTAATTGGGAAATAAAGGTGGGAGCTATATGAGACCTCATGGATGTCTTTGTTAACCCTGTTAAACCCAAGCAGCAACCTCTGGTGAGAAAGAGGAAGCTAGTTCCGGGCTGCCAAAAAGTGCAGTTCACCCCTCATCCACTAGGGGGCTGGCTCCAAAACAGAGCAAATCCCCACAGACTCCAGCATTAAAAAGGCCAACTTCACAGCAGAAATAAACATGTTTTCAGCAGAATTAAACATATTTACAGCAGAAATAAACATATTTACAGCAGAAATAAACATATTTACAGCTTGGTTTAAAACATCATTTTAGGTTTAATAGGTCAAGTTTACCTTCATGGAGGGGTGTGAGGGGTGGTGAATTTTTTTTAGATGTTATTCAATCTTGAAAGAACACAAAGTACACTTATTGATGTTCATGTCATTATCTCTTTTAACATCAACTCCAGTGTTTTCCTCATGGGGGGCCTCCACGCTGGGAGCTTTCCTTTTTGGTCTATGGGGTTATTGCCATAGGGGGGGTGCTTTTCTCGGGGTGGGTGAGGATCTTGTGCTGCAACCTTAAGGTTGTGGTGTGAGCCCTGGGTTGCCCGGATTTGGGCGCTTTTGTCTGGTGGCAGCCTCTGAGACCATGATGGTTTCCAGTGTGGACAGATCCCCAAGATATTGTTTCCTCATGCGACAGTGTGGGGTCCTGTCACTATGCCTCTGATTGATGACGCACCCCGGCTACTTGGTCACAGGGATATCCCTTTGGCTGACTGGTAAGTGTGTGTAACTCAACTGGGAGGCTGTGGGTCGAATCCCGCCCAGGCCTTCATTGTGTACCTTGCCACACTCACAGCAGCGTCAAGCCAGGTTATACTCATAGTTATAATAAATAGTGAGGGAGGGTATATGTGTGAGTGAGAGATAGAGAATGTGTACTTGAGTCTAATCGTCATTTTATTGAAATATTGTTGATTTTAATTTGTAAAGCACTTTGTGCTGCTTGTGTATGAAAAGTGCTTCATGGGTAAAATTTCATTCATTCATAATTAGGAGTGTGTCCTTTTGATTGACAGGCAGCAGACCAGAGGCAGCCAGCTGGATGGTGGCTTATAGCTGGCTTCCTGTTAGTTCTTGGGAAGGCAACAGCTAGTTGCAGAGTAACACAACAGTAGGTTTTAGCCGGCTAACAGAGGGTCCAGGTGTGCCTTACCTTCACACCACCGATTAGAGGCTATCTTCTTTAGCTCCTGACAGTTTCAGGATACCTCGGTTAACATTTACTCCAGAGTACATTAGCTGTCAATCACTTACCCCGAGTGCCCTTGGCCCGTTTTTGCATTTTTCCGAAGTAACGTTGCACATGACGTGGTGAAGATGGCGATGCTGGGAACGCCCTACTGGCTTCAATTTTAGCTCTTCAGAAACCAGTGGGTGACAAACCTTCTGCTATGTCACCCATTGGTTTCTGAAGTGCTAAAAATGAAGTCAGTTGGGCGTCTATGGTCCATAGTTATACAATATGCATCATATATGATACTGTACATACAGTTTCTGAGACCTTTTACATCATTTTATGGTAAACCCTGATGTACACAATCTGATAGCCTGATACAAGGAGGCAGAAGACGACGTTACAATAATATTGACATATTGCACAGTAATAAGTGGTGAATATAAAGACAAAAACAATTTTAAGATTTTTTTTTTTATTCATATTTTGTTAAAGGGCCAAATAAAGACTTTTTTTTTTTTTTTTTTTAGAGTTGTCACCTCATTTTTTTCCAGGGTCAAGCTTGAAAGGGCCTATCTGGTGCATTCTAGCAGTGAAGAGATGCATCACTCAGATGAGTGATAAAAAAAATATCCAACTGGTGATAAAAACAAAAGTGGGCTAAATTATTTACATGTTGTTTTGAGATCAAAGGCTAGAACACAAAGATGGTTTAACTGAATATGACTGATGTACAGGGGTTAGACAATGAAACTGAAACACTTAGTGTTAGACCAAAATAATTTTTTAGAATGGGGGGGGGCTTTCTTTGGGGAAAAAACAGAAAAAATTTTTTTGGGAAAAGAAAAAAAAAAATGCAGAGAGGGGGGAGGGGGGATATTAAATAATTCTTCGGGAAGGGGGGGGGGCGGCAAGTGAAGGGGGGGGGGGGAGGAAGATGATTGCTTGCTCCCCCAAAACTCCAAAAAGGGGAAAATAAAAATAAAATTTGGGGGTTTTGGGGGCCAGGGGGGGATGAAAAATTAATAATTTTACTTAAAAAACCAACAAATCAATCTTTCGTCGGGTGTGATTTGTGTAAGAAACTGCAGAGATAATGGGATAAAGTATGGATATATTGATGGAACGGTGGACCAGGAGGGTTCAAGAGGAGTTGGGGGAACTAGGACAAGTAGTTGGGGGAGGGGGGGGAGGGGATGGGGGGGGTGGGGGGGCCAGGTGTTTGATAATATTGGGGGAAAAATGGAAAGCAAGAAGAACACTTAACATAGCGTCCTCATATCCTCAGGGATCGGTTGGGGTGGTGGGGGGGCTGGTGGTAGCTGGAGAATCTGGGAAATGAGGAAAAATACATAGGATAGACTGGGCGAGAGGAGCCAGCAAAAATTTCTACTAATTTTCCTTTAAAAATATACAATGTGTATTTGAAATTGACAAACCGTCTTCCCCCAATATCCTCCACCTGGCTAGGAAAAAATTGAATCCCAGCAAACCCCAAAAATTCGTAGTTTTGAACATTAGCAACAGTATGCTAGTGTCATCAGTCACAAGGATATTCTGATGGTTATACCACGGTTGCCTAAATATTTTGGGGGTAAATTTTTTTCTTATTCTTATTTCATACAACTGAACTGTGTAAAGTCATCATGTCTGAGGCTGCGATCCTAAAAGTGACCCATGTCTCAACAGGTCAAATTGTCACTTAAAGTCATGAATCTGGTCATGTTACAATTCCTAAGATAATTTATCCCCCGTGAGCAGGTCTCGGAGTGTCAAAAAATCTGAATATGAAAAAAGGAAGCATTTTATCAGTCTCGGGATGATAATGTAGTCGTTCTCCCTGATTCCAGCGTAGCGCTCCGTCTGAAGTTCGGCTCTAAAATGACCCTCAAGGTTTCGCAACAGGATTAGTGAGATCTGTGGTTGTTCAAAACATGATTAGGGATGATTGTTTAATAAAAGAGCAAAGCTAAACATAAAATGTTCAGTCGTTTTAGCCAAGAGCAGACATGTAAATCATTTGTCACAATGGTTTTATAGGCTGCGTTTCTTGAGTGCAAAATTAAGGCATTTTTCAACCAAGCCCGCTAACCATGATGCAAAAATGTCACCATCAGAAAAAGGATGAAAAACCCACTGATTCAAGCAAAAAAAGTTTGTAAGTGAAATCAGAAAAAGAAAAAAATGCTATGTTACTGAGGGTCCATATTTCCTTGTAAACCCAGTGTGTGGCCACCTAATGCGATTCATCCATGTACTTGAACAGGATTCATGTGCATTGATTCCATGCATGTGTGGTTGAGTCAACTTAACATTGTCCAATAAGATGTTGTCTAGCCAGTCCTACATGTGTGAGGAGTTATGTGTGGGCATTTCTTTTAAACAAAAGAGATTATAAAGATGCAGATAATACCAACAGCTTGCAGTAATCAGCGACACTGGACTGAAAACAGGACAGCGTGTTGTTGTCGTATCTGCTAGACAAAATGACTGCATGTAAAATTAGAAACAGATTGCTCCGAACATGTATTTCACCACAAAGTGGAGCAGTGTTTGATAGTTGGCTTCCTACTACGTAAGTAAAAGCAGGACTGGACTTCACCCTTCACACCTACTGCTGTTTTCCCTCAGTTCTCTCTGCAGGAAAGCTTTTCTCCCTCCAAATTTCACACATCAGATCCACGTAGCTGAGATTTCAAGACTCAGAAATCTGGTTTCACAGACAGCTCCAGCAGAAGCTGGGAATAAAGGTCACGACTTGTGGTATTTTTGCTCCAGTCAGCCTCATGGCCACTCAGCCTTATCATGGCGCTTTTCTATTTTTAAGTCTTTGTTGTCCAACACTTTATTATTATACCTAATGTTCATCACTAAATGCAACTCATCCAACAATACATAAAAAAAGATTCTTTCTCCGTTTTAGTCAAGAGAAAAAGGGTCTAAATCAGTTTACATGATGTTTTTGTTCTGTTCATATACAGATAAATTGTTAATATCAAAAGTAGCTTACATTATTACTGAACGCAATTTCTCACAATAATTATTTTGGGGTTTCACATGCATGACTTTGGTGTTTTTGTTATAAGAAGTTATTAACTATATTTTTATTCCCCCTCTCTGTGGCAAAGATTTAGGTAAAATTATAAACTGTGAAACAGATGAATCTTTAAGTTGTGATTTGTTCAAAAGAAAGTTGATTATACTCAAATGAAAGTTTTAAAAAAAGGCTTTTTTCCACCATCTAAACTTTTTATCAAATCCGATAATATTAATATCAATGTATGTCCTAAATTAAATAAGCACATAAAATGAGGGGTACATTTTATGTGCTACAATATGTACTACAATAGCTCCATAAAACTACTGTCATGTACCATTTGGATTGTTTTTCACATGTTCGTTAATGTCTTTTCCAGTTGTCCCAAACATATCCAGTAATTTATGACAAGCTCTGCCCATAGATATAAATGGCAAAAGGTTTTTAAAGCTGACACATCCACCTTCCTTATTTCTCACTTTAGTTAGAATAACCTTATACTATTAGAGGTTAGTTGTGACATTGACCGACTTGGGCGAACAGTGAGCAAAGAAGGCCTTCTTTGATATGATTTACAAACACAACAGAGCAGATAATCTCATTTACAGCCACCTACACTGAACTTTGGATCTCTTAGAGGCAGGATTTTTCTTTCTTGTCTCTCCACAGACATGAATTCTCACCAGCAGCCAATCAGCGCCGGTAGTAATAAGTGCAGTGTTTGTTCCACAGAACTCTGTACTGTTTGTCTATTGTAAATCGACAGCTTGTTATCTGCTTGTGTTACCAAGTTTTATTACATTTAAGCCTGCTTATAAAGCACTAATTTAACGACCGTCTCGTGAAAGAGCAACTTAGATGCATTATAAATATACAGTACCTTAAATCTAGCAAGATGTTTTTTTGTTTGTCTGTTTTTTTTGTTTTTTTACCTGCTGCATGGTGGCATGGTGGTTAGCACTGCAGCCTCACAGTAAGAAGGTCACTAGTTCAATTCCAGCATGGGGAGAGGGGTTCAAACAATTCCAACAGTGGCCTTCCTGTGTGGAGTTTGCATGTTCTCCCCGTGTATGCGTGGGTTCTCTTGGGGTACTCCGGCTTCCTCCCACCGTAAAAAAACATGCATGTTAGGTTAATTGACCCTTCACCAGCCCTGCCCCAGAACTGCCACTGACCAATCATACGTTAGCAACTGTAACTAAGGAAAAGACTTTCTGGCAAACTTCACTTCTATAGAGGGGGCATAGACAGGATTCTCAAGTCTGATGACAGATATCCGGAACGTTTGGGTGATGTATTTTTTGCCTTCTCAAAACCAAAAAACTTAAACGGAGAGATGTGGAATATGGACTTAAAGGTTGAATATGGAACATTTTTATTAAAAGCTATATTTTTAAAAAAATAATACCTCCACAGGTCGTTTGGGGGTGTACAGCATGAAAGTACAACATTTCCCAGAAAAATTATATTAAGCCTAAAAATAATTATAAAATAAATTTTTACGGGTTCGATAGTGGCATTTTATTAACGTCTATAAACCAATACCCGCCATTGCAGGTTGCCAAATACGATCTCTGTGTGGCAACAATATTTTGGTCATAGTCAGGCTTGTACAGGGGAAAACTGTCAAGACGACGAGTGAAGCAGCTGCTTCAGAACTCTGGAGATATTGTTATCTGTTTCTGAGGAGGAGTGACCTGAGATTAGCAAAACCTGGAGTAAATTTAGGTGAAGACTTCACTAAATGGACCCACATAAACATTTTCCACGGAGTCAAAACACGGAAATGGTGACTTTCCTGCTGGATCGGTAAGCTAGCTTGTTTGCTAACATGGCTAACGTTAGCTGTCAGTTATAAACTTCTCTGCGTTACTTGTTGGACCTGCTGCAGACTGTTGGTCACTTGCGTATCGGCAGCGAGCCTGGCATCCCAGCAGCTGGAGTTGTTTTTCTGCCATTGCAACTACAACCTACACACACGTGATGTCGCTGTTCTGTCTGTGTTCCATATTCAACCTTTAATACTTTGTCATTTCAAGTTCTCTACAACCTGTGTACCACCATCTATCAACATTTCGTTCCTTGCACCTATAAGTCTTCTCCTTGGGCTTCTTTTGATCTTTGATTAAGACTTTTAACTGTAAACAATTATCATCAAACTCCTCTGGCAGGCACAAGAGTCTCGAACTTCTCTATAAGGTAAATGTATCCCTCTGCAGTTTAGAACACACATCCAAACATATTTTCATCCAAACACTTTAAAATCTGTGTTTCAGTATTTCTCGCTAAAATATGGCAGAGTTAAAAACAAGCACGCCTCAAAGTTAAACTTGTTTGTGATTTTCCTGTACTCTGTGTCACCACTGAAAAGACTGCCTGGATTTTGTGCAGGAGGGAATACAGCAGGCTTTGCAGTCGCTTTAAAGGAATATTTTCAGTGAGCGTACCACATAATTATGGGTCTAATCAAACCCAAAAATAGCATCATAAGAAACTAAATGTGCACGTGTGTTGTGGATAAGGGGGAATGATCGAGCCTGTATGTGCTGTTTCTCTCATGTGAAATCTAACAAGCTAGCTGTGAATGGTTTCCCTGAAGGAAAAACACAACAGTCTGTCCATCTGATAAAAGTAAGCCTTGTAAGAGTGACGTCACAATGTGCAACAGTAAACAAAAAGGATATCAGATGTGGAAGGAAAGCCTTCCTCTTGAATGCGTGCGTTTTAGGAATGCCCTATTTTTGTAGTCTTGGATAGGTACTGTCAACAAGTTCAGTCAACAAGGAGCAGAAAATGCTTAAATTTAGATTAGTTTTGTATTTAAGATGAAGAAATGAGAAATAAGTATCCTTTCTTTTTCAGACTGTTACCACCAGATCATTAGATTTCGGACAATTTAGTTATTTTCTGTACACATACTCGTATAATTCAAGATGGAAAATTCAATCACCGTTTTCCTTCCATCGTTGCCTAACACTTCAAAAATAGAATAATTTAAATATTGGAAAGTTTTTAGAAAATAACCTACTGTGGTCAATTTATAAAGGTTTTGCGTGGATGCTCTCCACCATCCTTTAATGTATTGATCAAGTTCAAATCCGGTACAAGTGGTTTAGTAACCAGAGCTTCTACTAGAGGCGAGGGACGGTGTAGTACCTCAAAGACGTCCACCGTTCAGTCTACAGGCGCCTTCTGTTAAAGGAGCTAAAATTTGGAACAGCATCCCAGCTGATTTAGAGAGTGCCACAGCACATTTAAAACAAAACTAAATGTTGGCTAAAGAGAGACCCTAACCCCAACCCTGTAACCATCAATGAATATTCTCACAGTTACGTCTCATGTCTTGCGTTGGATTGTGTGGCTGAGCTTTCTTTGATTCTCTGTATTTTTGTTGTACACGGCTTTTATATTTTCATGATCTGGCAGGAACTGCAGATGGAAAATAGCCAATGATTAATTCTTGCATATTAACATTTTTATATTCATTAATATGCACTCTCCCTTAAAATAAATAAAATCTTAAAATCTCAGCACAATACAGTAACTGCGTAATATTCCTTCTTTGCTTATCCAGTTATAGGCTTCTGTTTTTCTTTGTGTTTCTTATCATGTATTACACCTGACTTCATGTAGATCAGTGTAAATACTGCTTATACAGTACAAGCCTTTTCAATGGTCCTCAGTAGTTTATATTATTTGATTTTTCCATAAATGGAGGTGGGATTGTCCAGACTCAGCTCCTTAGAAAATTATAGTCAAACAGTGCTTGGAAGAAACCTGATTGTCATGTAACATTTTTGAGAATTAAAGGTGTCATCACCCAGAAACCCCACTTATCATGTTAAAACGTGTATTGGAACAGGACCTCAGTTAAATGTGCCAGAAACTCTGGAGAGTGTTTGGCATTTTTGAGTTTGGGCTCTCTTGTCACACCAGAATTGGCCACAAGAGCACGCTCTCCACAAATGCGATTTGGATTTGCTGCCAGCATTGACGTCAAAACCAGTAGCTGCTAGCTGCGAACATAAGCTCTCTTTAGCACCACCTGAAATCAGCCGATTACCTGCCACTGAGTGACAATTAATGACAGCTGTTGACAAAGAGGAGGAGGAGGTCTGGAAATACACTTCCACATACATTATATCCTGCGTTTGTCTGGACTTCCTGAGAAATATTTTCAACTGGATGTCCAACGTCTTTGCTGTCGGGGCCTTGTATATTGTCTACAGTGATACAGCTTTGGTTTTTTGAGTGCTGTAATCTGAGTATAAACCTAAACAAATATGTTTATTGTTGATATTTATTATGTCCTGCAAAAACAGACCTTCTCTTTGGTTTGAATTCACTGGTTTGACTTTTATTGGAATAATCTGGGAACAGAAGTAGTACAATGAAATTATGTTAATAGTATGTTGATATCCAATAATAAATATATGAACTCCCCAGGCTCACCAAAACGGATAAAAAGAAGTTGGAAAAACATTGGCTGGTCTGATTAGTCTCACTCTAATGTACTACTCAGATAGGCTCAAAATTTGGTGGAAACATCATGAAAGCATGAATCCATCCGGTCTTGTATCAATGGTAAGACTGGTGGTGGTGTAATGGTTTGAGAAACATTTTCTTGGCCCATTTTGACCCCCTGAGTACCAATGATGGTTTAACCACCAAAGCCAACCTGAGTATTGTTGCTGACTTTGTCCATCCCTTTATGACCACAGTGTAGCATCTTCTGATGCTACTTCCAGCAGGATAATGCATCATGTCACAAAGCTCAGATCATCTCTGCTTTCTAGAACACGAGGAGAGAACACGGGAGATCTTCATCATGGATTTTCAGCCGTCAAATCTGCAGCAACTGTGTGATGCTATCGTCAATATGGAGCCGAATCTCTGGGGAATGTTTCCAACACCTCGTTGAATCTATCATACCGAGAATAAAGGCAGTTCTGGAGGAAAAAGGGGAACCAAAAGGGTGGACCTGATACAGCTGGAGAGTGTATATTCCATACGGTTTTTAAAGGGATTAGCGGCAAGATTAAGAAATGAGACCTGCGACTGCCGCAACTGCCACTGCGGGTAACTGCAGCCACGAGCCAAGCCGTCACGGGAGTGTGCACAAACTAAAGCTATAACGTTGTTTACTACTGCTACTACTACTGATAAAGTCTTTTTCTTCATAGTTCCACTTTTTAGTGTCTTTCAGTTGATCTGGATCGTTTGCTGGCGGCAGAAGAATCCACAACTATCGCTTACAGTTTAAACTGACCGCGACCGTTTCCTTTCTGTATCAAAACTGTCGGGGACGCAGATGTCGTGTCATTTGATGTCACATCTGCAGGACAGCGCGGGAAATTCGGCCACCGAATCGCAGCGCATTATGCAGCACACAGCCTGTTCAAGGCAACGGAGAGAGACGTGGGTGGGCTCGTTCTTTTTGGTTTTTAACCAAGCGGCAACCTCCGGTGGCCAACTCTCAGTTTGGCGGTTTTTAGTCAGCGAATAGCGAGTCTAAGCGTGTCTTACCTTAACCCTACCGCTTAGGGGGCTAATCTTTGTTAGCTCCTGTTAGTTTCAAGTTAGCTCAGTTAGCGTTTAGCCCAGAGAATATCAGCTGTCAATCATTTTCCCTACAGCCGCACTAACTGTGCCCATTTTAGTATTTTCTGGGAGTGATGACTCATGTGATGGCAACGGTAAGACACGCACAACTGGCTTCACATTTCTCTATGCAGACGAGACCGCATACTATGTCCATGTTTTCTAAAGTCTTTGTTTTTAAGGTTTCATCGCCCATTAGTACTAAAAAACTGGACATGCTTGTTTATTCTTTCACAATTCCCTTTAACATTGTATTTGGAAATTTGAGTCTACTAATGGGCAACAAAAACATTCACCATGCACTCAGAGAGCACTATAAAGTACCACATTCAAACATCAAAAATTATTTTTTTAAATGAAAAACTTTAAACTTTTGTTCTAGTTCATCTTTAACTTTTGCCTCTGTGAATATTTTAATTTTACCTTAATTTATAAGCCTATAAATAATGACCCGTTTATTTATATGATAGCCTCACAAACGTTGCTCCATAAAGTGCTGGAACTGGCACCGTCAGATGTTTGCGTGCACCGCCTCCCCCCAGTTGTGTCTGCAGGGGGAGGGCTCTACAGGACCGGCCCCCGGGCCGTGACACGCCTCTGTTGACAGTAGTAAACTCTCCACACATCATCCTCCTCTCTCACACGCCGCTTTCCACTTCGCTCGCGAACTCCAGCCAACGGAGTCGCCCCACGAAGCCCCATCCCATCCATCCATCCTCGCGTCCAGCTGTGCGCGCATCTGAGCCGCAACCAGGACTGAGGCTGAACCGGTTAAACCCGTGGCTCTGACCGGAGATCAGGGAGGCAAAAATAAAAACAGATACATATATCCTGCTAACAGGAATATGGCTTCCAAAGCGATGGAGTGCATGAAACTGTCGGATGATCAGATTAAAGTGCTGGAGGAAAATTTCAACAAAGTCAGCAAGCATCCGGACGGGACGACGCTCATGCTGATCGCCGCGGAGTGCGGACTGTCAGAGGAGGAGACACAGGTGAGAACGACCAGCTGCCGCGCATATGAAGGCTGAAATATGTTTATTTATTGTCCTAAAAGCTTTTCTAGAAATAATAACTTCAAACATTTGACAGCAAAATCTGATGCTGAATTAAAGATTATTGTGATTTACTCCACAACAGTCCACCTTTGTAGGAACTCACAGGGTTCCTGCTTGTCTTCTACTCTAATTTTCCATTAGGGCAACAAGCCTCTTGTTTGTCTGCAGACCGGATGCTTTATAACAAGAAACATGAAAACGACAGTGATATGTCTTCTGCTGAAATACATAAAAAATAGCTCTGGTCTCACACAGTTTACAAGGACGGAAAACCAGTTTTTACTTACATTTGGTGTAAATATTATTTTGGATTCTCAGTAGGTAAAAGCTTCTTTTGAACAGAAACCATTTATCATTGATGCATGTCAGTCACCTCAAACTCACATGCCTGACTACTTTTCCTATGCAGCCTCTTTCCTTATAAGACTTTCACTCTGACATTTAATAAAGTACCTGCTGTACTTTAAGTAATTGTAACAATCCGTTTTTAGTTCTAACTTTGATCACCAATGATAATAGATAATAATAATACAAAACTAAACCAAGACTAAACATCACAAATCAGTGTCAGCTGATTTTAGAAAGAATAATATAATAATAACAGGTCAAAATCAGAACATTTATGTGTGTTTTTCTGCAAAGCAAGACCTCAAATACGTATCATCAAACTTGGAGATGCTGCTCTGAGCATATTAGCATATTATTACCATTAGGACGGTGATCGTTCACAACTTGCATCAAAGTGTGGTGAAACTCGACCAACCACTGAGGCAGCGTTGGTGATCTGTTCCTCTCACGAAGCTGATCAGTGTGGGCGTGACTGCGGTAGATGTTTTGGATGATTTATGTTTGGTTTCTGTTGCAGGTTTGAGCTTTCGACAGTTTCATCAACATCTGTTAGATTCTGAAAAAAAAAGTCTTCCTTTTTTGATTTGCTTATGATTTGCATGACACATGGAAACATGGTGTCAGCCCCTGAAATGGGTCGCATTTATTGACTTTATGATAATCAAAATGAAAAAGTTATAGTTTGGTTTTGATTTCGTTGTGAATTGTGATGTCAAAATAATCTTCAAACATGATTATTTGATCTATTGATTTTTAATTGATCTATTTTCTTTTCTGCTCTGGGCTTCTCTGATACTTTAGCCTTGAAGTTCTTTTCCAGCATAAAAGCATGAAAACATCAGCCATAATTAAAACATTATGTCCGGATTTGATGATTAACATCAGCATTTAAGTAGGAAAATAGACATTTGCTCACAGAACACTTAATAACTGAGGTATTCGGCTTCTATCACCAATTTCTCCCACATGTAAACACTCCCATCACCTCTCTATCTGAGGCATTCCTGCGGCCTACTGTAAAGTCTGGGCATCTGTCACAGCAGCAGCCAGATGTGAAGCTTCAGAGCTCTGATAACAACTCAAAGTGCTGTGAAGTTAAACAGGCACCTCCGGTAGCATTCCTCCGATACAGTAATCACTGCGAACATAATCTGTAAAGTTAAAGCTGTCATCCATGAAGAGTTTAACCTTTGCAGGAGTGAATGCTGAAACTTTGATTTTAGAATCAAGTTTCCTGTCCAATATTTGTCAGGCAAACTGTGTTTAGCTGTCAAAGAAGGAGGTAAAACTTCACATGGAAATTTTGTCATTTGACTGGACGCAGCATTGGGCCCATCTCACAGGCAAATTTCAGCTTGTGGTTGCATTGGTGAGGGTGACAGCCGGCCGGTGACAAAGGAGAAAACGTGTCTTGCATGGCAACCATCCACATGTTTTAACCAAACAGTCACTCATGGATGACGCATACAAGCTTCTCGCTGTTCAGCAGCAAACCAGTTCCACCAGATTTCTCAGAGGTGACGTTACACAAGCCCGAAATAATTCACAAACAAATTTTAGTACAAGGTTGTGTGACTATCTCTTGAGATGAAGTCAAAGAAAAGATTTTCTAGCTAAACCAGCCACAGCTTGTTTGACACCTGTCCAGAAGCAGTTTGACAGACCTGACTGGTGTTAGTGCTGGAACCAGGACTGAAAAGTCAGCTTATGATTGAAAGGATATCAACATCAGCGAACTTCTCAATAGTCTTCTTCTCTTTCTTTAACTTCATCACGACTGTGAGGTCTTGATCATGTCGGTATTAAAACCCTGATACTGAACTTAGGCAGATTTTCTCATTGAAGCATCCTATAATAACGGCTAATTTGGCATTGCATCTTGAAAAGTTGTGAAGTGCAGTTTCTCTGCCTGGGGACGCTGCTGGGCAATCAAGATTTCAGGAATGCACAGAATGAATATAGGGAGCCAAAATCACGCCCATCTACTTCTGTCTCAAGGGACCTTAGAAATGAAAAAATATGAATGAGAGTCAATGGGGCAAAAATAATTATCTTCAGGTCCGGGTCCTTTCCTGACCTGGACTCCTGATATGTTGGTTGTGGATTTAAATGAAAAATTTTCTTCCAAAGAAAAAATAAAATACTGGTGGAGATTTTAGATTATTTCAGGTATTATTTAAAGCTGCTTTGTGGAATACAGCTTTTGTCGCGAACAATATGCGTCATCAGCTGCCCAAGGTGCACGAGCATGGCGATTTAACTCTGGGACGTCACTGCTTTTTTTCAAGGACAGGGAGAGTATTGACAGAGGTGAAAACCATTATAAGTAAGGACATGTCCAATCTTTCCATCACATCAATGGAATGATGGTTCACGCCAGTCGCACACATTAAAAACTCCTGGATTAAACTGCTGGGTTAAAAAGGGACCAACTAATTTCTGGGTTATTTCAGCCCAGACATTTGGGTTGTTGACCCAACTCATAGGTTAAAATAACCCAAAATTGTAGTCAACACAACCCAACCTCTGGGTCCAATATTAAACTCGAAAGTTGGGTCAAAAAATAACCCAATTTTCTGGGTCGAAGTAACCCAGAAATGAGTCGTTTGTTAACCCAGCGACCAAGGAATTTTTAGTGTGCGGGGAGTGACGTCATCACTCTGAAAAGAGCTTTATGCTGCGTTCCATTTGAACTCAAAAGTCGGTAATTCCCAGTTCTGAGGAGGAAGTTTCAACTGGAACGACCCCCTGAAGTCGGATTTCTGACTCGGAAAGTCGGAGAATCCTCGCACCTCCAAATACAGATTTAAAGATGGCCACGCCCAGTGTTAGAAGTTGTAAAAGCTTCTATAACGTTGCATTTATTTACAGTTCTGACTAATTTTGTAGCATTAAATCAGTCATCCACGGAGTATTGGTTTATATAGATGTAGCGGGAAGCTGCTGTAGTGTAATTCACATTTTTCAAGTGGTATATGTGAACTACAACGCAAGCTGTGCTAACAGCGGCTAATAACAATAGCCTTCGCAAACACATTGTTTTTGCTAGGCTGCTAATGGCTGTTTTCCAACCACTGAACTGGAACGCAGTTTGGTTGGGTGTGACATCACCCCCCCAGTTCCGAGGTAAATGGACCACAGCAGTAGTCCACAAACCGGTTTCAAGTAAAACCTAAAATAATCAAAGTTCTTCACTGTGTTTCGTTTTCTTTTGCACAAATTTTTTTTATTCAATTTCACGACCAACATATCTGGAATCCAGGGCAGAGAATGGCCGGACCAGATAATTATTTTCTCTCCATGGACTTTCAATCAAATCTTTTCATTTTCAAGGTCCCATGGGGATCACTGGAAGGGGCGTGACTTTGGTTCCCCATACATAATAAATGTCAGTCATCCAAACAAGTCAGAGTTATGAAGTGAGAAAGTTATGTGGTGCTACTTTAAAGATAAAGTGTTTAAATATGGTACATCCAGCAGCAAGAATCCCAAGGAATCAAAGATAGCTGCAAAAAACATGAAAAGTTCCCTTCAGCATGTCCTTTCTGGGCTGCTGTAGTAACTTGGTAGAACTGTGTGGAATTCACCATTCAGATTCAACATCTTTTGATGTACTATACTCACTCTACAGTGAAAAAACAATAATTAGTTTCACAAGTTGACGAGGGTTTGTTGTCAAACCAAACTGATTTGATTATACTGATATAAGAGATTAAGGGCAGTTGATTTTAATGCATCTATCACATCGTGATAGATGCATGAAAGACTTTGACTTTCAAATATCATCTTTAGGTCATCAGTACTATGACATCAGAAAGTTCTCATTATCTGCCCACAAAGGTTGTAACCCAACCTTTTACATGTTTCCATTCACCGTATACGAAGGAGGGGAGAAGTCGGGGCAAGCTGATAGGGAATGCCCGGCCCGGGCACGGTGAGGTAAAGGTCTAGCCTCTCATCAAAAGACCTGACTTAACTTCAGCCGCTTTCTTTTCCTTTCCGCTCCCCCTCCTGTCGAGGATTTTTTGTATTTGTTAACAAAGCATTCATTGCAGAGGGTTTAGCTGAAGGAAGCCAACTTGACCACCACTCCCTGTTTCACATGAATAATATTTAAAACGCGCTCTGGCCTCTCTGCGGTGTGTTTGAGCCCCGGCCACAGAGCATTTTATTTGTTTTCAGTACTGCTGCGTCATAGTCAAGTTTGAAAGACCTTCTTATATAATCCTGCAATTCAGAGGAAAAAGAATGACATAAGCACTATTGTATGGGTCAACAGGATTATGAATCTATTCATTATTGTTCAGAAATGGCTTAAATGTTTTGCTTTTATGAGTCATTTCAAAGACCTTTTGTACTTATAAAAGGACAGTGTGGAAACAACAAAACTTGCTTGTGATCTTTTATTGAAAAAAAACTTAAAGTGTATCACAAGCAGCTGCAGTCAGAGACTAGTTCTTGAACTGATTTAGTCTCTGTATTTTTAAGCATAATCCCAGATGACTCCAGATGAGAATCTCATGTGTTTTCAGTGCAGTTTTGTGGAAAACGTCCCTCCTGCCAGGCACACTACTCAAACAACCAGCCTCAGTCTTGTATCAGAGGGCTGAATCCCTCCCTTTCCCCCTGGCGTTATCGAGATTGCGTCAGCGCTGTTGTGAATCCCTTGACAACATGAACCGCCAAACAGCAATGCAATAGGTCACGAGTGTGTGTCGAGACTCTCAGTGCAATCATCTTCTGGTTAGAGTTTAGTGGCAGTTACTGGGTGAGCGGTCGGAGTGTGGAGAGCCGGTGCAGGGAACTGGTCTTAGAGAAACCAGCCAGTCATTGCCTGCATTCTCTTAAAATCAGATGGAAGCAGTTTTTTGTGGTTTTCCTCATAAAACCAAGCATCAGGGTCACTGCTGTGATTCAGTAACCACATTTACAAGCAGCAGAAAATGTGACTGGTGTGATTGTGAAGATAATTAGAATTAAGCCGGGGTATAGCTGCCAATTTCTTACAGTTCATCAGTTTTTATATTTTAAGAGTACTGTATGGATGTGGTAAACAGAAAAAGCAAAAACTTTAATTATTTACATTAATTGACCTACCAAATGCAATAATTTATTAAATCCAAGCTAAATCTTTTTGCACCACATACAATATAATGTGCTTTCTGTGATATTCAGCACACAAATCAATAGGGGATTATCACGCTTACCGGAAGTTGCCGGCTTTTGACACTTCCTCTTCCGGGCCATGTTAACGACAGCCGTTCCTGCTCTGTTATACTGTTTAAATCGGATAAACTCCAAACATATTGAAGTTTTCATTCTAGACTGAAGTGATACTGGATCTAAAGCTGGATCAAAGCGATCGATTCGCCGCGGTGAAGGGCCGAACTTTATAATAAAACACACGTTTGTTTGTCCCCGGTGGGGCACGACACCGGCACTTCACAGCATGCTAGCATTAGCCAGCTAGCGTTTACTGACGTGCTTAACATTGTGCGTCTTAAAACACACAAACATCTGAAAATCGGGTCTGTACCTCCCCGTTTCCAGTGGAACAACTGGGGACTGCCAAGAAAGGAGACGCTTTCAGATGATTGTGTGTTTTCAGCCGCACAAAGTTAGGCACGTTATCAAGCTGGCTAATGCTTACAGGCTAACACGACTGTGCAGTCTGCCGGCCACAAACAAACGTGTCGTTTTATTATAAAGTTCGGTCCTTCACCGCGGTGAATCGGTCGTTTTGATCCACTTCTTCCTTAGCATCACTTCAGTCTGGAATGAAAACTTGGCATTGGCGTTTATCCGATTTACAAAGTTTAACAGAGTAGTAGCTGGCGGACTTTTGTTAGCAGGTTAGCATTCGCCAGCTTGATGACGTGCCTAACTTTGTGCGGCTGAAAACACACAAGCATCTGAAAGCGTCTCCTTTCTTGGCAGTCCCCAGTTGTTCCACTGGAAACGGGGGGTACAGACCCGATTTTCAGATGTTTGTGTGTTTTAAGACGCACAATGTTAAGCACGTCAGTAAACGCTAGCTGGCTAATGCTAGCATGCTGTGAAGTGCCGGTGTTGTGCCCCACCGGGGACAAACAAACGTGTGTTTTATTATAAAGTTCGGCCCTTCACCGCGGCAAATCGATCGCTTTGATCCAGCTTTTGATCCAGTATCACTTCAGTCTAGAATGAAAACTTATATATGTTTGGAGTTCATCCGATTTAAACAGTATAACAGAGCAGGAACGGCTGATGTTAACATGGCCCGGAAGAGGAAGTGCCAAATGTTTCAACTTCCGGAAACCGGAACGCGGAAATGTGATAATCCCCTATTAAAGATTTCTTCATTTCAATTCCGTTCAATATCACAATCTCCTCTAGTTGATGTTCTGGTAATTCGGTTATTGTTCTTTTTATAGCTGTTTAATGGTGGAGGTGCGAGTCCATTTGTGTGTAACCAACAAATAAGCTATGCTAGCTAATTATGAGCCAAACACTGAGCATTCTACCAATTGCACGTTTATTGAAAGAATAATTCAAGAACATGTTAATAAGCTTGCAACTGACTGAAGTGAGTCATATCTGGAAAGAAATGAATAAATGGGAAAAAAATAGCTGTATAAAGCAAATGTTAAGGTTAGCTTATGGCTATAGATGCCATCAAATACTTTCACCAGACTATAGCTATTTGATAACTTAAAGTAAAATGTTACATATTATTGTGAGCATACTCTAAACTGAACTTTTTCTTAGCCCGTTAGGCTTTGATGTGAATGTTTACATGCTAACATTAGCATGCTACTTATGGTGTGTTCCATATACCTTGGAACTGGGAAGTGGAAACTGGGAATGACATCATGCCCCACCAAACTGCGTTCCAGTTCACTGGTTGGAAATCGAGATAGTAGCCAAACAAAAATTGTTTGCTAAAGCCACTGTTGTTAGTCATTGTTAGCACAGCTGGCGTTTTAGTTCACATATAATGTACCACATAAAAAATGTGAAATACACTACAACAGCTCCCCCCTACATCTACAGCAAAGAATACTACGTGTGTAACTGATTCAGCAACAAAAATTGGTCAGAACTGTAAATAAATGTAACATCATAGAAGCTAATACTACTGCTAACACTAAGCGCGGCCATCTTTAAATCTAAAAGGTGACGAGGATTCTCCGACTTTCTGAGTCAGAAATCCCATCAGGGTCCATTCCAGTTGAAACTTCCTACTCAGAACTGGGAATTTCCGACTTCTGAGTTCTAATGGAACGCAGCATTAACTGCTAAACGCTAGCATATGCTAAATCATAAGTGTAAGTTTATGCCTGTAAAATAAACATGAACTAAATGCTACATGTCAACACACAGAATATTGGATAGTAAACCTAAATTTACTTGCCAATTCTTACATCCTTAATGTGAATGTATGTCAAAGATTTGTGGCTGTTAACATCTTCAGCTTTTGTTAATCATTATACAAAGGTTCTGAGTTAAGTTTAGTATTTCACGTTAAATATCAGACAGTGTCGTGTTACTAGCGCTGAACTGGCTGGCTGAATGATAACATGTTAATTGTAGGCTACTGCTTTTAACATGTAATGTGCAAACTTTCACATGTCAAGACCTCTTTTTCTTACCATACACTATATTACACAGTCTCTGATCTCATAGTGACAAAGAAATATCTTTTTTAAAAATCCATCTATTAATTCAGTGTGCCACTAACACCAGCTTCAAGTTTCTCATGTCCTCATACTCTGTGTAGCTCATGTTTAAGTTCTCAGAAAACCACTAAAACACACAAACGTGCCTATTGGGTTTCCTATTTAAGAATCGGTTATTTAGCACCAGTTATTGTCTACATGTAGAATAAGCCAGAGGCCAGTGGAAGAAACTGCCGCTCAAGAAGCTGGCAACACAAGAAGTTCACCTGTAGCTTCTCAGGAATATTCATGTCATGACCATATTCTGTGGCAGGTGGC
This sequence comes from Atherinomorus stipes, assembly GCA_023101725.1. Lineage (NCBI taxonomy): Eukaryota > Metazoa > Chordata > Actinopteri > Atheriniformes > Atherinidae > Atherinomorus > Atherinomorus stipes. Next base: position 202,335 of record JALJCO010010336.1, read on the forward strand.
AATCACGTCACCCGTCTCATGTTTCAGGCTCAGCAGCAGCACATTTCCAAACAAAATCTGACACCTGTTTTTAACTGACCTCTGTGTGTTTTCTCTTATCTTCCACAGAAATGGTTCAAGCTACGAAATGCAAAGTGGAGGCAGGCGGAGGGTCTTCCAGCCGAACTGGGATCAGTGTTGGACTGAGATCTTCTGACTTCCATCTGGATGTACAAAGCTCTTTGCTGACCTTATTTCTCCTCGATGGACTCACCTGTCCTCCTCGTCCATTCCCTCTCCATCTGTCCACCCCCCTGTTTTGTATCTATGAAGCTATTTCGTCTTGCAGAATGTGAAGGTGTTTGTGTATTGTTGCCAATGTAACCACCATGTTTACAGAAATAAACATATATTGTTATTGTAAGTTAAACTGATGTGAATTTGTTTTGCAGCTACTGTACCTGTGGGGCTCAAATTTGCACAGGAAGCAGCCTTAACACAATAGAGGGTCGTGTTTAAGAGAGGAAGGAGGTACTGCTTTGTTTTCATTGCTTTGTTTACATGTAGGCCTGTCAGCAGGGAGCAGAGCTGGACTCCAGGCTGCTCACGTCTATAAATGATGTAAGGAAGCAGCAGCACAACAATGGATGCTGCTGGAATCAGCTGCCACTATCCAGGAACTTCTGGGGCTGAATTTGGAACAAATCCAGTGGCACAGAGAGGGGAGGGGGGATACAACCAAACTGAATGGCATTGTGGGCTGAACTACCGGCAGGTGATGTCATTTCATTGTCCCTTTTTTTCCCCATGACTGAGCGCTGTTAAAGGGTGGGATCGCACCAGAAAAGTAAAGCTTCAAGCCTTGAAAATAAGTCATTATAAAGGTCGAGGCTGACAATATTCTGCATTGTTACTGTCAGTAAATTGCAGAACGAGACCAACACCTCATTCCTTTGTCACCTAAAGCTCTGTTTTGTTTGAAAACACAAAGATGAGTCACAATGTTGCACCGCTGACCAAATACCAACTCTGAATGTGTATTGATCCACACTAAAAGTACCTAAAATGGACTGTATACTACATTTTGAACCTATTGTAAACAAGTAAGCCTTTTAAAGAAAGACGTTTTAATGTGGCCAAGAGCCTTATGGGATTTTTGTTTAGAGGAAAAGAAGAAAGGTCACAGGTTTTCTTTTTATTTCTGTTTTATTTGGTTCAGAATACACAAAAATGGACAAAGTAGAAAAATGGACCAAATCAGGACAATTGATTATCGATGCAACACCTGAGATATAAGACTCATTGAAACCATTTCAACCTGCAAGGCACCATCCAAGTGTGTGCTTTCATGCAGTAAATGAGATGACAGGCTGACGGATGGACCACACATTCTGTCCTCAATGTGCAACCCACAGATGACAGTATTTTCTTTCTATTTTGGGCTTTTCAGTACACAAGAGGGTAAGCTGTGGTGGGTGACAAATGTGTAGTCTACCATCCACTCTGGTCTTATGCATGAAATAGTCACAAAACAGCTTTGTATCTGTGCCACTGAACACAAAGTCTATTTTGTTCATGCTAACCAGCATAACGTTTAAAAGAATGCACCAATTCCAAATTTATTGGGATGCTGTGCAAAATTAAAATCATTTGAAAATCTTATACACTAATGTTTTATTGCCAATAAAACATAGAAAACATCAGACCTTTAAAAGGGAGGCTTACTCAAAAAATGAGCACATAGTAAGTCCAACAACAGACTTCAGAAAGTTGGAATATTGTTTTATGAGTTTGCAAATAATTGTGTCCTTTTAGAAATGTACATTTAAGATAATATTTCAGTAAGTTACTGAGTTTGATCGATCAGCATGCTATGTTTGCTCAGCCATGAAACAATATTGTTTCATTACAAGCTATGATTTTTCTTTCAAAACAAATTTATGGCTCTTAACAGTTGAGCGTCAGTCAAAATATGTCATAAATTTTCAGCCGTGCCAGTTCTGCAGGCAGAACTTCAGGGCGCAATGAGCTAATTTAATTAAAAGTTTGAAGCTCAGATTTCAAGCTAAGGAAAGAAAACTATGCCAAAATGAACATGATGAGACATAAAGCACAGTCAAGAATGAAAACTGCAAATGAGGTGAAAACCTGCTGGGGACATAGTTTTCATCTCAATGCATATCAGTCCTATTCTTTGAAATAAAAAGCCCACCTTAGCCCACAGTAGGGGTGGGAAAAATATCGATACACTCAAATATCGCAATATGTTCATATGCAGATATCATATTGATATTTAAAAACACGGTATCAATCTATTTCACTAACGAAATCTTGCGAGATTTTGTCATTCTCTTATAAAATCTCGCAGGTTTTGTGAAATCTCGCAAGATTTCATTGTTCTCTTACGACATCTCACGAGATTTTGTTGGTAAAATAGATCAATATTGCGTTTTTAAATATCATTATGATATGAAAATATCACGATATTTCAATGTATTGACAATTTATATCTGTCTGAATTTGTTACCTTTTTTTTCTTTAAAAAAAAGGTTAAATGTTATGTCAAATGTGATGCCTTTCATCATATGACAAGGTAAACTGTTCATTCATTCAACGGTAGTATCGGATTGGTATCGGTCGATATGCTCAGCCCAGGTATTGGTATCGGATTGGACCGGAAGGAACTGGATCGGTGCATCTTTATGCGTTATTGTTTATAAATGCAAAATCTTCATTATGACACAAATAACGACTTTTATTAGCCGCGAATAGCAAAGAAGTAGTAACACAAGAGTTTTTTGTATAAAAGTGCACAATCAAGAAAATTAAAACATTAAAGTTTTGTGGAAGCCGAATACATTTAAGGTAATTATGAAACATTTTCCCTCTAAAACTACGCTTATTTTTATGGTAAGCTAGTTAAAGAATTTGGATTTTTAGAGGAATTGTGTTTTCTAATTTCAACAAGCTGGGAAAACAGCAGTGTGAGGAGAGGAGGACATCCAGATTCTCACTTTACAGAAGAGAAAAGAAATCCTGACCCCTCTTGGAAGAGGTTGAAGTAGGTGGGAGAGAGGAGGATGATGTTTCCTGCCAACAAGCCGGGAGTGAAAACGTTCCGATCGTGGGAAACTGATGAGCTTAACAGAGCAACACCGACCCAACAGGTAGTTCAGCTGCTCATAAAACACACTGCTGCTTTTGACACACGCCTACACTGTCACATCCAGGATTTATGAATGCATTAGCTGTCATGCTGATGCTGACACACATTTTTCTGTGTTTACTCGTTCTAACTCCCATATTAACGGTCAAAACTCGACAGAAGCTTCTCACTTTGGAGGACGACTGTACAGAACACACACAGTGGTGGTGTGTGTTTCCTGAGCCTAAGGGTGTTTTTCCTCCGTTCAACAGAGTGTGAAAAAAAAAAGTCACACCCTCTAAAGAAAAACAAGCACATTTTTTATTTTCTCTGTCGAAGGCACACATTACATCCTAGACCCTGCCCCTCCTCTGCTCGCTCATAAATCAACACTTAATCCTACTCTGGGTCGCTTAACGTCACAAACTGGTTTCAAGGGTTACAATGTGTTTTTTTTTTTTGTCTGTTTTCTTTATTAAACAGGTACACATTAAAGGGGTTTATGCAAATGGTTTGTAATTTAGGTGATATCTCAATGCTAAAAGGTGATATTGTGATGTTTTTATGCTTTTATCTATTTTATACTGATGTTTCAGTTAAGGAGACAGAGAGTGACTAAATGTTATGGGTTGTTTCTAGAAAGGGGGTGGGGGGTGTGAATTTGTGAATTGTGTGGGTGTGTGTGACAACGTGTGTGAAGAGGAGTGTGATCAGGTGTGTTCCTGTATGGTATGTTTGTATATACGTGTATATTCTTGCATTATAGATATTTTTTAGTATTAATAAAGTTTGGTTTGATTTGATATTTCTAAATTCTTCCAAATAATAAATCTTGGGCTGTACTGTTGCTATATCATTTTGTGTCGCAGCTAAAGTCAGCCTAATACACACATTCACTGCTATTTTACATGACATGTTGGAATCTAGTATGCAAAGCTAACATGCTAACTTTACCAGTCTAAACGAGCATTTTAAAATCATGCTAACATATTCAAGTTCAACCCATCTCCAACCTCAGTGGTTTTCAAACTTTTTGAGCCACGACCCCAATAGAACATACTTTGGTACTTGGTAATTACTTTGGTAATATGAAATGAAATGAAATGAAATGAAATGAATGAAATGAAATGAAATGAAATGAAAATATCGAAGGGAAATCAGTATTGTAAGCTCCTTTTTTTTTTTTTTTTTTTTTTTATAAATAAACAAAAAGCAGTGCTTGTTTAGGGTGTGGCTGCTGGAGGAATGAATCCTGTTCTCTCGTCCTACAGCGACTTGCGCAGCCTCCCACTGACACACTCTGTTGATTCTTGGTGTGGAGAGGATGGGAAGTGTCCTCCACATTTGCTTGTGAAGATTTTTGACGATCAGCTCAGCGGCTCAGAGTTACACCAGCACAGAACCAGCTTTCTTGATCAGCTTGTTTAGTTTCTTAAGCTTGGTCTGATGCGCTAGAGATGGCTGAAAGCTAATTGCCTCACAGACTATAGAAGTAACACATATATTTTACTTATATACATCTTATATACATATACAGTCTACTTATATACATCTATGGGTCCTGGTCATCCTCTTAATGTGAAGCTTGGAAACTGTCCAAGTCTTCAAATATAAGGAGGATAAAGTGGAAGTTGGTGGACTACGTTAACGGCTGTGGATGAAAAAAAGGAAATTTCCACACACTTGATCTGTGCAAATGTCACTTTATTGCTGAGTTTTGGTCCTAGAGGACCTTCATCAGAGCAAAAAAAGCACCCAAATGCCAAAATGAAACTTTTCTGACAAGTTCGTATTTTTAGAATAGCGCCTGTAATAACTTTGCTTCTGGAGACCAGAAAAAAATTCTAAATGAAAACGTGAAAACTATCAGAAACTTTCACAATAAGGAGGATAAATATTTTCTGGTGTATTATGTTCAATAACTTAGGTTTTCATGCAATGATAAGAATAAAAAAAATGAATGGGTGAATTTCACAGATTGATCTCTTTGCAACAATGTGTTCATTTTGAAAGCCCCCAAAATCCCAAATTTAATTGATAAATGCATGCTCTTTGTTTTCTTAAAAAAAAAAAAAATTAAACAATGATCTGGTGACCCGCTGAAATGATCGTGTAACCCACTTGGTGTCCCGACACCCAGTTTGAAAACCACTAACTTATCAAAAGGTCAGGTAGATGGAGCTGCAACTTAAAGACACACAACGTAACTTTTAGACCTTAAAAACATGTCCTTCTGACTCATTTTGATGGCACACCAACATTCATTATGCACATTATTGAGCCGTCACTGCCCAGAGGCGTCCCGAGGCTCAGAAACAAAATAACACTCTGGGACTGGGACGCTGCAGCCGACTATTGGTTGTGCACCGCGTCACTTACTAACAAAAGGATATGAACCACATATGAAGACAGTGGGTGTTTTGAACGCACATCATGTCAGATTCGGTAAAGAAATGCAAGGAAACATCACTGGAAGAAGAGAGGAAGGGACAGAACAAGAGTCAAGATATGACTGTCTTTTACTGGCTGGAGTGAATCACAGTACAGGTACCATGCAAGATGGATGCGAGTTTAACTGCTAAAAGTTCTGTTGTGTGTCTGTAAACCAGGAGGCCCAGATTTAACTTTCTTTGACCACTTCCTCTAGCTTTTCCAAGGGGATTAAAGGTGTGACATGGTCCCTCCACTGTGTCCATGGTCTTTTCTGGGGCCTCCTCTGAATCGGATGTGCCGGAAACACCTCACCAGGGAGGCGTCCACTCTCTAACGCTGTCTATTAAACACTCCCTTCAGCCCTTAGCTTCTTCTTCACCATGACAGGCTGATGCAGAGCCCGTATCCCTGCAGATGCTGCACTGTTTCACCTGCTCACATCCCTCCCCGGTTTTTCCACACCCCATTTCCAACCCAGAGCAGACGCTGCTCCATTTCCTGGTTGTGGACCATGGTTGGACTTAGATCCTCGCAGCTTCACAGTTGGTCATGAATCTTTCTAGTTGGTGTGACAGTGTGGGGTCCTGTTCACTATGCCTCCGATAGATTATGCACCCTGGCTTCTTGGCTCACAAGGATGTCCCTTTGGCTGACTGGTAAGGCGCGCATGACTTTCACCTGGGAGTCTGGGGATCAAATCTCGCCTGGGCTCTCCGTTGTGTCCCTTGGCACATTTGGACTGAAGATCATTGCAAAGCAAACAGGTTTACATACAAGCAAACAGTATCTAACTAGCCTTAAAAAAAAAAAAAACTGGTGGGGCTGTGTGGTGGTTACCACCCCAGTCTCACAGAAGATGTTTGCATGTTTGAGCCTCAGCTGGTGAGAGGTTCAAACAGAACAGTGAACTTCCCGTGTGGAGTTTGCATGTTCTCGTGTTGTGTGGGTTCTCTCAAGGTTCTGTTACAACTGAGGGCGTTCTCCACTCATCTACTGGCTAGGTGCGCACCCAGCACAGCCAGAGAACAGCAAGCTAACTCTGAACTCACAGGACAAAAGTATTCGTTCATTCGTCTTAAAGTATTTGTGAAATTAGGACGTTTTGTGGCAGATTACGCCAGAGAGGCCCACTCCCACTGCCTCCTTCTCTCGCATTATATACGCTGACAGAGATTAATGTAAATATCATCTGAAGGAGTCAGAGTGACACAGAAATTTTACTGGTGAGTAAATGCTGGGTTGAAAAAAAAAAAAAAAAAAAAGAAAGTTATCTTTTAAGTCCCACCTTCTTAATCTGGATTTTAACTGACTTCATTTACTCTTTTATACTCTTCATCTCCTCTACTGATCTTGTAAGGATTTAAATTTATTCTATATTTTTGTTTGTTTAATTGTACCTAGTCACATAAGTCTTTGTACATTTTTATAGTTATGCAATTTTATAAATTCTATCTTTAAATCCTAATTCTTTAGACATTTTGTTACACTATATCTACTGTTTGTTTTTTTTTTTTAACTTTTTAGTTTTAACTCCAGTGCTTCCTCGTGGGGGCCCTCCAAGCTGTGAGTTGTGTCTGGTCTGCCCATAGGGACGTCGTCTTGGGGGCTCTGCACCAGGTGTGGAGTCTACTCTGGTTTATCTGGGTTGGGGTGGTCTCTGTGGTGGTGCTCCCCGCAGCTGCGGACTGTGGTGCCTCTCAGATGGATGGCCCCCTACAGGTGGTTTTTCTTCACTTGGATCCTCAGTGCCCTGCCATGTTACTAGAGTTTTTACTATGTGATGTGTGTGTGTGTGTGTGTGTGTGTGTGCATGGGTAGGAGGGACAGGGTTAAAACTGATCCTGTTTTTATTGTATTTTATCCTGTGAAGCGTTTTGTGTTGCATTTTATGTATGAAAAGAGCTATATAAATAAAGTTTGGTTTGATCATTTTAACAGTCAAATCTCAAACCAATGGAAGAAAAAGTGGCTGCTATTGCTCAATCTTAATATTGATGATAAGAATTCAACATTTACACCTAACAGAGCACAGCGTGTTGCTACCACCGTATAGCTTTTTTTTTTCATGCAACATTAATTTCAGCAAGCAATGCCAACCAAGTAAAGAATGGGCAGGCTACAAAATAACATGGTAAATATTTCAAGCATCCTTGAATGGAGCTCACTGATGCATTTTGCTAATTTGCTGCTGCGTGATGCTAATTTCTGCATTTACTTTCAGTCAGACTCAAAAAACTTGTGGAATGCTGCAGAGCTTAAACTAGTTGTCCTGATATACAATGTTTTTGGTGCATTTCTCTTTACTTTGCATTTTCAAATTAGAGGAGATAGAGTGAACCATTAGTCTGATTTAAACACTATCAAGAAAAAACAAACCTGAATTGTCCTTTAAAATAAGTATTTTTAGAGTGGAGTTACACTTTTTACATATCGGATCATGCTTGTTATGTAACAAAGGACTTGGCAACCCACATCAACATGAACTTGATAAGTGTTGATGAGGTGAAGAGTCAGAGGTCATGGAGCTGTGATGGTGAAAGAAAGATGTTCCCCCTCTGATCTTACATGGCAGTGAAAATGTTCAAGTCACTTCAGTGAGGCGGCATCAGACAAGATGAGTGTGTGCAGAATTTGAATAGAGTCTGGTTTTGTGTGTTGCTAAGAGGACTCTGCAGCACTGTAAGAATCTCCTGGACTCAGCCTGCATTGCCTTCTGCAATCTGACTTTTCCTCCACCGATCTGGTCATTTTAATCACCAGGACCAACTTTAATCTCAGAGATTCCTAAATCATTTCCTGCAGCAGCGTGATTTTTAGTTGCTTAACATGAACTTGGCTTCATTTAAGTCATATTTGCAGCATGTTTTAAGCCAAAGTGGGAACAGCAGACGGGAGCATAAACGAGAGAGGGCTGACGAGGAAAGGTTGGAGGAGGAGGTGCCGGGTCCACGGGTTTGGGGCTCAGGAGATGGTGGCAGGCAGAGAGGTGTGGCTGCCAGGAGCCAGAGGTGCAGCTGTGGAGTCCGAAGAAGCCTTTGGCCTGAGGTGCGCGGCCGCTACGGACCCAGTATGGAGCCAAAAATAGTCCTTGGAGACGCCAGCCACCGCGGGTCCTTTTAGCTCTTTTGTTTTCTTTTATTTTGGACATTTTTAATTCATTTTATTACTTTTACTTATTTTATTTTTTAAATAATGTTTTTATTGTTTTAATCACTACTTGCTGACGACGCCTTTTGTCCTGACATGTGACTCTGAGGACCAGGATGTCCTAAAATGTACACCGTAAACTGGTCCCCAACACTGACCGAGTTCTTACTTCTTCAGTCAATTAATGATAAACAAATGCGTTTTCTGAGGAAAAACTCTCCTTTCAAGTTTGACCACATATTTTAAAATGTTCTTTTTCTATTGTTTTAGCTGGTAAACACTTAACACTTAAAACCCACAAAAATATCCAAATATTACACTCTAAACTCCGCTGCTTGTTCCCTATCTTGTGTGCAGTGAATTCTGGGACCGGCAAGGCTGTGAAGAATACACTGCCGGTAGCCTTCGTTTCAGGCCAAGCAAGTTTATTTGTATCGCACATTTCATGTACAAGATAATTCAAAGTGCGTGACATAAAACATTGAAGGCATTTGCATGTGGGAAAAATAAAAGCATTTAAAAGTACTTAAAATTATAAAGAAACATGTTCGGGCCAGGGCATCCTCAGGCCCACCAACTTTTCGGACCGGCCCAGGGGGTGCCCCACCCTGAAGACTTCATTCAAATCTGTGTATATTTCATGTATTTATGTGAAATCAGTTATTGATCCTGGGTTTGTTTGAATATTTCCCATCAAGTGTTGTTCCTCCCCCATTCCATTCTGCACCGTGAGTTGTGTAATCCCTTGAAGTTCCCTTGGTGTTATACTCATAGAAAAGACTGATTCTTAAGTAGTACAGGATTGTTGTTTCCCACCAGACCTGCATGCCACTGTTGGGCTGCCGTAATATCATAGTCTGTCTTCCCCTCAGCATTTCTCTCTGAAGCTTCAACTTCAACTGGATGTGAAACTAGATGCATGTACTATAATTGAAACTATGTTTACTTTGTCTGTACACTCCCTGATTTTATTTTAGCAGCAACATCACCCCCATACTGTACTCAAAAATATCTCCCGTTGGTTTGAAAGTCAACAGTCCAACACATTCTGCAGCATATTTTTATCAGGCATCCATAAGAGCACCAAACATACACTGATCTGCTCACAGGCAGAAAGATTTGATCATTTCTGGATTCACATGACTGTTAAGCAAATTTAAACTTGCAGACAGTCCCCCTGAACTGCATTCAGAATCAAATCCAAGTCCTTCCAACACCTCTGGATAAACTGACAGTCATTCCTTCGAAGGGATCATTTTTCATTCCTCTGTTTTCCCTGTTCTGGACCATTTATTCAAACGAATAAACCAGAGTAAAACCACATGTATGCTCTTCCTATACACCACAAATTGTGGTTAATTGGGGAAAATACAGTTTGCAGAGTAAAGTCCAGCAGATTTATTGGTCCTAAACCACAGCATCACGCAGAGCAGCTGCTGCTGCCAGTTTCTGCTCCGGGAATATTTACCAAAGGTCTTTTGTTTGGAGAAAGTTCCTGTTATTCTACGCTGATGTAGCTGCATGCAGTTATGCCCTGCAAAAAAAGCCAAAATAGTTTTTTTTCCTCTAGAATTATGCATCATTATCTTCAGAAAGACTGAATGCACTTAATACTTGCATTGTTTAAGTGTAGTTTTCACTCAGGATTAAAGCAGGAAGTTTTTTTTAATATAAACCGTGATATCAAACTGAACATGATCAATGGGGACAAGCTTAGATACTTAATTTGGGAGGGCACAACAACGCTTTGACTAAGTCTTGGTTCAACTACTTCCTGTGATTAACAGGTGTAGGCTGACTGCTCAAAATACAATATCCTGTTTGAGGCCACAATCTCAAAACATTTGACAAAAGAGTCCAACAAAGCACAAAGATGGCAAAGACTCAGGACTTCTGTCCACAGAGGTGACATAAATAAAACCACACAAAACAACATTAAGTCAGTCTTTTATTTTGCTTTAAAATTTCTTTTTAAGTTGATAGAAATCAAATGAATGTGTCACAAGCTCACAAAGTCTCAGATGATATCTTAAAATTTCATTCTTTTTATTTAAGGAGAAACAAAACATGAACACATGAACAGATCTTTAGATTTGTGACATCAGCAGGAGCTCAGTGAGAGCAATAGTGTGATGCCTGAAAAGTTTTGTCAGAGGTTGCCGCTTGCTCAGACAGTTTCCATTTTTTAAGAGTTTTCTTTTTGTATACAACACAAACAGATGAAGTATTCAACCCAGAACTACACCAGAATGCCAGGGGTTTTAAATGTTAACTATAAAAACAAATGCAAAGACTTACACATACAAATAGTTGAGTCTTTTATTGATCCAGGACTCCAAAGTTGACTGTACAGTACTGTATATTGTTCAACATCTTTGACGAAACAAGAGAAATACGGTATTTTACTGGTAAATTTGCAACTATGAGTGAAAGTTTGCTAACATAATTAAAAGGTTTACTACAAAAAAGTATTTGTCATCCTCTCTGGGGATAATGAAACAAAAATGAAACATTTTCTCATTGCAGTGAGAAGTTCTTAAAAACATGGACAATAATGATTCTGCTGAATTTCTTCCAGAATCTCTGTGTGTGCAAGCAGTGCCAAATAAATAAATAACTAAAACGTTTCCGGCTGATCCCCTCAGAGGCTGCAATTAGTATTTATGTCTCTCTTAAATTTCAACATGTAGTGACTGGCAGGGTAACATTTCAGAAGAAATTTGAATGACACTTCCTCTCATTTACAGTAAAATATTTGTGGGCGGTCATCCAGACTTTCTTGTAGTTTAGTTTATTTGAAAGGGGACAATGCAATTTCATAGGAACACGTAAATAGGCATGGTTATTTTTCATCTGTTGTCCCCAATTAATATCAGAGACATAGCGATTCCATTAAGATATTACAGAAGAAACCACATCCTTATTAATGTTACCAGGTTGCCGTAAAAATCAGATTTTCTCCAGTGCCGAGTCAGATCATGGAGAGGAACTGAGGTGGATGGAAAACTCCCTTTTTAAAGATGCTATGAAGTACTAATGGGAATTTTTGGGACTCACATAAAAGGTGTAAACAAGACAATATATGACAGTAATAGAAGTTAGTAGTTGAGATCAACAAAAAAACACAAACAAAAATGACAGCAGTGGTATTGCAGATGATACAAACATGCATCCTGTTTCTTCGCCATATTTTCTGCTGTGGATCGGAGCTTACATTCGGTCATATAGGTTCTACACTTAGGTTACGACCAACATGTTGTGTCTTGGGAAAATGTCTTCTTTTTTAAAGGACGTGCAGAAGTTACGTTTAAATAAACTCTCAGAGCTGTTTGTCATGTATGCAAACCTGCTGAGATATGCAAGTAAACAAATGAGCCGGATACAGCACAAACTGTATACCTCGTGTCACCATGGAGACCTCCATGCAATCATGTGATGATGCACCTGTTCTTAGCCTCTGACATTGAAGCAGACAACAAAATATTTACATAGGCTAGTAGCAACAATATTGCAACTTGCTGAAAAATTATGTAGCCGATGTTGTGAAGAAGAATTATGGCAGTCATGACTATTAAGCCTTAACAAAAGAAATGAGTAACTAACATAAAGTTATGTTTTGTTGAGCCCAGTAAGAAGACAATCCAGTCATGTTGAACAACTAAAAGTTGAAAGACAGAACTGAAAGGGTTTAAATGAGGATTTCTTACACAAAGACACTTTAGAGCCTTCTAACAACAAGAAGCAGCTAAAAATGAGAAGAAACAGAGTAACTCAGCTTTGTTTCCTGTGGAAATGAGAGCTAATGTGGCAAGGTACACAACAGAGGCCCCGGGCAGGACTTGATCCCCAGATTCCAGGTGAAAGTCATGCGCGCTGACCATTCAGCCAAAGGAATGTCCCTGTGGCCAAGTAGCCAGGGCGCATGATCAGTCGGAGGCGTATTGACAGGACCCCCACACTATCACACCAATAGGCTATAAGCCAGGCTGCACTAGCTTAGCAGGAAACTAGCATAAACATTCTTTGCCCTTTCCTGTTCGTTCAGTTTTCTCCTGGGTGTACAGCTCTTTGTGGTTGCTGCACTTCTGCGTTTTTCATTTTTCATGTCTTTCTTTTGCTTGACCAAAATAGGTACCAGCAGTGGAAGTGGGATTACAGTGGATTATAAACATCTACAACCTGCAGGACTGCAGCTCTCAGGGACTGAACTTCCCCTGTCTTGGGAGGAAAGCATCGCGTCTGAGGAGCTCTGACAGAGTGGAAAAATTACTGTATTAAGTTTGCAGTTTATGTTGAGTCAAAAATATGTGGCCCTACAGTGTCATTGTGCAAGAACTGAAACACACATGGTTGTGATAATAATTCAGAATCCAGTTCAGCTGTGGAGGGAAAATGATGCGTATCACCGCATCACGCAGAGACTCAAGCAAAGGCTGCAGATCATAAACACAGGCGTGTTTTTATTCCCAACATGAATCACTTGTTCTCCTGAAATACAATATTTCATAAGTCATAAAGTTGCTGTCAAACACTAAAGTTTCATCCACAGAAACAGATGATTCTATTCAGGCATTTTTACATTTCTCAGGAATTCGCTTCAGTTCATGGTCTTTTATTTTTCTATTTATTTGTTTGTTATTTGTCACCTTATACAGTGCAATATGCTGATATCACTTCATTCAGGTGTTTTCTGTAATGTCAAAAAAGACTCCTGCATCTGTTGACAGGTATGTTGGTCCACTGCTCATGGGGAAGGTGCTCTAATATGTCAGTTTTGTCTGTTTGTTTTTTTTAGATTATTATTCTCAACCACAAGTCAAAAGCAATATTTTATTTCACTAAATTATAATTCTGTTCATTTTTATTAGTTTCTTGTTATTTGAATTACTATTGTGAACTTTGTCTTGTCTGTAATTGGAGGGTATAAATAATTCTTAAGACGACTGTAGGTGTAAACTTTATTGATCTTGAAGGAAATTACATTGTAGCCAACTGCTCTGATTCACAAAGCACTATAAACATATAATAAAAACAGCTCACAACTTAAAATATGGATGCTTTCATGCTCGGCAAAAGAGTTGTGCAGCAGCACAAATGACTTCATCAGTCTGTCCTATATTTGATCATCATTTCAAAGTAATGTATGAGTTGAGCATGAATATGAGTATTATGATGGTGTATAGCTACAAGGAATGTATATTGTTACAATATTGATACTCCTTATCCATACTGGTATTTATCGATACTCTTACTGATACTATAACATAACTTAGAGTACATAATAAAGACTTTACAGAATTGTTTGTCTAGAATCTTAATGTGGTACTCAGGTATCATTAGAATTAGGAACCAGTACCAAATGATACCGGTACTCGGTTTATGTCCCTAAATGCTACAGGTACAAATTTGAAAAAAAGCAACATGGTCGTCATGGTGACTGATGATCACGTGAGCTGTGCATTTTTCCGGCTCCACTCTGGTTCTCGCGGAGGAATGTAGCCCTCTGAAAGTTGCTTCGGTGCTGCCAGCATCTCAACACGCATGGTTGCTGTGGCTTTCTTTGCTGCCCTCGAAACCTGATTAGATATCAAAGATTCAGGGTGCAGTTTTACAATAAACATCTCTTCGAAATAAAGAGTGAGGAAAAAAGACTACTACTGTAATCAAAAACTACTGTAATCAAATGAGCGCTGCAAGTTTTTAACAGTGTTGCACTAGGGATGGGCGATACTGAAATTTCTCACATCAATACGATACCAGAAGCTTAGGGTACTTTTTTATTGATACAGATATCGATACCGATACTTTTGGTCCCTTTAAAGGAGTGATGGCATAGCAGTAAAAACTAGTTTATGTTGTTGGCATTGCTGCATATGTCAAATCTCCAAAGAAAACACTGCATTTTTTACAGCGGAGTATTGTTTTGAAACGCCAGACCTCACTTCCACAGTAATACAGTTGGGTCCGGTGATGATATGGAGCTTTACCCGGAGACCACGTTGACTTCATTTTGATTGGCTACACCTTATTTGGCTATGACCTTATTTAGAGAAACTAGGTCAAGCTGCCCTAGCGGTCGGACTTTGCTAAAGGTCTAACTGCTAGCAACATGGGCACTTCAGACAGTGGGCTAGGTTTATCAGAAAAGAGAGTATATAAAAAAAAAAAAAATTTAAGGAAATGAAAGGGTTGGGGCCCTCTCTCTGTGTTATTTGGGGGAATTTTTTTTATATATTTATTTGTTAATAGGGTGGTTTGTTTAGGAGTTTTTTTTTTTGGTGAAGTAGGGGGGGGGGAGGGGGGGTGGTGGGAGTGTGGGTAGGTGGTTGGGAGGGGGGGGGGGGGGCTTGATAGTGTGCTCTTATTGGAGAAAATGAATTACGTAGAATGATTGAACTACGTAGAATGTTTGAAGCTGCATGTCTGATTCAGACTGATTCAACAGGAACTTTGATTCTCACTCTGGACATTCACATGGCCTCATCAGTGCACAACAGATCATATTATACCCCCAAAACCCTGGAAAAGTGAAACTTGATGTCATGGCACCTTTAAAGAAAACCACATGATTGTGCAGTTTGCATTATTAACTTGAATGCACGGGCAATATTAGATATAAGTAAAACTTAAGAACAGAAATACTGGAAATAAATGCAAATGGGCCAAAAAGTTATATTGATGAAGAAATTAAACAAAGATAAGATAAAAAAAAACAACTGTTAATGATCAAATAACTTAAGTACAGGTTAAGATTATTTAGATTTATTCAAATATAAAATGTAATAGTAATATTATAAATTTACCAAAACATAATGTCAAATAACCTGCATTCAAGTACTAAAAGATACCAAAACATCATCATCACTAACAGTAGCAGCAGAATCTTGACATCTGATTGGCTACCACCATCATGTGACACAGAAGCTGGAATCTGGCTGCTTTCACACATCAGTTCATTGCCTAAAACTCTTACAAGTGAAAGCAAATGGCATGTTTTGTATGTGTACGGTGGTATTGCAATACTCAAAAAGTATCGATTCCGATATTTTGTCTAGCTGGTATCGAAGTATCGACTCCAGGGTATCGATATGCCCATCCCTATGTTGCACAATGAGCTGCACTTCTCTGTTCTTCACAAGGTTTTTCATTAATAAAAAATAAAGAGCAGATTGTAAAACAACAGTGTAGTTAATGAATGTAAGAAGTACAAGCTGATGATTCATTAAACATTCATTAAACAGCTATACAGTATTTTCCTGTTCCACAATTATTTGATTAAGGGTTTAATTATGTAAAAACTGCTTCTGATAGCTGGGAAATATTCACCTGAAAGATGTTGAGAATCAAGTTCAGAAATAACTTTTTTTTGCCTTTAGAAATGTTTTTACAAGTAAGAGACTGATGCTGACGGTGTTTATGCAGAGCCCCTCAGTAAACAGTGTTTAATGGTATGATGATGCTGTGGTAATGGCTGTGCTTACATTCCAGATTGGTTCCTCCGGGCATCCCATTTGGTAGCAGATGCTGGTCTCCTTCAGCCTGGGCAAAGATAGCTGCGCGAGTCTCTGAGAGAGGCGAGCTGCTCTAGATGCAAAGGAGATGGTGGAAGCGACGCTCTGTGGACAAAACATTTTGATTTTCTCCTTCTTGCCTCTGTGAATCCAAATAATGGCTTCACATGGATAAGATCTTAGAAACATGATGCTTAAAATGTTTCACTTCTGATGTGATTAACATATTACTTAGGAAACTGTATCAAGTTTTATCTATTGAAAATTATTCTGTTGTAATTTAATTTAAAGCAGAAACAGCTGCTTCAGACAGAAGCTACAGCAGGAATCAACAGTTATAAAAAGCTGAGAAACAACATTACAAAGTGGAATTTTTCTGGGTAAAAATATATTTACATCTTACCTCCCTGTCACTCAGGAAATCAGGATGGGTCAGTTTTGGGTTTGAAAGCTGCAGCAGTCGAGAGTGATGGCAGCAGTTTTCACTCTGGGATCGATGTGCCAGACAGGACAATTATTGTCACATTGAGGTGTGTGAGGAGGCCTGTGGGATTAGTAGGAAACACTTTAAATATACAGCAAGGAAATAAACCCCTCAATGTGTCCTATAAGCATTGTTGTTTTAGTTTTTTTCATGTTGTTTTATCATTATTTAACTTAAACACCATAAGTTCTCCATTGCGGAGCACAAGACATAATTTATTAACTGAAATAATTTAGGATTATGGAAATAATAATTATTTTACTTTATTAATCCCAATAAGGAAATTTGGCTCCTCATTTAACCCATCTGTAGATGGAATAGAGAGCAGTGGGCTGCCATGTTACGGCGCCCGGGGAGCAGTTGGTGGGGGTTAAGGGCCTTGCTCAGGAGCCGTGGTTTATCCTTGCCACCATGCCAGGGACTCGAGCCCTAGCTGCCAGGACCAAAGCCCATCTGTGAAACCTCTATGGCCCAGAGATTTACAAACTGGGGCTCGGGACCTCCATGTGGGTCTCATGATAATTTCAGGGGGTCACTAGATCATTGTGAGGTAAAAAAAATAGAGCCTACATTTTTTAAATAAATTTGGGATTTTGGGGGCTATCAAAATTAACATATTATTGCAAAGAGATTAATCTGTGACATTAACGCATTCATTTCTTAATTGTTGCATAAATACATAGGTTATGTTTAATACCATGTTAAAAATCTGAATTTGGCATTATCTCAGTGAGAGGAACTGATTTTGGGCATGTAACATATTTTCTGGACTATAAGTCACGCTTTTTTTCATGGTTTGGCCGCTCCTTCGACTTATAGTCCAGTGCGACTTATATATCAAAATATATACAACTTAACATCTTTTTCAGTATTAATTTATATAGACTGACATGAGCCAAGAAGTAAACATTACCGTCTAATGTCAGATGAGGCGCTCTAGGCTTGTGACAACTATATTCTGCTACAAGGGTAAAGATCCCAAAACAGCCTTATCTCAGTGAGAGGAGTTTATTTTGAACATGTGGCTGTACTACCTGGAACAAATCCTCTTTAAACGTTTAGCCTATTTACAGGCATTAACATTGGAATCCGAGTGATTGGGAAGTTTTAGCACTAACAAATAGGATATGAAAAACCCGGGTTTTTTGCTGTTATTTACAGCAAATGACCACGACTTATAGTCCAGTGGGACATATATGTTTTTTTCCTCTTCATGACGCATGATTTGACTGGTGCGATTTAACTCAGGAGTGACTTATAGTCTGGAAAATACGGTAGGTGCTTTGTCACAGCAGTGAACCAAATCCACCCCAAAAAAATTTATTCTCCTTATTTATTAAATTTCTGATAGTTTCAAAGCCAGGTGCTATTCTAAGAATCCAAATGTGGCCCAAAGTTGTTGAGAAAAGCTGAATTTAGGGATTTGGGTGCTTTTTCCACAGCTGTTCACGTCATCCACCAACATCCACTTTATCCTCCTTATTTATGACGATACAGACAATTTTCAAGCTTCACATTAAGAGGATGGCGACAGGATGACATTAGATATATTGCACGACTCACCACTACAATCACTGACACCTCTCCAATAAATGATAGTGATAAATAGTAATAACGCAATAATACATAACATGGTAAATAATCACAAGGCCTACTTAAAGTGTCGTGTTTTCCACAAAAAACAAGAATCAAAAGGTCACGATATACAGCTGGAAACTCAGAGAAAAGCTCACTTGGTGTCCCGGAGCCCAACATGGATAGCATGTTATTCTAACATTGCACATATCTGCATCACAGACAGGACCGACACAGTGGCAGCAAGCTTGCCCTTCCACTTCAACATTACCCATTTCAGGTTCCTGTGCAGTTATAGTTCCGTGAAAAGGTTTCTTTCATGATTGTTATATTGATTGTTATATCTACAGTATACTAATGTTTTTTTTTTAAATTGGTGTCTTGAATATCCATCCATCATCCTTTCATCCATCAGTGTTTGTGGAGGTCTTAAACCTGAGAGCACATGATGAAATTCTCAATCGTGCTTTTGTTCTCTGGAGTCTAATTTTCGATGAACAGTAGCAGATTTTTATCCACCCTCTTTTGCCTGATTTTTTATCCGTTTGTCTCTTTTTGGAGCACCAGTATGAGAGGATTAAGTCCCGACTGCTGGTGATTACTTCTTAAAGAGGGAATTAAAACAACAACCTCAAAATGAAATCAGGGGCGCCGTATGGGGGGGAAAAGTTAGGAAGATTCCAAGGGCCCATGACTGTGGGGGGCCCCAAAAGATGTGGAAATTATCAAACCTTCATTTCAAATAATATGTTTATAAACATTTCAAATAGAACAAGAATATACAGTAGTAGAATACATTGCCTTCGTGTTCTCACTGGTTTTTCAGCAGTAAACGGCAAAACAAAGCATGAATATATTGACCAATCCACCCCCGTGAAAGTGCAAGAAATGGTTTGGTCCTCAGGAACTGCCTCAGCGCATCCGCTCCCTGCCTGTCAGTACCGCGGTTTGCTGGTATCGGGCCTTTATTGCTGCATGCGCTTCATTTGACAGAGTGACAGCGAATAAAACGACTGACTAAGAAAATGTGTAAATAAGCAGCAGTATGAAAAAAATCCATTCATGGACGAAGAACACAGCGCCCCAACAAATCAAAGTACGATTTTCAAATGAGAAGAGAAAGAAAAGAGAAAGAGAAGAGACGAACGAAGCGTGAGCCAGTTTTTAAAGAAAGGTTTGTTGCCTGAGTTGTTCAAATGAACCTGTTGAGTGAAATAAGCAGCTATCTGCAGACTATTACAACTTAGTTAATCCTCCTTAAGGTAGAAGTGGGATCACATGATTGATGATGTCGGGTAGTGCTGTGTCTGAAACGGAAAGTGATTTTCCCTCTTTTTTTCTTTCTAAGAAAAGTTAAAGCAGGACTCTCCAGCATTTGTAATGAGCTTATTGTGTGTCTGTAACTAACACAGAAGCAAATAAGCCAGAAAACTCATAGAGCTGAGAATTTACATTTACATAACCAGACCAGGCAAAACATAGTTCTCACAACATCACTTGAGTGCTATTAATTGTTTAGCAAGATACTTATATTAAATAACTGTCCTTGTCCCTCCGTAATCATATGTAAACAGATGATCCGCCAGCAGCAGCCCCATCTCTTCACCCCCCACCCCCTTTCCATTCCCAGTGAAGAAGGTAAGCAACATTGGGACAAGTTAGCATCATTACAGAGTCTGCTGTGGAATTTTTGTCTCATTTTACCATTCCAAAAATAAGAATGAAGCATTTTTAAAATAAAAATTGAAACACTTAAAAAACAAACAAACAAAAAAAAAAAAAAACATAATGATCTCTATAAAATAAAAATGTCCTGTAGTTGTAGTTGTTTGTAAAGGATAGTGGACAGTTAAATGAAAACACTGAGTAGCCACCAGCAGCCTGTATTAAAATCAAAGTCACAATTTAAATAGTTCAGTTAGATTTTTACATTCAGATTGAATTACAGCCATCAAAAGACATCTATAAATCTTTATCTTTCTCAAGACAGTTAATTTATTTGAGCTGCACTATAAATACCTGTACCTGTTTGCAATCTAGCTGTGAGGTCACACTGAGCTGCTGATAATTGATGTTATTAGATGATATAATTTGTTGGTACATTATATAAATGTAACAACTGTTACATTCTTGGCTTACATTTCTCAGGTTTGGCCAGAAAGTATAGAAATGGAGGAACAACAAAAAATTAGGGCTGTCAAAAAATTAATCCTATCGTCAAACAAGACATTTTTTTTTTTTTTATTAATTAGTACTGCTACATGTAGACAACACATTAACTTTTGTTTTATAACTTAAAGGATAAAACCAAGCCAGAAATCTGGGAGTAGTCCAGGACTAAGACCTGAATTTCAGCTTCACATTAATACAGTTGTTAAGTCAGCCTGTGAGGATCAGCAGCATTCTGGACTAAACTGCAGCCATCTGAAGGACTTTAGGGAGACATGTAGGGACAGGGTTTCAGTAGTTTAGTCTACTAAAGACAAATGCTGAATTCCTGCTGAGACACCTTTAATCCTAAATGTGTTCTAGAAGTGATAAACGCGATTAATCAGGATGAATTTTTTGGCAGCCATACAAAAAATACATTGAAACTGTAAATAATACTCTTTTTATAACATTTTTAAGTCTTGCATCAATTTTTTGAGGGAGGAGGGCCCAACATGAATGTCTTTCATGGGGCCCAAAATTCCTGGCGGCGCCCCTGAGAGTATATGGGAAAATAATAATTGGGGGGGGGGGGGGGAGGGAAAGGGGGGAGAGGGAGAGGAAAAAAAAAAACTGTGTGGGTTGAAAAGGTGGGTGAAAAAGAAGCTT
Organism: Atherinomorus stipes; assembly: GCA_023101725.1. Classification (NCBI taxonomy): domain Eukaryota; kingdom Metazoa; phylum Chordata; class Actinopteri; order Atheriniformes; family Atherinidae; genus Atherinomorus; species Atherinomorus stipes. The sequence goes on from JALJCO010010336.1 coordinate 223,426, forward strand.
TTAGAAGGAAATTAAACGGTAGCTCACTTTTTTTTCATTTTTCCACTTTTTTTTGTTTGTTTTTAACAGTTAACATTAATATGAAATAATAACATAACAATAATAAGCAGCAGCTCGTTGGGTGCTGCTGGCAGGAATGAATTCCTGTTCTCTCCGTCCTGCCGAACCTGATGCAGCCTCCCACTGAACACACTCTGTTGATTTTTCACCGTGTTGTGGAGAGGATGGGAAGTGTCCTCCATCATCTTCATCAGCTTGTGCAGCATTCTTTTCTGAACGATCAGCTCCAGCAGCTCCAGAGTTATTCCCAGCACAGAACCAGCTTTCTTGATCAGCTTGTTTAGTTTCTTCAAGTCTCTGGTTCTGATGCTGCTTCCCCAGCAGATGCTGCAAAGCTAATTGCCCTTTCCACAACAGACTTGTAGAAGATCTGCAACATCTTGGTGCAGACGTTGAATGATCTCAGCTTCCTTAAGTAGAGTCTGCTCTGACCTTTCTTGTAGATGTAGTCAGTGTTGCATTTCCAGTCGAGTCTGTTGTCCAGCTGAACTCCAAGGTATTTGTAGTTCTCCACCACCTCCACCTCCTCTTCCAGGATGTAGACAGGACTATGCTGCTTATTCTTGCTCCTCCTGAAGTCAACAATCATCTCTTTAGTCTTGCTGGTATTTAAGATGAGCTGATTGTTACCGCACCATTTCACAAACTGACTGACCAGTTCCCTGTACTCGGCTTCTTGTCCATCACTAATACACCCCACAACTGAGAGTCATCAGAATATTTCTGAGGTGACAGGATCAGAGGTGGTGGGAGGTTGGGGGGGAAAGGGGGGAGGGGGATGGGGGTACAGTCCCTTGTGGTGCTCCAGTGCTCCGCCCCTCTCAGACACACAACCTTTTTAGTCTCACAAACTGTGGTCTGTTTGTTAGGTAGTTGTAAATCCAGGTGGTTGTGGAGGATCCACCTGGAAGTTATGGAGCTTCTGACATAGCAAAGCAGGCTGAATAGTATTAAATGCACTTGAAAAATCAAAGAACATGACCCTCAAAGTGCTGCCTGACCGGTCCAGATGAGAGTGGGCTCTCTGAAGCAGGAAGATGATGGTGTCTTCAACCCCAAG